>CAUYUJ010014340.1:65000-87500 GCA_963575745.1 Prorocentrum cordatum | reverse complement strand
ACACTCAGGAATCGCGCTCCCGCTACATTTTGCCTGGCGGTTCAGGCGGAATTTACGCTTCAACGGCCCACCCGTTCGACCCGCCCGTCAGGGCCTGCCCGCCCGACCAGCACGTTAGGGACTGCAGTCGCCGCTCGCTGCCCTTCGCCCGCCTTCGATGCCCCTCGCTGCCCGTACTGGTTCCGCGGTCGTTTTCACTCGCTGCCCTTCGTGGCCCCGTTGCTGCCCTCAGTGGCCCCGTCGCTGCCCACTGTGGCCTTGCAGTATATGCCGTTCGTGGCCCCCGCTCGCAGTCGCCCGTCGTGGCTCCATACACATGCCCTTCGTAGCCCCGCTGTCGCCCTTCGTGGCCCTCTCGCTGCCCTTCGTGGCCCCTTTGCTGCCCTCAGTGGCCCCGTTGTCGCCCCTTGTGGCCCCATATACGAATGCCCTTCGTGGCCCCCGCTCGTTCGCGCCCGTCGTGGCCCCATATGCATGCCCTTCGTGGCCCCGCTGTCGCCCTTTGTGGCCCCCTTTCTGCCCTTCGTGGCCCCGTTTCTGCCCTCAGTGGCCCCGTCGCTGCCCTCTGTGGCCCCGGATTAACTGCCCTTCGTGGTCATCGGGGTTATTCCGAGCCCCCCCAGAGGTCATAGGAGGCTTTCGGGCGCCTTCCAACCCCCCCGCGCCTTGTTTCCGCACCAGTCTCCGCTCGTATCCACCTGCCCCCACTTTTAAACGTTCTGTCCCTGTCTTCTCTACTCTTTCCCTTTAACTTCATTTTCATGTCGTTCGTACTTCATTGTGGTATTCCTCAGTTCGTCGCATGTCGCCCAGTCTTCCCCAGGCTACCCCATCCCACCCCAACAATTTCCACCACTTTCCGCTCGCATTCCGCATTTCTACCAAATTATCCCCAGTCCCTCTTCCAGATTCCTCCGCGCGCCCCCCGCTCCTCCGCACTCCTTCCAGTTCCTCTCCTTCACTCCTTGCCCCTCCTCCTCCCGAGATTCTACTCTTGTCCACTCCGTCCCAATCCACCCCATATCCCCGCGCCCCTCTCGACGCGGTTGCAGTTCTCACTATCCTTCTGCCCCACTCGCCCAACATCCCGCTTCTTTCCAGGATTCCACGAAATTTGTTTCTGACACCAGTTCGCAGCTGTACGTCCCCCCGTGGGGGCATCCACGATATGTCCTTTCAACGGGGTGGTGCGTGGCGCTGTTTAAGGCGCGACCCATGGCGAAACTTATTGTTAACCTGTGTCGGAGTGGCTGGCGCAAGCCGTGGCGCAAGCTGAATCGCCACTCGCAGCGCAAAGCATCGCCCTCCCACCTTCTTGCCCCCCTTCCTCCAATCCCTTCGTCCTCACTATGTTATCTGTTACCCTTCGTTTTCAAGGGCTTCATTAACCACGCGTGGCAGGGAATGAATATACCCCCCAAGCGGGGGTACGATCGAAGACGAAGAGGGCGGGTATCCAGGGTTTGGGATGTGCATATTGAACGACACGCGAGCAGATAAGAGCGAACAGTCTTAAAATGATTGTTGTTGTTGTTGTTGTCGTTGTTGTTGCTGTTGCTGTTGCTGTTGCTGTTGAACATTATTAATTCTAAAGAATAATTATTGTTGGGCCCCCTGGTGCGCGCCCCCCCCGCCGCGCCTAGGCCGCAGCCACGTTTTCATCATTTTCGTGAGGAAGCCTCAGGTAATTCGATGTCATCCAGATCAGGTTGTTTTGTTGTAATCCGTTTTCCCTTGCAAAAAACACTATAAAATGACATTTCTTGTTCTAATATAATCAAATTTCAAGAATCCCTTGCAAAAAATAAGGTAAAGTGGACATTCGCGCGCGCAAGACGAAATCCTTCCAAAAGCTTAGTGTTCGGAGCGATTTTAACATAAAAACATCAAAAAACCAATGGTTTTTCAACAAAAAAATGTCAAAATCTCATCCCGCGCGCTCTTGCGGATTCGTAGGAAACCAACACTTTTTAAACATTTCTGTCAAACGGGCTTTTGCGAGCAACTTTTTCGAACTTCTGCGACAACGGTTGCGCACCTGCCAGGGCCATCATCCCTGTCAAATAATACCATGCGGGACACATTCGTTTTTTGCGCGCGCACGCCGAAATCTCCAAAAACCATTGGGTTCTTAAGAATTTTAGCACCGCGCATCATAAAATCACACGACCCCGAATAAGTGACCAAGTTCTGTGGGTGTGTACCCCACGCCAGTGTAGTAGCCACGGTCGTCCGCACGCCACGAAGTGAAGTGTCCCAACGTCATAGGGCGGGAAGCTGGGTTTGGGTGGTCGCGAAGAGTCGTTTGGATATTTGGTAGAGCTTGTAATGCCCCCCCACGAAGTGGGGGTATTGCCTGGTGTCGTATGAAAACCCTGGCACTGGGGAGAACACCACGCGTTCGGGTAAAATGATTGTTGTTGTTGTTGTGTTGTTGTTGTTGTTGTTGTTGAACATTATTTCTTCTTAAGAACAATTATTGTTGGGACCCCTGGTGCGCGCCCCCCCCGCCGCGCCTAGGCCGCAGCCTCATTTTCATCATTTTCGTGAGGAAGTCTCAGGTAAAACGATGTGATCCAGATCCGGTTGTGTTGTTGCAAACAATTAGCTAAAGTTGACATTTCTTGTTCTAACATAACCAAACTTCAAGAATCCCTTGCAAAAATGAGGTAAAGTGGACATTCGCGCGCGCAAGACGAAATCCTTCCAAAACCTTAGTTTTCGTAGCGATTTTAACATAAAAACATCAAAAAACCAATGGTTTTTCAAACAAAAAATGTCAAAATTTCATCCCGCGCGCTCTTGCGGATTCGTAGGAAACCAAACACTTTTTAATCATTTCTGTCAAACGGGCTTTTGCGAGCAACTTTTTCGAACTTCTGCAACAACGGTTGCGCACCTGCCAGGGCCATCATCCCTGTCAAATAATACCATGCGGGACACATTCGTTTTTTCTTCGCGCGCGCACGCCGTCGTCGTCGGCCGCGGGGCCCTGAATAGTAGCCACGGTCGTCCGCATGCCACGAAGTGAAGTGTCCGAACGTCATAGGGCGGGAAGCTGGGTGTGGGTGGTGGCGAAGAGTCGTTTGGAAATTTGGTAGAGCTTGAACCGGCCCCCCCACAAAGTGGGGGTATTGCCCGCCTCCTATGAAAACCCTGGCACTGGTGAGAACGGAGTGCCCCCACGTGCTAGTAATTGTTGTTGTTGTTGTTGTTGTTGTTGTTGTTGTTGTTGTTGTTGTTGTTGTTGTTGTTGTTGTTGTTGTTGTTGTTGTTGTTGTTGTCTGATGCTGTCGTCGCCCCGCCCAAAACCCGCCCCAAAACCCGCCTCGCGACCCGCCCGCGACCCGCCCCGCGACCCACTCGCGACCCACCCGCGACACACCCCGCGACCCACCCGCGACCCACCCCGCGACCCACCCGCGACCCACCCGCGACCCACCCGCGACCCACCCCGCGACCCGCCCGCGAGCCACCCCGAGACCCCACGGCGACCCACCGGCGACCCACCCGCGACCCACCCGCGACCCACCGGCGACCCACCCCGCGACCCACCCGCGACCCACCCCGCGACCCACCCGCGACCCACCCGCGACCCACCCGCGACCCACCCGCGACCCACCCCGCGACCCACCCGCCTGGCCCTGCGGCATGTTTCTTTTGCATTCGTTCCAGGTGGAGAACTTGTGACCCTTCCCGCGACCCAAAAACCGCGCCCGCAACCCACCCGCGACCCACCGCGACCCACCTGCGACCCCCCGCGACCCACCCCGCGACCCACCCAAAATTTGCGGCGCCTGCGGCGTTTTTTTTTTTGTCCCCCCCCCGTGTTTTTGTTTTGTTTGTTTTTTTTGGTTGTGACCCAAACCGCGTTCAGTGTACAATTCAAAATGTTCGGCGCTTGCGGCGGGCTGTTCTCGAGTTTCCTCCAGGTGAAGGTGGAGAGCCTGCGACCCACCCGCGACCCAATCTACGTTCATTGCGCAAACCAAAATTGCAGCGCCTGCGGCGGGTTTTTTCTGCATTCGTTCCAGGTGGAGTTCTTGCGACCCAAACCGCGTTCAGTATACAAATCAAAATGTTCGGCGCCTGCGGGGGCTGTTTTTGAATTCCTTCCAGGTGGAGGTGGAGAGCCCGCGACCAACCCCACCCGCGACCCAATTTACGTTTACTGAACAAGCCAAAATTTCGGCGCCTGCGGCGGGCTGTGTTTGCATTCGTTCCAAGTAAAAGAGAGGAAACGGAGGGGGACGACGAGAAAAGAGGGATGAGGAGGGGAAGGGGGAGGAGGAAGAGGACGACGACGGAAAGGAGGAGGGGGGAGGATCGGGATGGGGAAGAAGAGGAGGAGGAGGAGGAGGAGGAGGAGGAGGAGGAGGAGGAGGAGGAGGAGGAGGAGGGCGGAGGGAGGGAGGGAGGGAGGGAGGGAGGGAGGGAGGGGAGGGGGGGGGAGGGGGGAGGGGAGGAGGAGGAGGAGGAGGAGGAGGAGGAGGAGGAGGAGGGGAGGAGGAGGAGGAGGAGGAGGAGGAGGGAGGAGGAGGAGGAGGAGGCGGAGGGGAGGGGGAGGGGGAGGGGGAGGGGGAGGAGGAGGAGGAGGAGGAGGAGGAGGAGGAGGAGGAGGAAGAGGAAGAGGAAGAGGAAGAGGAATACTCATAATAATAAAAGTAATAATAATACGAATAATAATACCAATAATAATACAAATAATAATAATAATACTAAGACCAAGACGAAGACGAATACGAATACGAAGAAGAAGACGAATAAGAAGACGGATACTAACGCGAATAAGAAGAATAATAATAATAAGAAGAAGACTAAGAATAATAAGAAGAATAACCATAATATTAAGAAGAATGATAATATGAAGAATAGTAATAAGAAGAATACTAAGAATAATCACAAGATAATAATAATAAGAATAATAAGAATACTAATAATAATAATAATGAGAATAATAATGAGAATAATAATACTAGTGATATTAAGAAGAATAATATGAATAATAAGAAGAATAATGATAATAAGAAGAATAAGAAGAAGAAGAAGACGAATAATAAGGATACTAATAATAATAGTATTTTTAAAAATAATAATAATAAGAAGAAGAAGACAAGTAATAAGAATAATAATGCGAAGAATAATAATAAGAAGAATACCAATAATAAGCAGAAGAATAGTAATAATGATAATACTACTAATAAAAAGATGGAGAAGAATATTATTCATAAGAAGAAGAAGAAAAATAAGAAACATAATAATAATAATAATAATAATAATGATGATGATGATGATGATGATGATGATGATGATGATAATAATAATAAGAATAATAATAATAAGAAGAAGAAGAAGAATATTAAGAAGAAGAAGAAGAAGAAGAAGAAGAAGAATAATAATAAGAAGAAGACGAAGAAGAGGAAGAGGAAGAGGAGGAGGAGGAGGCGGCGGAGGAGGCGGAGGAGGCGGAGGAAACGGAGGAGGCGGAGGAGGCGGAGGAGGCGGAGGAGGCGGAGGAGGCGGAGGAGGCGGAGGAGGCGGAGGAGGCGGAGGAGGCGGAGGAGGCGGAGGAGGCGGAGGAGGAGGAGGAGAAGGAGGAGGAGGAGGAAGAGGAGGACAAACACGAAGAATAATAAAAATAACAATAATAAGAGGAATATTAGTAGGAAACATAAGAATTTAACAAGAAGAATCAGAGTACTAATAGTAATAAGAAAAAGAAGAAGGAGAAGGATAATAAGAAGACGAATAAGAAAACAATAATAGAAGGAGGAGGACGACGAGGAAACGGAGGACGAGGAGGAGGTGGAGGAGGAGGAGGCGGACGACGACGACGACGACGACGACGATGAGGACGAGGACGCGGACGAGGAGGAGGAGGAGGAGGAGGAGGAGGAGGAGGGCGCCATCGACAGGGATGGTGAGGGCCACGAGGTCGGCCGGCTCGACGTCCGCCTCGCCCGCGCCCGCCCATTCACTCTTATCCGCAATTGCGGGGTGCTGCGTAGGTGTTACATTGTATGCTGTTAAACATTATTTCTTCTTAAGAATAATTATTGTTGGGACCCCTGGTACACGACCCCCCTCCAAAACCTAGGCCGCAGCTACATTTTCATCATTTTTTCGCGAAAGCTTCAGAAAAGTGGATTAGTACCGGATCCGGTTGTTTTGTTCCCCCCCGTTTTCCCTTGCAAAAAACACTATAAAATGAAAATTCTTGTTCTTACTTGATCAAATTGCAAGAATCCCTTGCAAAAAATAAGGTAAAGTGGACATTCGTGCGCGCAAGACGAAATCCTTCCAAAACCTTAGTTTCGTAACGATTTTAACATAAAAACATCAAAAACCCAATGGTTTTTTAAAGAAAAAATTGTCAAAATGTCCTTCCGCGCGCGCTGTCCGAATCCCACAAAACCAATGGTTTTTCAACATTTATGTTACATGAGCTCGCGCGAGCTACTTTTTCTTGTTCTAACATAATCAAATTTCAATAATCCCTTGCAAAAAATAAGGTAAAGTGGACATTCGCGCGCGCAAGACGAAATCCTTCCAGAACCTTAGGTTTCGTAACGATTTCAACATAAAAACATCAAAAACCCAATGGTTTTTCAAAAAAAAAAAATGTCCAAATTTCATCCCGCGCGCGCTGTCCGACTCCCACAAAACCAATGGTTTTTCAACATTTATGTTACATGAGCTCGCGCGAGCTACTTTTTCTTGTTCTAACATAATCAATATTCCCTTGCAAAAAAAAAGTAAAGTGGACATTCGCGCGCGCAAGACCAACAAAAAACACGACGATCTCAGGAACTTGCCCCAAAAATGTGACCAACTCCGCTCTCTCTGTCTCTCTCTCTGTCTGCTCTCTGTCTCTCTCTCTGTCTGTCTGTGTCATGTATTGTATGTCACAATTGCAGGATGCTGGGCACACGCGCGCCCCGAATAAGTGACCAAGTTCTGTGGGTGTGTACCCCACGCCAGTGTAGTAGCCACGGTCGTCCGCACGCCACGAAGTGAAGTGTCCCAACGTCATAGGGCGGGAAGCTGGGTTTGGGTGGTCGCGAAGAGTCGTTTGGATATTTGGTAGAGCTTGAACTGCCCCCCCACGAAGTGGGGGTATTGTTTCGCGTCGCATGAAAACCCTGGCACTGGTGAGAACACTGAGCGTTCGGGTAAAATGATTGTTGTTGTTGTTGTTGCTGTTGTTGTTGCTGTTGTTGCTGTTGTTGTTGCTGTTGTTGCTGCTATTGTTGTTGTTGTTGTTGTTGTTGTTGTTGTTGTTGTCGATGATGATGTTCTTTTTATTGTTGTTGTTGTTGTTGGTGTTGGTGCTGTTGTTATTGTTGTTTTCGTTGTTGTTGTTGTTGTTGTTGTTGTTGTTGTTGTTGTTGTTTTCGTTGTTGTTGTTTTTGTATGTGTTGTTGTTGTTGTTGTATGTGTTGTTGTTGTTGTCGTTGTTCGCGACGCTGGCGGGCGCCGGCATATATGGAGTAATAAAGCTGTATTGTGAAGGCCTGACGGCCGGTGCCGCCGACCCTGAAAGACATCGACGACGACCAGGAGGGGGAGGAGGAGGAAAAGGAGGAGGAGGACGAGGAAGAGGAGGAGGAGGAGGAGGAGGAGGAGGAAGAGGAGGAGGAGGAAAAGGAAAAGGAGGAGGAAAAGGACTCCCCCTTGGGATCCCCCCCCCTGGGGAAGAGGACCGGAGGAGGACAGGCGTGGGAGAGGGGAGGGGAGGGGGAGGAGGACCCCCAGGGACTGATGCATATTTGACTCCCCTCCCCCCCTGGGACTTCACCCCGCCTGGGGAGGAGGACCCGGAGAGGACCAGCGCGCCGGAGAAGGACCAGCGTGGGAGAGGAGGACCCCCAGAGGCGATGCGAATTTGACCCCCCCCTTCGGACCCCCCTTCCGCCAGGGAAGGGACAAAGGGAAGGGGCTTCCATTTGACGTAACGACATATGTGGATGGAATTCCCTCAAGCTGCGAACCCTTTCTCCGAATGAGGAAGGAGTGGACGAAAGAAGGCTCCCCGTCGACGGGACCGGACAGACACCCCACACACGCCAACAGTGTCGGCGGATTCCTCCTTGTATACGGAGTTATATGGGGCCCTCCGCGCACACGGGGCAATAGGGGCCCATTACTCCGTGTATATGGAGTAGCAGAGTTTTTGTTTTAACCGTGTACCGGGTACACGGAGTCATAGCGGCCTATTACCCCGTGTTTCGGATGCACGGAATAGTGGGGTTTGATTATTCCGTGTATCGGATACAAGGAATAAGGTGGCATGTTATTCTTTGTATCGGGTACACGGGGTATCTATTACTCCGTGCATCCAGGCGCCAGGGGGCGTTTTTGGTTTGTTGATGTTGTTGTTGTCGCTGATGTTGGTACTGATGATGTTGATGTGGTTGTTGTTGTAGACGCTTCGTTTCTGAATGATAATTGTTGTTGATCCCCCCATCACCGGTGCATGCTGCGTTTTCTCAATCAAAGTGTGCCCTTCGACGCTCGCACCCTGTTTTCTGACAGGGGAAGTCTTGGTGCTCAAACTGGACCCCTGGCACCCCGGATTACAACAACAACGGCTCCCGCGTGAGACCTCTTCCAAATTTACTCATGACCCCCGCTCCTAAAACTCCTTCACAATTTACCTAGGATCGGTGCTCCCGCTTGTGATTTCCTCGCAATTGGGTCACGACCCCCGCTCCCATCCGAGACTTCCCCACAGTTTGCTCAGGAACGGCGTTCCCGCTTGAGACTTCCTCGATCAAGACTTCCTCGCAATTTAATCAAGACCCCCGCTCCCGCCAGAGAGCCCTTCATATTTTATCGAGGAATTGCGTTTTCGCCATATTCAGGCATCCCCGTTTGAATGTTCCGCCCGCCCGACCCGTTGGTCAGGGGATCGCCCGCCCGTCGTGGGCTCCCGCCCGAGACTTCCTTCAGGAACGGCGCTTTCGCTTAGGATTCATTCGAACGTTCACGATCTTACCTTCCTGCTCCTCCTCCCTCTCCCTCCTCCCTCTTCCCTCCTCCCTCTTCTTCTCCCTTCTCTTTCCCCCCTTCTTTTCCCTCATCATTATGCCTTTTTGCCCTATCCCCTATCCCTCCTCTCCCTCCTCCCTTTCCACTCGCCACTCCTGCCTCCTTTCTCCCTCTTTTTTTCTCTCTGTCTCTCTCTTTCTCTCTGTCCCCTCTTTCTCTTTTTTGTCTACCTCTCGTATATGTTTTGTTGTGTCTCTCTCTCTCTCTTTCTTTCGCCCTCTGCCTTTAATGAACCGCCCCCTTCTTTGCTCCTTTTCTCCTGGCGTTCTCCCTTTTCCTTCGTCCCTCTTCCTCCCCTCCTCCCACTCTCCCTCGTTCCCCCCTCCTCTCTTTGCAGGGCCCACACCAATTCCAATGGCGGGCCCGCCTGTCTAAGCCCGCCGCCCCCCGCAAAGAGAAACACTCCGCCCAAGTCGGGTGTGATCGGACACAAACAGGGCGGGTATCGAGGGTGTGGGGAACTTGTTTTGAATGGCGCGCGGGCAAATAAGAGCGATCAGTCCTATAATGATTGTTGGTGTTGTTGTTGTTGCTGCTGTTGCTGCTGCTGCTGTTGTTGTTGTTGTTGTTGTTGTTGTTGAGTTTGATAGTGTTGTCGTTGGTTTCGTGGTTTAGGCAATGGTTGTTGTTGTTTGTTTTGTTGTTGTGGCAGTGCTGCAATTGTGGTGGTGGTTGTTGTTGTGGGTGTTGTTGTTGTTGTTGTTGCCTGTTGTCTGCTGTTGCGTGTTGTATGTTGTATGTGGTCTGTTGTTATGAATGTTGCTTCTGGTGGCCTCTGGAGGTTTCTGGTAATCTCTGGAGACGTCTGGATGGGAAGGATCGATGATCAAGGGGAAGGGGAGCTCCTGGACGTTTCTGGCATCTTGGAGGCCTTCAGGGGGACCCTGGCCGCCACGGTCGCATTCGCCTCCAGATGCTTGTTAGAGAGCGTAATTTCGTGTGGATGTGGGTATCGCACCCTGGGCCTCTCGATATCGCTGAGGTTCGAGTCGGCGGCCAGCCTAGGGGGGAAGTGAGAAGGGGCGGGCCCTCCCAGAAGGCTCGGAAGTTCCCCAGCTTAGAAAACAATGCAATCGCAGAAGATTTTACCATACTTTCAGAAATAGTTATAAATATCGACAAACATGAAATTAAAGTTGATGTTAGATATGATTCCAAGGAGTTCCCACCCCGGAGGCGCCGAAGAGTCCCAGAGGGCCGGAGGCCCTCTGCGGAGCCCCGCCGCCTTCGAGAAGGCCTTCCCGCTCTCGCTTTCCCCCCTGGCCCGCCCCCGAGGTGAGGGCACTGCACCCCGAGCTGTTGTAGACGCTTCGCCGCTGCTTGCTTTGAAGGGGAACGCCGGGGGGAGGACCGGCTCAGGGGAGGAAAGCGCCGAGCTGGAGTCGGCGACGCGCTGCGCCCCGACAGCGAGTCCGCACGCTCTTGGGCGGGGTGGGCTACGGAGCCCCATACGCACAAATCACAGGATTCCCCCCCATCTCTCCGCATTCTCTGGGCTTCTCGACATCGCTGAGGTGCGAGCCTTCTGGGCGCTTTCCGGTGCGCGTCGGGGCCGGACTCCTTCGCACCGAGAGCCCGTTCTGGGCCTGGGCCCGGGGCCTGCCGCCCTCTCGTCCTCCCCCCTTTCCGTCTCTGTGCGCTCGCCTGCGTTCCGTCCGCTGAAGTAGGGGCCAGCTCGATGTCGGCAGGGGCTCGGCGTCCCTTACGTTTGCATGCGTTCCGTTGCTCCTTTGGTGGCGAGCCCCTTCGGGGTTCCTTCGGATTTTACGGCCGCTCCTTCGGATTTCACGGCTCGACTTGGGAAAGGGGGGCTTCGTTCCTTATTTCAGCAGCCTGGCTGTGCGCCATTGCCGACATCATCACCATATGTTCCAACGCTATCGCTATCGCCAGCACCGTCACGTGCGCCTTCGCCTACCCTCTCCCACGTCTTCACCTGCGCTTATGCCTACGCTGCCGATCGAAATGCACGTCGCCCTCGTTGGCTACGCCTTCGTCTATCCCCTCAGCTACGCCACTGCTGACATCCTCACCGCCGATACCGTCACCTACGCCTTCGCCTGCTCTTCTCTTTCGACGACTGTGCCGAGTACGAGAGACAAAATCACAATCAGTGAACATTTTCCATATCGCACTTGCCACACGTTCCCCCTGGCTGAGCCCTCCCCCTCAGAGTGGATTGATTCCAACAGGTATTGCGGATATCAGTCCGCGGAGCTACCGTGGCCACCCTGCCCGAACAGAATTGCTTGTACTCGAGCCGTGGGCCATACCTTGAAATGTGCACTTTATATTCAGAGCTTTGGGATGGCGCGCACCGCCCACACATCTCACAGTTGCATGCGGACGCCATCCCAGTCCGCTATCCAATGCCTCCGACATCGTGAGTTTTCCGTGACGTGGCACGGGCGTTCAGAGTTCTCGACCTTTTCTTCCAGACCGGCTTAGCTTCGCGGGCCGTGTTAAATCGCCCCGAGAAACGATGCGGGCTCCAGAGGCTGACAACGGCGAGTCAGCCACCGTGCCGATTGTTCGTTGCGCTAGAGGTCTGGGCTTGGGCCAGGTGCAGCTCAGCACGGACTTGTCCCACAGCCAGCGCCCGAAGCCGCAGTTGCCGCTGACGCGGGGGGACTCCCTCGACATCACTTTCACGCCCCGGTACCTGCTGGGCGGCCTCGCGGAGAGGGGGGCTGGCTCCTCCTGCTTCCTCCTCCTGCCTTCTCCTTTCCAATCCCTCTTCCCAATTGGTAATTCTGTTTCCTCGGATCAGCGGGCGTGTCAGTAGAACGGGCTGGGCGTTTCGCGCGATATTGCTTCAACAGCCACGACCCTGAGGCTTTTCAGTTTCCAACAGCAGCATGGATGGAGCGCGCGCCATTGTCAAAATGTGGCTCTCGCCTTGGCGCCGCGTGTATTCGTAAGCATTCGTAAGCTTCCGACAGCTGCACGGACGGACGGCGGGAAATCATCAAAATGTGGGTTCGTCATGTCGCCGCGCGCACTCGTTCTAGATTTGTCTAGCTGTTGCACGGATGGAGGGCGGGCCGTGTTCATTGATGGTGGTGGATGGAGGATATCATGTCCTCCTGTCTTGTGATCGGAGAGTTGATTCTTGGGTACTGCTGCGCGTTCTGACTCCACGTGGTTGGAGTGGCAGTGTCTGCCTATCTCAATGTTGCAGCACTGAGGACGTGTCCGAAGTGAAGCACCCCAGCCTGTGTATGTGGGAGGGCGGGCCGTGTTCAACGTACGTGCCCTCGTCCTGGAGCCGCGCGCAGGCGCCAGAAACAGCATCCAGCGGCTGCGCGCCTGGAGGCCGGCCCCGTGCTCGAGGTGCGGCTCTCTCTTTCAGAACCGCGCGCCTTGCTCTCAGCATGCAGTCGACCCGCAGAGTGAGGATAGGCATCCCTCCCAAGGGTACCCTTGCATCCTTGCTTCCTGGGTCTATCCTTGGACACTCTCGTTGGCCGCGCCCCGCTCGGGAAGCTTCGAAATAGGCGTCCAAGGCCCTCGCATCCTTATCGCGCATCCTTACTCTGCGGGTTGGCTGTATCCCAACAGTTACACGCATGCAAGCCGGTTTCTTTTCATCACCGGCTTCTCGCTGCAGTTTTCGTCCAGCATTACGGCCATGCAGTCAGCATTGTGCGGCAAATCCGGATCTCTTTGAACACGGGACTCTAGCTTGAGATTTGTGTAGGATTTTCGATCAGAGTTTCGAGATTGCAAGAGCTACGCTTACGCACATGGAGGGTATTTTCTATCTTCTCTCAAGTTGAATTTTGGTTTGGCACGTCCTTTGATCCTACCTGACCACCTCGAAGGATACTGGGCGGATCCTTTGACAAGGTGCTCTCGCCGAACAAGAGGCCACTCATGTGCTCGCCTTCCAAAGGGGTGCTTCCCGCATTGTAAGGAATGCTTGTAGGGACCTGTGAGGAGGGGACTTGGGATCGGAGGGTGCTCGGCTTGTCCTGATCCTTCTCCCTGCTCCCTGCTGCTCCTTATCCTCATCCTCTCCCCTCCTCCCTCCTGCTCCTCATCCCGCTCCCTCCTGCTCCCTCCTCCCTCCTGCTCCCACCCCTCGTCATGCACGCGCGCGGGAGCCCGTGGCAGGTGAGGGGAACTGTCCGCCCCCAGTTACGCGGCTCCTTTCGCAGGCGGGGGCTCGGGGAGGGGGAACGGGGAGAGGGAGGGGAGGCGATGAGGATGGGAAGGGGAGTGGGGCACGAGTCGGTTTCGCCCGATTGGGTTTCGCCCGGGTCGTTGTTGTTGTTGTTGTTGTTGTTGTTGTTGTTGGTGGTGGTGGTGGTGGTGGTGGTGGTGGTGGTAGTGGTGGTGGTGTTGTTGTTGTTGCTGCTGCTGCTACTGCTGCTGCTGTTGGTGTTGTTGTTGTTGTTGTTGTTGTTGTTGTTGTTGTTGTTGTTGTTGCTGTTGCTGTTGTTGAACATTATTTCTTCTTAAGAATAATTATTGTTGGGACCCCTGGTGCATGGCCCCCCCGCCGCGCCTAGGCCGCAGCCACGTTTTCATCATTTTCGTGAGGAAGCCTCAGGCAAAACGATGTGATCCAGATCCGGTTGTTTTGTTGACGCCCGCTTTCCCTTGCAAAAAATAAGCTAAAGTGGACATTTCTTGTTCTAACATATCCAAACTTCAAGAATCCCTTGAAAAAAGTAAGGTAAAGTGGACATTCGCGCGCGCAAGACGAAATCCTTCCAAAACCTTAGTTTTCGTAGCGCTTTTAACATAAAAACATCAAAAAACCAATGGTTTTTTTTCAAAAAAAATGTCAAAATTTCATCCCGCGCTCTTGCGGATTCGTAGGAAACCCAACACTTTTTAAACATTTCTGTCAAACGGGCTTTTGCGAGCAACTTTTTCGAACTTCTGCAACAACGGTTGCGCACCTGCCAGGGCCATCATCCCTGTCAAATAATACCATGCGGGACACATTCGTTTTTTCTTCGCGCGCGCACGCCGTCGTCGTCGGCCGCGGGGCCCTGAATAGTAGCCACGGTCGTCCGCATGCCACGAAGTGAAGTGTCCGAACGTCATAGGGCGGGAAGCTGGGTGTGGGTGGTGGCGAAGAGTCGTTTGGAAATTTGGTAGAGCTTGAACCGGCCCCCCCACAAAGTGGGGGTATTGCCCGCCTCCTATGAAAACCCTGGCACTGGTGAGAACGGAGTGTCCCCACGTGCTAGTAATTGTTGAATATTATTACTTCTAAAGAAATATTATTGTTGAGACCCCTGGTGCGCGACCCCCCTCCAAAACCTAGGCCGCAGCCTCATTTCCTTCATTTTCTAGCGAAAGCTTCAGAAAAGTGGATTGTGTCCGGATCCGGTTGTTTTGTTGTAATCCGTTTTCCCTTGCAAAAAACACTATAAAATGAAAATTCTTGTTCTTACTTGATCAAATTGCAAGAATCCCTTGCAAAAAATAAGGTAAAGTGGACATTCGTGCGCGCAAGACGAAATCCTTCCAAAACCTTAGGTTTCGTAGCGATTTTAACATAAAAACATCAAAAACCCAATGGTTTTTTAAGAAAAAATTGTCAAAATGTCCTTCCGCGCGCGCTGTCCGAATCCCACAAAACCAATGGTTTTTCAACATTTATGTTACATGAGCTCGCGCGAGCTACTTTTTCTTGTTCTAACATAATCAAATTTCAATAATCCCTTGCAAAAAATAAGGTAAAGTGGACATTCGCGCGCGCAAGACGAAATCCTTCCAGAACCTTAGGTTTCGTAACGATTTCAACATAAAAACATCAAAAACCCAATGGTTTTTCAAAAAAAAATGTCCAAATTTCATCCCGCGCGCGCTGTCCGACTCCCACAAAACCAATGGTTTTTCAACATTTATGTTACATGAGCTCGCGCGAGCTACTTTTTCTTGTTCTAACATAATCAAATTTCAATACTCCCTTGCAAAAAAAAGTAAAGTGGACATTCGCGCGCGCAAGACCAACAAAAAACACGACGATCTCAGGAACTTGCCCCAAAAATGTGACCAACTCCGCTCTCTCTGTCTCTCTCTCTGTCTGCTCTCTGTCTCTCTCTCTGTCTGTCTGTGTCATGTATTGTATGTCACAATTGCAGGATGCTGGGCACACGCGCGCCCCGAATAAGTGACCAAGTTCTGTGGGTGTGTACCCCACGCCAGTGTAGTAGCCACGGTCGTCCGCACGCCACGAAGTGAAGTGTCCCAACGTCATAGGGCGGGAAGCTGGGTTTGGGTGGTCGCGAAGAGTCGTTTGGATATTTGGTAGAGCTTGAACTGCCCCCCCACGAAGTGGGGGTATTGTCTCGCGTCGCATGAAAACCCTGGCACTGGTGAGAACACTGAGCGTTCGGGTAAAATGATTGTTGTTGTTGTTGTTGTTGTTGTTGTTGTTGTTGTTGTTGTTGTTGTTGTTGTTGTTGTTGTTGTTGAACATTATTTATTCTAAAGAATAATTATTGTTGGGCCCCCTGGTGCGCGCCCCCCCTGCGCCGCCTAGGCCGCAGCTACATTTTCATCATTTTCGTGAGGAAGCCTCAGGTAAAACGATGTGATCAAGATCCGGTTGTTTTGTTGTAATCCGCTTTCCCTTGCAAAAAACAATATAAAATGACATTTCTTGTTCTAATATAATCAAATTTCAAGAATCCCTTGCAAAAAATAAGGTAAAGTGGACATTCGCGCGCGCAAGACGAAATCCTTCCAAAACCTTAGTGTTCGTAGCGATTTTAACATAAAAACATCAAAAAACCAATGGTTTTTCAAAAAAAATTGTCGAAATTTCATCCCGCGCGCTCTTGCGGATTCGTAGGAAACCCAACACTTTTTAAACATTTCTGTCAAACGGGCTTTTGCGAGCAACTTTTTCGAACTTCTGCGACAACGGTTGCGCACCTGCCAGGGCCATCATCCCTGTCAAATAATACCATGCGGGACACATTCGTTTTTTCTTCGCGCGCGCACGCCGTCGTCGTCGGCCGCGGGGCCCTGAATAGTAGCCACGGTCGTCCGCATGCCACGAAGTGAAGTGTCCGAACGTCATAGGGCGGGAAGCTGGGTGTGGGTGGTGGCGAAGAGTCGTTTGGAAATTTGGTAGAGCTTGAACCGGCCCCCCCACAAAGTGGGGGTATTGCCCGCCTCCTATGAAAACCCTGGCACTGGTGAGAACGGAGTGTCCCCAGTCTTAAATGATTGTTGTTGTTGTTGTTGTTGTTGTTGTTGTTGTTGTTGTTGTTGTTGTTTGTTGTTTGTTTGTTTGTTTGTTTGTTTGTTGTGCTGGTTGCTTGTTGTTGTTTTGTTGTTGTTGTTGTTGTTGTTGTTGTTTGTTGTTGTTGTTGTTGAACATTATTTATTCTAAAGAATAATTATTGTTGGGCCCCCTGGTGCGCGCCCCCCCTGCGCCGCCTAGGCCGCAGCTACATTTTCATCATTTTCGTGAGGAAGCCTCAGAAAAGAGGGTGTGTACAGGATCCGGTTGTTTTGTTGTAATCCGCTTTCCCTTGCAAAAAACAATAGAAAATGACATTTCTTGTTCTAATATAATCAAATTTCAAGAATCCCTTGCAAAAAATAAGGTAAAGTGGACATTCGCGCGCGCAAGACGAAATCCTTCCAAAACCTTAGTGTTCGCAGCGATTTTAACATAAAAACATCAAAAAACCAATGGTTTTTCAACAAAAAATTGTCAAAATCTCATCCCGCGCGCTCTTGCGGATTCGTAGGAAACCCAACACTTTTTAAACATTTCTGTCAAACGGGCTTTTGCGAGCAACTTTTTCGAACTTCTGCGACAACGGTTGCGCACCTGCCAGGGCCATCATCCCTGTCAAATAATACCATGCGGGACACATTCGTTTTTTCTTCGCGCGCGCACGCCGTCGTCGTCGGCCGCGGGGCCCTGAATAGTAGCCACGGTCGTCCGCATGCCACGAAGTGAAGTGTCCGAACGTCATAGGGCGGGAAGCTGGGTGTGGGTGGTGGCGAAGAGTCGTTTGGAAATTTGGTAGAGCTTGAACCGGCCCCCCCACAAAGTGGGGGTATTGCCCGCCTCCTATGAAAACCCTGGCACTGGTGAGAACGGAGTGTCCCCACGTGCTAGTAATTGTTGTTGTTGTTGTTGTTGTTGTTGTTGTTGTTGTTGTTGTTTCCCCCTCCGCGGTCGGTCTCGCCCGCGGTCGGTTTTGTTCGGATCGGTTTCGCCCAGGTTGGCTTCACCGAGGTCGGTTTCGCCCAGGTCGGTTCCGCCCGAGGTCGATTTCGCCCAGGTTGGTTTCGCCCGAGGGCGGTTGGGCTTGGGGCGACCTCGGAAACGTCGGGTGGGGGTTGGACCCTAACGGGCGGGTCGGGATTGTGAAGATGCCTTGAAAACATTCAGCGCGCTCCTGGGCCGTCGTGGCTCGAGGTGTGCACACCCAATACGTCGACGCCTAGACTTGGGCGTCCTATCTGAGAGGGAAAAGAGTGCCATCATTCTACTCACTCCTCGCATCCCATCTAATACCATTACATGGCATCGCCTTCGATGTAGGATGTGACGTTGCCACGTTGCTTTCGATTTGGTAGCGGAGCTGGCCGCGCTCTCGTGTGGTTGGCTCTTGCTTTCATCCTACTCCTCTCTGGCACGATCTATGTGACCGCTGTCATTTCCAACCCTGAGCCCACACTCCATCCGCGACTCCGTGGACCTATTCGAGATGAGCTCGCGAACAAGCTCAAAACAACAGCCTACACGAGAGGTCCAACCGATCTTCACAATGCCGAAGTCGGAAGAAGAACTTGGTAACTGGAAGCGACTCACGCATGGAAGCGCGCCGCACGGAAGCGTGTTCAGCCCCCAAAAGCCACGCCTCACCGCACCCACAAAGACGGAAACTACAAGCGGAAATGCGTCCGCACAGACCACACCCCCGTCACCCAAATTGAGCACGATATTCTATTTGAGCGCATTCGGCCCGTAGGACACATTGCAGAACGCTGTCCAGAGAACATTGGTTCAGCTTTTGGAGCGGTTAGAGGTAGTGGCAACAGCAATGCTCACCATGTGTACGCCGCCGACATTTCTGAGCTTAGCAACGGACCTAGCCGCAGCGTGTGTGCAGACGAAGGCGAGGAAGCCACCACTCCCCCTGCCCGGCCCCAAACTTCCAACACCAACCCGGACCCGTCGAGGTGGAGGGTTTTACGCACCACAACACGACCTCGGCACGTCACCGCCCTTTGGGGTGAAGCAAACCCGCTGGAGTCCACCAGCGCTACTGACTCCGAGTGCGACTCGGGCACGAGTTCTGACACTTCTTCCTCCGATGATGCTGAAGCGTTGGACTGGGCGGATGTTCCAAGTATTGCTAACGACGAATAACGGGGGAGACATCAGAGCTGGTTACTGCAGCACTTGAAGCGGAGGTGGAGGAGTTGCACGCGTAACCCAACGCGACGGGCGAGGCGAAACATCAGGATAATGATGAGAGGCAGAGGCAAACACAAACAAGGCTGGAGACGCATGCACGGACGGGGTATTGCTGAATGTATCGCCGAAATTCACTCCTGAGCAATGCGACGAGATTTTCTCTTGGGGTCGAAGAAAAGGCCTTGGTCATAGGACATCTGGGAAGTTGAGTGCCGAGACGGCAGTTCCCTGGGCCGAGATGACAAGCCCCTCAAGTGCCATGGTTGCGGTCGTGAACAACACATGGTCAGATATTGGTCTTCGAAAGGGAAGGGCTGGGGCATCGACGCCGAAGCCCGCCTTGGCTCTAGCGCAGAGGATCGCATCGAGTAGCTCTCATTCGAAGACTTCCAGAACATGGAAGCTATTTCCTTTACTTACCGCAACCTCGTGGATGGGCTCGACGACGCGAAGGCCTGCGTCGGTTGCGCGTTCGCCGAGTTTGTCCGCCAACAGGCGATCAACGACGTTGGGGCGACCTGCCAGGATAGAGCCTTCGGCAACGAGGAGGACGCCATGTTTGACGAGTTCGACGCGATGCAACTCCGCGCGGAAACGTGCCTGACATGCCGACATGACCTTGCGGCGAAGAGGATTACGATTCATCTCCCTGTGGAATTTCGTTGCAACGCTATGGGGAATTGGAAGAGGCCGTCGAGCAGGGCGCCGGGCGCCATGATGGCTCATGGCCGCGCCGCGTGCGATGGTCACTGTTAGGTCGATCGTGTTCTGACGGTGAGAAATGGCTACGAGTGCGATAAAGAAGCTCTCCGCCAATGGCGAGATGCCCGCGGGCGCCAGCAGCAAGCCTTGGGCGTCGCCCTCGACGTGCGACGCCGGGCAGGGGCCGAGGGGCTTGGAGACCAGCTCGGAAACGAGCCTCGCATTGCACAGTTCTGCAACCTTATCTCCCATCGCACCCTTACTTCGACATGGACTCGGACGATCGCAACGATCGCATTCTGATGAGCAGTGCTGAGCCGGTGGTGCGCGGTTGCGAAACCGAGGACCAGGCCGCGGTTTGGTGGCGATATGTCATTTGATGTTGGCAACAAGTCCATTGTAGTCGCGAGTGGCATGCGTCGCAGAGCTAGGGCAGCAATGCCCAGTCAACAGCTCGGAAAGGAGCGATCGGAACGCCTGCCTCAGAGAATGCGGACGGACATTTTCGGCTCCGACGGCGACGAGGCCGCCATGTTCATGGTCAACGACGACGACTCCGACTGCTGCAAAGAGGACGACGCAGGTCCCAGAGAGGTACATGCGCGAGGCTCCCTGGAGGAAGCGCGCGCCTGAGCGCCCGCAGCAGCTTGGCCCCCGTCAAATGGCGATGCCGCGCGGCGGTGAATTGCCTGCGCGCGATGATCCACGACGCTTGCGATGTCGCCATTCAGTAACAGGCTCGATATCTCGCGCGCCGCGATCAGTCCGGACGCGCGCTGCGAAGCCCGGGCGGGCCGCGAGGGGCAGGAAGACGGCAAAGCCGCGTTCATCGTCGCCATCTGTTCAACACCCGTGGGGGCTACCCCCCCTCCTGCAGTCCGTGCTCCGGAAATGTCAATGGTGCAAGCCTGGCTGCCAGGGTCGCGGCGAGCCGCAGATCCCCGACGCGGGGTCTTGCTCTGACCGTGGAAGGCGACCCGCCGATGGCCCCCGCGACGCACGCGGATATTAATGAAGTGCTTTGGCGTGTGGGTCGCGAAGCGCCGGCGCCCGCTGCCCGGCGGGGGCCGCTTCCACTGCGGCTGCGGCCGCGGCAGTGGCCGCGGCTGACCAGCGCGTCAGCAGCTCTGGCGCCGCCGCGGCTGCTTCAGATATTTGTTGTTCTTCTTCTTCTTCTACTATTGCGTGGCTCCTGGCGACGAAGCGGCAATTCCGACAGCCGCGAAACGCGTCGGTGGAGATCGCGAAGCTCGGAAACGAGCCAGCCACGTCCACAGTGCGGGAGATGGCGTGGGCGCCGCGGCATCGAGCCCAAATGCTCCAAAGATGGAGGCAGGGGTTCGGCCAGGAGTATCTCCTGCGCCGCCCGCGCGATCCAAGTCTGGGCGATCCAAGTTGGAATCCTCGATTGCAGCGGACCTGCCAGGATGCGTCGCGGATCCGCCAGCACGCGCATCTCGCGACGGCGCGGGCCTGGCGGGGAAGGGGGCCCGCGATAGTGAGACTCCAAATCTAGACCGCCTTCATCCCCGAGTGGATCGCCGACCCCCGAGCGCGCTTGGAAAGGAGCCAGTAGCCGGGGCAGCGGAGGCGACCGTCGAGCGAGGTCGCGCAAGGTAGCGGCAAGTCCGAAGTTCATTGGCCCCGCCGCCCCGCTGCCGTCCAGGGCGCCGCGTGGGGGTGGCGCGCGGGGCCGCCCTCGGCTCGCCGACCCTCGCCGAAAGTTTCGAGAACGCCAATGTCGCCGCAACGCCCGAGGGACCTATGGCCCGATGGCTCTGAAGTCGGAGGTCTCGCAGAGCGAGCGGGCCCTCCGCGGCGCGCGGGCGCTCGCGTTGCCGAGGCCGCCGCCTCCTCCACGTCGGGGGGGGGGGGGGCGATTCCAGCGGGCGCGCCCCGCCCGCCTGCAGACGCGGCCAAGCCAGCGCTGCCAGCGCCACTGGCAGCGCCGGAGGCTGCGACGCTGCCCCCCTCCAGCGCGGGAGGGGGGGCCCAGCGGCTTCATCGCCAGCCGCGCCGGCGTCGGCAGAACCGCCGCTGAGAAGTGCTCGCGTGCAAACGCCGCCATCTGGCCACTGCAGCGGCGCTGCGGCGCGCCCGTTCTGGGGCGACGCAGACGACGGCGGCGCCGCTGCGCGTCGCCGCCAGGGCCGGGGGGGCGCCGCAGACAGAAGCACCGGATCGCGGCGCGTCCTGCACTTGGCGGCCCTCAGGCGGTTGCCGACCGCCTCGCTCTAGGGGGGGCGGCCCCCTTGAAGAGCGTGCGAGCGTCTGCCGCGACAGCCGCGATCGACGTCGTGCCAGAGACGCACGGGCTAAAACAGCTTTCCAAAACCATAGTGAATCTTCGTCGGCGCGAATCGAACCGCAGGACCTGGCGCCGCCTCGCCAGCCTCGGCGACCGCGACGGCTGGATCGAGGTCAACGACGCTGTACGAAACAATATTCGGGCTCTCGCCATTGTGGTTATCGCGGAGGGTTCTCGGCATTGGTCTGCGCACTTTGGAGGGTGGCGAGCGGCGTCGACTGCGACGCCAGCTCGGGAACGAGCCAAACAAAGAATAGGCTTCCGCTGGATGTCTTTCGCGCGCAATTGCTTTTCGTGAGATGGTCGCAAAGACATTCGTTGCGCGCCAGCGCTCCCCGCGCATTTTTTACAGGGATCAAGATGGAAAATCCAGCCACCCATCCGAACGCAGCGATTCATGGGGCGTTTCGGGTACATCTTCAAATATCACGATCAAGGGCCTGTCGGTCGCTTCGACGATCCATACCCACGTGGTCCAATCTGATATCGACTCATGGATTCAGAGTGCGTGGCGTGGAATTGAAGAGATAGTAGTCATTTGCACCGACTGGTGGGATGTGATTGAGCAGTGGGACAGTGAGTTGTACCTTCCCGACATCGGGAAGGGCGGCGATATCTTGCCGGAGTTCTTTCGCGAGATCTCCTCCGCCCGGGGTCGGGCGTCGCGCGGGGCAGCCCAGTTTCGCTCCGAACGCCCGGTGCTGGATGGGCGACCGCGGCGAACGGCGCCCCCCGTCGGCGGGCGCGATGGCGGAGCTTCGGGCGGCGCATAGCTTCCAGAGGTCGCGCAGAGGGCGGCCAGCAGACCGCGAGCTACATGATCGCCGCCGACGACGGCGGCCGCCCCCCAGGTCGCCCCAGCCGCGATGGGAGCGAGGCCCGCGCAGGAGCGCGCCCGATCTACCGACCGACTGCCGCGGCCAGTTCAGACAACTCGTGGGCGATGCCTACGCAGCAGGACATCTCCATCCCGACGGCCGAGGCCCTCCATGACATGGCTGACGCGCCCTACCGCCGCGGCCCGCGG
>CAUYUJ010014340.1:57500-60000 GCA_963575745.1 Prorocentrum cordatum | reverse complement strand
GGGGCGTTGCCGGGGAAGGGGGGAGGGGGGGGTATGTTTTCGAGCGGGGGGGGGATTTTCGTAGGGGGGGAGCCCCGGGTTCCGGAGGTGAATTTTCCACAGTAAAGCGGCGGTGGATCACGCTCTCTCTAACATGTGGATGAACACAGAGAAGCGATTAGACACGAGGTGGGGACAAGGGTTTGTGTGCATGTGCGCAGGCCTGGTCTCTGGTGAGTGTAGCGTATCAGGACAATCACGTTTGCTTATGTTGAATTGTGGCGGATGGCGCATTTAAATGCGGATTGCTATGTAATTCCTGCTCCTCATTCCCATCCTCGCCCTCGACTCCACCCTTTCCCCTCTGCCTCCTCGTGTGCGTACGGGAGCGCATGGGAGCGAGGGAGAGCGGGAGGGAATGAGGAGAGGGAGGAGGATCAGTGAGGGAGTGAGAGAGTGAGAGAGGGAGGGAGAGAGGGAGGGAGAGGGAAGATGGGGGAAGGGAATGAGGATGAGGGAAGACTAGGATGAGGAGGATCAGGATGATGAGGATGGTGAAGAGAGAAGTAGAAGAGGAGGAAGAGGAGGAGGAGGAGGAACCCCTTTTCCCTTCTTTCTTCCTTCCCTCCTCCCCTCCTGCAGCCAGAGGAGAGCGCGAGGTCGAGGACGATGACCCCGCGGCAGCAGGACATCCATGAGCAACTGGAGCTGCCCTCGCTGCACACCTACCCGACGCCGCCCACGTGCGGCGCCGAGGACCGGCCTGCCGATAAACAGGAAGGTAGCCCCGTAAGGAAGAGATCTTCCTTTACCTCCCCTTCCTCTCCCTCTCTCCACTTCCTCTCCTCTCCCTCCTACCCTCAATTACTCCTCGTCTTCCTCTTGTTTTCTCCCTCCTCCCCGCCCATTCCCCTGATTTAAGCAGTGACTGAGATTGTCCTGTCTGCCGCCGATTCGATTTCCCAAGGGTCCCCTTGCACCTGTTTATTACGGTTTATTCGTTTTGGGCCGCACCCTACATGTGCTGTATTTTCTCCAAATAAGCTTGCCCCATAGGAGTCCCCCCACACTAATCCCTATGCCCCCCCTAATTCCTATGGCTATGTCTATGCCTATGCCTATGCCTCCCCCCTGACTCCTATGCCTGCGCCTATGCCTATGCCTGCCTGCCTGCTTGCTTGCCTGCTTGCTTGCTTGCGCGCTTGCTTGCTTGCGCACTTGCTTGCTTGCTTGCTTGCGCGCTTGCGCGCTTGCTTGCGCGCTTGCTTGCACGCTTGCTTGCTTGCCGAGTTGCGGATTCCAAACATGCTTGATTCCTCTGATTCCTTGATTTGAGTCATTTAATCAATTTGGGGTCAACGCTGGCTGATATTATTGCGACGATTTCTAACAACAAGATCGTCGTCTCAACCCATTATGCTTCTACGTGGCAGCGGAGCTAACATTCGCGCAGTGGCCCCTATGTCCTCCTTCTCCCCACACCACCGCGGTGTCCGAATTACTGCTTGATTTGGATGTCTGGATTTCTGTTAGATTTCTGGATATCTGGATTTCTGTTAGATTTCAGCACTATGGCAAACTTGTTAGATTTCTGGATATCGTCATGGCGAGGACGGTTTGAGAGGATTTCGAGGGCAATCAATCTCGGTAGATCGTCTGCACCACATTTCGCGCAAGTCCTACAAGTTCAAACACATTCGGGTCTTGAGATCCAGGACGAGAACCACCAGTTCATGAGCAATTGCGACAGCAAGAATCTTGTCCAATATGCAGACGAAAAAAGGAAACGCCAGCACGCACTAATACATATATATATATATATATGTGATATAGATTCAAGGTCAGGTCACTTACCTTTCACGGCTTATTGCTCTTGGAACCTTGATTTCTCCCAGCTTGTCGTTGTCGGTGGGGGTCGATCGTCGCGACGGGGCCACGGGATCTCCAACAGCCAACCCGAAAGGCTGCAAATTCTGTCACAACCTGAATGTGTGAAGGTGGCCGCAGGAGTGAGATTATACTTCTTTTGCGGCAGGCCCCGATTCTGACGGAGACGCCTCGTGCGAACAAAACCAACACGAAGCACGCCCGAATGCAGCACTGCGGCATGAACTTCTCAGCACGGATGCCCAACACCAGCATGTGCACCAGCTGTTGATACGACTGGGTCGCAGCTGGAGACATCTCCAGGACACATTGCCTCGTTGATCTGTTCCAGCTCTGAGCACCTACATTCGCGACGGATGACGGGCAGCCAACCAGCACACTGGCAGCTGGAGTCTGGGGAGGTCCTGAGCCTACGGCGCTGGGACCAACTGGCTCCTCCTGTACCTGATGCCCGCGGCGACTGTGACTGTTCGGGTCCCCAGGACGCCCGCCCAGCTGCCCACGCCGATTTTGGCACCGACACCGACGCCGACACCGATGCGACCAGCTAGCCGAGTGTGGCAAGCGCCAATGCGACAGGAGCAACGCGCAAGGATAGCAGAAATTCGAGCTGTCCGCGGTGTAGCCCTGAGCC
>CAUYUJ010014340.1:0-52500 GCA_963575745.1 Prorocentrum cordatum | reverse complement strand
CAATTTTGGGTACTTTAGGGTATTTTGTGACGATCTCTAATTTTTCGGCTAGAATCGGCCTGTAGGGGAACAGGCCCGACTTACAGTCGGGGCCCTGAAGAAGGAACCCTTTTCGTTGGGGAGGGGCTCCGCGTTCCTTAATTGTTTCGCAGCTTGCCTTGGATTTTCCTCAGGTTTTCGTTGCGAAATCGAAATTCAACTTATGGAAAATAGGGGCCTCGTTCCTTATCTAGGGTTCCTTAGGTCAACGCCTCGACTGTAAGGCTGGCTGCGACCGACCGCGGGGTTTCGACGGCAGCGCCGTGGCCTCCGGGGCCGATGCTGCCTGCGCAGTCTGCGGCGCTGCACGGGGGCGCGCGGGCACGCGACGGCAGAGCGCGACCCGGACTCGTTCGAGGAGCTGCGAGGCGCGGCGTCGCGTGGAGAGGTTCAGCTTCAGCGGTGAGCTCTTCCACTTCCCCCGCCCCTGCCCTTTCCTTTCTCCGCCCGATGTTCCTCCCTTTGTGCCACTCAAACTCCTCAGCCTCCTTCTCCTGCACGCATTCCTCCCCCTGCTTTCCTTCCCTGCTGCTGTTAGTCTTATTATCAGAGTGAGGGGGCCGAACGGAGCTGCGAGGCGCGGCGTCGCGCGGAGAGGTTCAGCTTCCGCGGAGGAGTCCGGGGCATCAGGGGGCGGTCGCATTTTCCGAGAAAGTTAAAAAACGTACGGTCTTCTCGAGAATTCGCAGGAGTGCGCGCATTTTTTTGGGGGGAGAAAATCCGTGTTGCGGAACCTTGTGTCTTTTTTGTTTTGGGACACTCGATGTTGAAATCTTTACGAAGCCGAAGGTTTTTGATTTTTTGCGGCACGCGCGCGCGACAACGCGCGCGTATGCACTTCGTTTTGATAAACGAGTGTGCGCATAGTATTTGTTGCAGAGGATGGCGGGGGGGCAATACTGGCTCGGCAGGGATGGTATGGGTTCATATTTATGATGGACGATAGGGCGTAATCATATGTAAATTGCAGTACGAAAAGGAATACCGATAATCCCGGGGGGCGTCGAGTTTATTTTTTAAGAAAGGAAAATACATGTGGTTGCGCAATCAGTGTGGTGACGTATTTCTTGCGCAAGGTATGTGGTGCAATCGAATGTTTCGAGCGATCCAAAAGTGCGGCGCAAACGGGTTTTGTGATTCAGTCTTCGTGGTGCAATCCAGCGGTGGCGACGAAGAGGCGGCAACGAGGCGGCGACGGGCGGCGACGGCGACAACATAGCCGCCAGACCACGAACACACCACAGACGACGTGCGGCGATGAGGCGGCGACGGGGCGGCGACGGCGACAACATAGCCGCCAGACCAGCCACACGGCCCGGTTCTTTAGAGCAAAAATATGAGCCCTAAAGTGCAAACGTTGTTTGGGGAAAGTGGCAATGGGCTCGTAAGGTTCTTACGATATCGGGCAATGGCACTTGGATGGCACGGGCGTTGTTGTACGTTGTTGTGGAATCCGGAGGCAGATTTCGATTGTGCCGACGCCCAGGCCACCCGAAGAAACGATGGCCCGGTGTCTTGCGACTGTCGATTCTATCTGAACCAAGCTGTGGTGAACAAGAGTGAGTGGTTCGATGATGCTGGAACGGACGTATGGGGAACGTTTGAGGGCAAATTTGTCATTGGACGACGCGATGTTCATTTTCAATGTGCCGTTCGGATTCTCTCGCTCGCGTTCACTTCGTCGCCTCGCTTGTCGCTCGTCCTTCTCTCCCTCCCTCCCTCAGCCTCGCCTCTCGTCCTCGCTTGTCGCGCGTCCCTGTCTCCCCTTCGTGTGTCCCTCCCCTCCCCCAGCGGCACCGCACAGGGATGCCGCCGCCGACCGACGCAGAGACCGCCGCCGCTCGCGCTTCACGCCCCGGCGCCACGGCGCCCGCCCGCAGCGCTCCCGCCGGCGTTCATTTTGCAGGTGCGAGTGCGCGACAGTGGGCCGAACAGTGGCAGAGCAAATGCCATCGGCCCGAACAGTAAGGAGGAACAGCTTCCCATCAAAGGCATGAAAAACGCCCCTACCCTGGTTTACGAGGCGTTGTGCGCTGAAACTCCCGTGGGCTGACAGGGTAAACCCTGCGTGATGTGCCGCGTCCTGGCGGCTTTAGGCCCTGGGGGTTCCCAGGAGGTTTACAGACCACGCACTTGTAACCCAGGGTAGGGTCGTTTTTTTCATCCCTCAATCCCAAGGTTGCACTAGCTTCCTTCCCCTTCGGCCCATGGAGTCGGCAGGACCTTCCAAGGCCGTCAAGGTCAGCCCGCCAGGTGTCGACATGGCCTTCCAAGACCCTTGCATCCTCATCGTTCATCGTGCGCCCTTCTTCAACGGGTTGGCTCTTTGCCATCTGTGATTCACCTGTTCCGCCTCCCTCGCCTTTTCCCCCCCTCCGCGCGTGGGGCCGCCCGCCTCGGCCGCCCTCTGGAGTTTCCCCCACTCTGGGGGCGCGCGGCACCTTGCCCGAGGAGACTGCGGAGGAACGGCAGCGGAAGCTGCTCGAAATGTACAGGCGGCATTTCGGGAAATGGGCAATCCTCGCGGTGAGCTCTTCCACTTACCCCGCCCCTGCCCTTTCCTTTCTCCGCCCCATGTTCCTCCCTTTGTGCCACTCAAACTCCTCAGCCTCCTTCTCCTGCAGGCATTTCTCCCCCTGCTTTCCTTCCCTGCTGTTGTTATTCTTATTATCAGAGTGAGGGGGCCGAACGGTCATTCACTGTCCTTGGGTGCGTGGCTGAATAGGACATTCGTGGTGAGAATTCTGCTCGTTGCGCTGTTGTTGTTGCTGTTGTTGTTGCAGTTGTTGTTGTTGGTGCTGTTGATGATGTTGGTGTTGTTTTTGTTTTTGTTATTGTTGTTGTATGTGTCGATGTCGCTGTCGTTGTCGTCGTCGTCGTTGTCGTCATCGTCGTTGTTGTTAATGTTGAGCATGTTGCTAATGTTGTGGTTGCTGTTGTTGCTATTGTTGATGTTGTTGGTGTAGCTGTTGTTGTTGTTGGTGGTGGTGGTGTTGTTGGTAGTGTTGTTGCTGGTGTTGTTGTTCGTGTTGTTGTTGGTGTTGTTGTTGCTGCTGGTGTTGTTGCTGGTGTGGTTGTTGCTGCTGCTGCTGCTGTTGCTGTTGCTGTTGTTGTTGGTTTTGTTGTTGTTGTTGTTGTTGCTGCTGGTGCTGTTGTTGTTGTTGGTGTTGCTGTTGTTGTTGTTGTTGAACATTATTAATTCTAAAGAATAATTATTGTTGGGCCCCCTGGTGCGCGCCCCCCCCGCCGCGCCTAGGCCGCAGCCACGTTTTCATCATTTTCGTGAGGAAGCCTCAGGTAATTCGAGGTGATCAAGATCCGGTTGTTTTGTTCCCCCCCGCTTTCCCTTGCAAAAAACACTATAAAATGAAATCTCTTGTTCAAATATAATCAAATTTCAAGAATCCCTTGCAAAAAATAAGGTAAAGTGGACATTCGCGCGCGCAAGACGAAATCCTTCCAAAAGCTTAGTGTTCGGAACGATTTTAACATAAAAACATCAAAAAACCAATGGTTTTTCAACAAAAAAATGTCAAAATCTCATCCCGCGCGCTCTTGCGGATTCGTAGGAAACCCAACACTTTTTAAACATTTCTGTCAAACGGGCTTTTGCGAGCAACTTTTTCGAACTTCTGCGACAACGGTTGCGCACCTGCCAGGGCCATCATCCCTGTCAAATAATACCATGCGGGACACATTCGTTTTTTCTTCGCGCGCGCACGCCGAAATCTCCAAAAACCATTGGGTTCTGTGGGTGTGTACCCCACGCCAGTGTAGTAGCCACGGTCGTCCGCACGCCACGAAGTGAAGTGTCCCAACGTCATAGGGCGGGAAGCTGGGTTTGGGTGGTCGCGAAGAGTCGTTTGGATATTTGGTAGAGCTTGTAATGCCCCCCCACGAAGTGGGGGTATTGCCTGGTGTCGTATGAAAACCCTGGCACTGGGGAGAACACCACGCGTTCGGGTAAAATGATTGTTGTTGTTGTTGTTGTTGTTGTTGTTGTTGTTGTTGTTCGTGTTGCTGTTGTTGTTGTTGATGATGAATCATCATTTCAGAAGAATAATTACATATTGTTGATCCCCCCACCGGTGCATACTGTGCTTTCTCAATCGAAGTGTGCCCCTCGACGCTCGCACCCTGTTTTTTGACAGGGAAGGTCTTCCTGCTCAAACTGGGCCCCTGGCCCCCGGGTTACAACAACAACGGCTCCCGCTTGAGAATTCCTCACAATTTAGCCAAGAGCCCCGCTCGAGACTTCCTCGCATTGAATTCAGGAATCGCGCTCTCGCTTGGGACTTCCTTACAATTTATTCAGGAATCGCTCTCCTGGCGCTCTGGAGTCGCGCTCTCGCTGGAGATTTGCTTGCAACTTACTGAAGAATAGACTTGCGTTGGAATTTCCTGCAATCTGCCCAAGCGCCGCGCTCCCGACACTCAGGCACCCAGGAGTCGCGCCCGGTGTGGCCCCATGTGCATGCCCTTCGTGGCCCCGCTGTCGCCATGTGTGTCCCCCTCACTGTCCTACGTGGCCCCGTTGCTACCCTCAGTGGCCCCATAGTTGCTTTCTGTGGCCCCGCATTATCTGCACTTCGGGTCGACGGTCTGCGGCCGCCCCGCCGATCAGCGCTGCCGCTGGCCAGGCCGACGGTCCGCGGCCGCCCCGCCGCTTGCCGGGGCCCGACCTGCAGGGAAGAAAGGTATACCCCCCAAAAGGGGTTCGATCGAAGACGAAAAGGGCGGGTATCGAGGGTTTGGGAAATACGCGTGATTGGACACTCGAGCATATAAGGGCGAGCAGTCTTAAGATTGTTGTTGTTGTTGTTGTTGTTGTGTTGTTGTTGTTGTTGTTGTTGTTGTTGTGATTGTTGATGTTGTTGTTGCTGCTGTTGCTGCTGTTGTTGTTGGTGTTGAACATTATTTATTCTAAAGAATAATTATTGTTGGGCCCCCTGGTGCGCGCCCCCCCTGCGCCGCCTAGGCCGCAGCTACATTTTCATCATTTTCGTGAGGAAGCCTCAGGTAAAACGATGTGATCCAGATCCGGTTGTTTTGTTCCCCCCCGCTGTCCCTTGCAAAAAACACTATAAAATGAAATTTCTTGTTCTAAAATAACCAAACTTCAAGAATCCCTTGCAAAAAATAAGGTAAAGTGGACATTCGCGCGCGCAAGACGAAATCCTTCCAAAACCTTAGTGTTCGTAGCGATTTCAACATAAAAACATCAAAAAAACCAATGTTTTTTTTTTTTCAAAAAAAAAAAAAAAAAAGTGTCACAATTTCATCCCGCGCGCTCTTGCGGATTCGTAGGGAACCCAACACTTTTTAAACATTTCTGTCAAACGGGCTTTTGAGAGCAACTTTTTCGAACTTCTGCGACAACGGTTGCGCACCTGCCAGGGCCATCATCCCTGTCAAATAATACCATGCGGGACACATTCGTTTTTTCTTCGCGCGCGCACGCCGTCGTCGTCGGCCGCGGGGCCCTGAATAGTAGCCACGGTCGTCCGCATGCCACGAAGTGAAGTGTCCGAACGTCATAGGGCGGGAAGCTGGGTGTGGGTGGTGGCGAAGAGTCGTATGGAAATTTGGTAGAGCTTGAACCGGCCCCCCCACAAAGTGGGGTTATTGCCCGCCTCCTATGAAAACCCTGGCACTGGTGAGAACGGAGTGTCCCCAGTCTTAAATGATTGTTGTTGTTGTTGTTGTTGTTGTTGTTGTTGTTGTTGTTGTTGTTGTTGTACTCTCATTCTTGAAGAATGATTATTGTTGATCCCCCCCCACCGGTGCACATTGATTTTTTTCGATTGAAGTGCCACCCCGGGGCTCGCACCTTGTTTTTTCTCAAGGAAAGTCTTCCTGCTCAAACTGTGCCCCTCCCCCCCGGGCTACAACAACAACGGCTCCCGCCTGAGACTTCCTCGATTTTTACTCAGGACCCCCGCTCCCGCCTGAGACTTCCGCGCAATTTACTCAGGAAAGGCGCTCCCGTCTGAGACTTCCTCGCAATGTAATCAAGTCCCCCGCTCCCGCCTGAGACTTCCGTGCAATTTACGTGGGAACGGCGCTCCCGCCTGAGACTTCTTCGAATTTTACTCAGGACCCCCGCTCTTACTTTTTTCCTTTCTGTTTTTATTTTTTTGTTTTTTTTTTATATTATTTTTGTTGCTCTCTTGTTTTTTTTTTTTTCTTTTCGTCTTTTTTTTGTGTTTTTTTCGTATTTATTGTGTTTTTTTTTTGTTTTTTATGTTTATTTGGTGTTTATTTTTTTCTTTTTTTTTTTATTACTTTTTTTTTGTTTTTTTATCTTTTTTACTTTTTATTTTGTGCTCTTTTTATCATCTTCTTTAGTTTTGCTTATCTTTTCCGCGCAATTGACTCAGGAACGGCGCTCCCGCCTGAGACTTCCTCGCAATTAGTGAGGACCCCCGCTCCCGCCTGAGACTTCCGTGCAATTTGCTCAGGAACGGCGCTCCCGCTTGAGACTTCCTCGCAACTTAGTCAGGGCCCCCGCTTCCGCTTGAGATTTCCTCACACTGTACTCAGGACTGCGCTCTCGCGTGCGACGTCCGCACAAATTATTATGGAATTGCGTTTCGGCGCTCAGGAACCACGCACGCGCCAACGACGCCTTCACAACGTGGTATCTTCCCTCTTCCTTCGTCCTTCCCCTTCCCCTTCCTCCCACTCTCCCTCGTTCTTCCCCTCCTCCTCTTGCAGGGCCCGCGCCAATTCCAATGGCGGGCCGAGAGATGTACGCCCCCGAAGGATTGTCCGCCCGTTCCGGTTTGCCCGTACGTCTAAGCCCGCCGGCCCCAGCAAAGAGAAAAAATCCCCCCGAAAGGGGTGTGATCGAAGACGAAGAGGGCGGGCATCGAGGGTGTAGGGTATACGTGTTGAATGACTCGCGGGCAAGTAAGAGCGTACAGCCTTAAAATGGTTGTTGTTGTTGTTGAACATTATTAATTCTAAAGAATAATTATTGTTGGGACCCCTGGTGCGCGCCCCCCCCGCCGCGCCTAGGCCGCAGCTACATTTTCATCATTTTCGTGAGGAAGCCTCAGGTAATACGATGTCATCAAGATCCGGTTGTTTTGTTCCCCCCCGCTGTCCCTTGCAAAAAACACTATAAAATGAAATTTCTTGTTCTAATATAACCAAACTTCAAGAATCCCTTGCAAAAAATAAGGTAAAGTGGACATTCGCGCGCGCAAGACGAAATCCTTCCAAAACCTTAGTGTTCGTAGCGATTTTAACATAAAAACATCAAAAAATCAATGGTTTTTCAAAAAAAAAGTGTCAAAATTTCATCCCGCGCGCTCTTGCGGATTTGTAGGAAACCCAACACTTTTTAATCATTTCTGTCAATCGGGCTTTTGCGAGCAACTTTTTCGAACTTCTGCAACAACGGTTGCGCACCTGCCAGGGCCATCATCCCTGTCAAATAATACCATGCGGGACACATTCGTTTTTCCTTCGCGCGCGCACGCCGTCGTCGTCGGCCGCGGGGCCCTGAATAGTAGCCACGGTCGTCCGCATGCCACGAAGTGAAGTGTCCGAACGTCATAGGGCGGGAAGCTGGGTGTGGGTGGTGGCGTAGAGTCGTATGGAAATTTGGTAGAGCTTGAACCGGCCCCCCCACAAAGTGGGGGTATTGCCCGCCTCCTATGAAAACCCTGGCACTGGTGAGAACGGGGTGTCCCCACGTGCTAGTAATTGTTGTTGTTGTTGTTGTTGATGTTGATGTTGTTGTTGTTGTTGAACATTATTTATTCTAAAGAATAATTATTGTTGGGGCCCCTGGTGCGCGGCCCCCTCGCCGCGCCTCGGCCGCAGCCACATTTTCATCATTTTCGTGAAGAAGTCTCAGGCAAAACGTGGGTGTCCGGATCCGGTTGTTTTGTTGACGCCCGCTTTCCCTTGCAAAAAACACTATAAAATTAAATTTCTTGTTCTAACATAACCAAACTTCAAGAATCCTTTGAACAAAATGACACGAAGTGCACACTCGCGCGCGCAAGATGAAATCCTTCCAAAACCTTAGTTTTCGTGGCGATTTTAACATAAAAACATGAAAAACCCAATGGTTTTTCAAAAAAAAAAGTTTCAAACATTCATCTTGCGCGCTCTTGCGGATTTCTGAGGAAACCCAATATTTTTTCAACATTTCTGTCAAACGGGCTCTTGCGAGCAACTTTTTCGAACTTCTGCAACAACGGTTGCGCACCTGCCAGGGCCATCATCCCTGTCAAATAATACCATATAAAAAAAAATACTGGAAACAAGGACACATTCGTTTTTTCTTCGCGTGCGCACGCCGTCGTCGTCGGCCGCGGGGCCTTGAATAGTAGCCAAGGTCGTCCGCAGGCCACGAAGTGAAGTGTCCGAACGTCATAGGGCGGGAAGCTGGGTGTGGGTGGTGGCGAAGAGTCGTTTGGAAACTTGGTAGAGCTTGAACCGGCCCCCCCACAAAGTGGGGGTATTGCCCGCCTCCTATGAAAACCCTGGCACTGGTGAGAACGGAGTGTCCCCAGTCGTAAATGATTGTTGTTGTTGTTGCTGCTGCTGCTGTGCTGTTGGTGGTGTTGTTGTTGTTGTTGAACATTATTTATTTTAAAGAATAATTATTGTTGGGCCCCCTGGTGCGCGCCCCCCCTGCGCCGCCTAGGCCGCAGCTACATTTTCATCATTTTCGTGAGGAAGCCTCAGAAAAGAGGGTGTGTACAGGATCCGGCTGTTTTGTTGTAATCCGCTTTCCCTTGCTAAAAACAATAGAAAATGACATTTCTTGTTCTAATATAATCAAATTTCAAGAATCCCTTGCAAAAAATAAGGTAAAGTGGACATTCGCGCGCGCAAGACGATATCCTTCCAAAACCTTAGTGTTCGCAGCGATTTTAACATAAAAACATCAAAAAACCAATGGTTTTTCAACAAAAAAATGTCAAATTCTCATCCCGCGCGCTCTTGCGGATTCGTAGGAAACCCAACACTTTTTAAACATTTCTGTCAAACGGGCTTTTGCGAGCAACTTTTTCGATCTTCTGCAACAACGGTTGCGCACCTGCCAGGGCCATCATCCCTGTCAAATAATACCATGCGGGACACATTCGTTTTTTCTTCGCGCGCGCACGCCGAAATCTCCAAAAACCATTGGGCTTTTTAAGAATTTTAGCACCGCGCATCATAAAATCACACGAATCGCACCGTAGGTCTTCGAAAAACACCTGCACGACTTTTCAAAATTTCTACCCGCGCGCGCTGTCCGAATCCTAAAAAAAAACAATGGTTTTCCAACATTTATGTTACATGAGCTCGCGCGAGCTACTTTCGCACGCTCTTGCAACGGGGTTCGCGCGCCTGCCAGGGGCCACAATCCCTTGCGGTAGCGCCATAGGTTGCGCCCTCGGCCGCCGAGAATAAAACGTCCCCCTATTGGTTGCGCCATAGGTTGCGCCCTCGGCCGCCGAGAATAAAACGTCCCCCTACTGGTTGCGCCATAGGTTGCCCCAGGAGGCCTTCAAGAGGCCCCAAGAGCCCGCCGCGACGAACTCGTCTCTTTAGAGCCGCGGCGGGGAAAAGACGGTGGGTGGGCGTGCAAGCGCCGTTCCCGCCCCTCCTCTCTCTTCTCTCCTTTCCTCCTTGTCCTGCTCCTCCTCCTCCTCCTCCTCCGGCGGGGGGCGTGAGGATCCGGCATCGCTCTCAACCATCGGGACAACCATCGGGACAACCATCGGAACAACCATCGGGACAACCATCGGGACAATCATCGGGACAGTCATCGGGACAACGATCGGGACAAGCACAACCATCAGGACAACCATCGGGACAATCATCGGGACAACGATCGGGACAACCACAACCATCAGGTCAACCATCGGGACAACCATCGAGACAACCATCGGGACAACCATATCCTCTCTCTCTTGTGTATTCCCACATCCCTCAGGAATTTGCCCTAAAGATGTGATCAACTATCTTGTGAGTACGTATCATGTGTATCAGGTGTATCATGTACCATATGCATCATATGCAACAGATGTTCTGTGGAAGGCTTAACAACTTCTGTGGGTTAACAAGGCTTAACAACTTCTGTGGGTGTACGAACGTAGGCTTAACAACTTCTGTGGTGTGTACTCCACGCCAGTGTAGTAGCCACGGTCGTCCGCAGGCCACGAAGTGAAGTGTCCGAACGTCATAGGGCGGGAAGCTGGGTGTGGGTGGTGGCGAAGAGTCGTGTGGAATATTTGTAGAGCATCTTTTTGATGCTGTTCATGCTGTTTTTTAATTTTTTTTCTTTTCTGTTTTTTTTTTTCTCTTCTTTTTATTTTTTTTCTCTTTTTTTTTGTTTGTTTTTTCTTCTATTTATCTTTTTATTCTTTTTTTTTTCGTTTTTTTATTTTTTTATTTTGATTTTGTTGCACTGCCCTCCCCACATAAGTTGGGGGTTTTGGCTGGACCGTCGTCGCATTGAAAACCCTGGACTGGTGGGGAGAACACTGGAGCGTTCGGGTAAAGTGATTGTTGTTGTTGTTGTTGTTGTTGTTGTTGTTGTTGTTGTTGTTGTTGTTGTTGTTGTTGTTGTTGTTTGTTGTCGTCGTCCCACCCGCGACCCACCCGTGACCCACCCCTCGACCCACCCGGCGACCCACCCCGCGACCCACCCCGCGACCCACCCAGCGACCCACCCGCGACCCACCCGCGACCCACCCCGCGACCCACCCCGCGACCCACCCACGACCCGCCCGCGACCCGCCCGCGACCCACCCCGCGACCCACCCGCGACCCACCCCGCCACCCACCCGCGACCCACACCGCGACCCATACCGCGACCCACCCTCAAGGGAGGAAAAACCACCCGGACCCGACGATTGACGTTTACTAAACGGCCTTGGGCGTTTATTAAGCAGCCTTGCCTTGTTCGATTCATTCCTTGTGTGCGTTTACTAAACGGCTTCGCTTGTCGGGGTGATTATTGTGGGGTGGATTTTCTGCCCTCTGCACCCGCGACCCACCTGCGACCCAACAGCGACCCATTTGCGACACCCGCGACCCACCCAGCACCTACCCACAATGGTTTAACGAAAAAAACGGCGCCTGCGGCGGGCTCGTTGCATAAGTTGTGAAATCTTGGCGCCTGCGGCGGGCTTCTCCAGAGTCTCGCAAACTGCCGACGTCCCCACCGCCCCCTCACTCTCATCCGCATCTGCGGAGTGCTACGTTCCTGCCCCCATCACTTCCTCGCCCTACCTCCTCTGCCGTTCAGGGAGTTTGCGCTGGAGCTGCACTCGGGCATGTACCTCACACAGCCTGCCGCTCAGGGGCGCAGCGTGGAGGAGGAGTAGGAGGAGTAGGATGAGGAGGAGGAGGAGGAGGAGGAGGAGGAGGAGGAGGAGGAGGAGGAAATCTGTGATGTGAGGAGGTATGAAGGGAGGAGGGGCGAGGAGGAGGAGGAGGAGGAGGAGGGAGGAGGAGGAGGGGGGGACAGGGGCCCCTTGGATATACAATATGCCCAGATGGATCGAAACGATGTCTGCTGGGGACTCCGAGTGCTCCCGCCCTCCTCCACTTTCCCGCCCCTCCGCGCTCCAATTCTTCATCCTGGTCGCCATCTCCGCGCCCTCCCGCTCTTCTCCCATCCCGCCCCCCTTCCCCTTCTCCCCGCTTGCCAGCCGGAAACCTAACGCTCAGCCAGCTGGGGTCTCGTCAGGCGGGGATCGGGAGAGGAGTACGAGTCAAGGTGGCCAGTTCGGTCGAGTCAACGGATCGTGTCCGCTACAATGGAAACTTGCGGTGGCAAGACTCCAGTTGGTCTGCCCTTGGGGCTCTCTTGGGGCCCAGGCCCTGGAGGGCGTCTTGGGGCCATCTTGGAGGCTACCGACCAAAGAAGGGGGGTCCTCGATGTTGGTTCTCCCCTGAAGCCATCACAATCGCCTCTTAGGGCGGTCTTGCTGCGCTCTTGGGCCGATCTTAGGCGCCCTTGGGGCCGCCTGGGGAGCCTTTGGGGCCCCTCCCGGGCCTCTCTTGGGCCTCTCTTGGGCCATCTGGAGGTTTGGAAAGCGCATCGGAAGCGAAACGGCGGGAAGGCACACATCATTGTTTTACATCAGGTGGCATTCTGGCTCGAGCCATCTGGGCCATCTGGGCTCACGCCACGCTGGCTCAGCGTGGTGGCTCGAAGCCAGTCTGTCGACACCGTGTCAGCTGAGTGAGCGCTCGTGTGGGCGGAGTGCTCGCATCGACATAAGCAACATCACGAGTACCGATCGGTCTTCATGGTGGCTCCACCCGCGGAGGGGCGCAGGAGGGCAGCGTGCTGCGGCAGGCAGTGCCCGCACCGCAGGCGGGCGCGGCTCAAGAACGGCATCGGCCGCCTGACACTGAAGTTCGCGGACCCGAGGCAGGAGGAGGGCTTCGCGAGCCTCCACAAGGAGCGGCTGGCCCACAGCATGACGTATGGGGCCAGGATACTTGCGGTTGAGGGCCTGATGAGCCTGCTTCTCCACAGGTTCTGGGACAACTCCCAGTACCTTACAGAGGAGGCTCGGGAGCTCAGGAAGTGGCAGATGTTCATCCTTGTGGGCATCCACGTGGCCGGGATCCTCGCCCTCGGAGCTGGGATATTCATTGCCAAGCAAAAGTTTGCCAGTACCCTGGCGTTGGAGATCCTTGTTGTTTCTGCAGCAAGCTGCTTCATGATGCTTACCGGGGCCATTCCGAAGCACTACATTGCTCGATTGTTCGGCCACCGCGACGCGGAGGCCATTTGGGGCGTGGACTTGGGCCCCACCGACGGCTCCCTTATACTGTACATCGATATGGTTGTCACCGTCGTGCACTGGCTCATGCCCATCCGCTGGTTCGTGCTCGCCCCCTTGGAAGTGATTGCGATTCTGGCCTACGCCGTGCCCGCGGTGCTGCTCGGCAGCCCAGCCACAAACATGGTCCCGTTCAACGGCCTCGCGATCCTCATGCTCACGCTCGTCGCGGCCTTCGGGAAGCGGGCCTTCGAGAGGCAGGAGCGCCAGCTCTTTGCAGGGCTCCTGTCGGAGAAGAAGATGCGGTTCCAGGCCGAGTTCCAGCTGTCCAGGGTGGGCAGCGACGAGGCGGCGGCGAGGGCAGAGGACGCCGGCTCCGAGCGGTCTGTCGGGCTGTCGCGCCCGGGGACGACGATGAGCGCAGCGGCGTTCGACGGCAGCGTGGAGAGCGCGACGCTGGGCCAGATCCGCGCGATCGGCCTGCGGGAGCAGTGGCTCATTGCCAACGAGGAGGTGCAGATCCTGCCCGGCAGGGTCCTCGGCGAGGGCGGCTTCGGCATCGTCGCGCCGGGCCTGTACCACAACACGATCGTGGCGGTGAAGACGCCGAGGCGGGACATCGCGCGGAGAGGCGCCATCTCCTCGACATGGTCCGAGCTCTGCAACGAGCTGAGGATCCTCCGCCGCATCCGCCACCCCAACATCGCGTTCTTGTACGGAGCGTGCACGGACGAGGCCCTGAGCAGGCTGTGCCTGGTGCTCGAGTTCGTGGACGGTGTGTCCCTGGGCGCGTTCCTCCGTGGCCCATCATCGAGCAGTGGCGAAGCGTCCTAGCTTGCCTGTAGGCCTGCCAAACAATGTTCCGAGAACCTTTAGCCGTCTGCACGAAATGTGATTAGAACATCTCTGGCTGGGACTGTCTTGTTTGAACACGTCTGGTCGATGTTCTAAGAACATTGGTTTTGTTCTTAGAACGTTATTGGGTTCTAAGACAATTTTGTGGTAGGCCTATAGGAATGGCGGGACGGTCGGTCCCTGCTCAACATCACGCGGCCGCCAGGGGCCGGGGGGGCCGCGCGGTGGAGCCTCGGAAGTCGGGGCATTGGCGAGCAGTATCTCCGTGAGGTCCGTGCTCATCTTTGACATCCTGCATGCGCTGTGCTACCTGCACTCGAGGGAGCCCGTCGTCGTCCACGCCGACCTGAAGGACTCCAACGTCTTCGTCGAGGAGCGGCACAGCAGGATCGGGGGGATCTCGCACCGCGCCAAGCTGCTCGACTTTGGCCTGTCGCGGATCCTCACCCGGAGTGCCAGGCCTCTCGGCGGCACGCTCCGGTGGATGGCTCCAGAGTTGTTCTCGCGCGTCCCCCCCGACACGGCCGCCGACTGCTACTCCTTCGGGTTGCTGACGCACTTCATCGCGACAGGGCTCCTGCCCTTCGAGGGCAAGCGGGCCGCGCAGGTGGCCAAGTGGCTGCGGGGCGGGCAGCCGCCCAAGCTGCAGTGGCCCATGCCCGCCAACGAGATCTCGGACGCCTGCCGGCCGCTGGTGGAGCAGTGCACCCAGGTGAAGCCCGCGCTGCGCCCTTCGGTGCGGCAGGCCAGCCGCAAGCTGTCCCTGGTTTTGGGCCACGTCGTCAGCGGGGCCATGGATGCGGTGATCGAGCAGCTGGACGTCAGGGGGCCTAACGGCGGGGGCAGGAGGTCACAGGGCCAGGGCGCAGCCATGCCCGATTCCGCGGACGCCGCGGCCAAGAACGACGGGCTCGAGGAGTTCCTCGGCGTGGTGGAGGTGAGGCAGATCAGCAGCATCAGCGTTGGCTCGCTCGTTTCCTGCACGGGCTCCAGGGACCTGCCCCCAGTGCAGGAGCACGAGGTGCTGCAGACTGGAGAGGCCTCGAACGGCGCCGCGGCACCGCCGCTCGGGAGCCACAGCGCGTGCGCGCAGGCGCAGCTGACGCACCCCGGGTACAAGCCGACGCCGCTGCGCACGCAGACACTCGCGCTGCTAGAGTTGATGTTGAAGTGGAACGTTTCGACGTCGGGCAGTGCCTGCTGCTGGCTGCACGGTGCTCTGCACTCCCTGAACAGGGTGCGGAAGCATCTTAACCAGAGGACATGCGAGGTGAAGCTCGAGGGCATGGTCTGCGGCCAGTGCGACACTTGTGGGCTGCTGATACTGCATGACCAGGTCTGCTGCGATTTCTGTGATTGCTCACAGGCCCCGTGCATCGTGGACGACCATGCGCACTCCGAACAAGTTCTGATCTAAGCACGCCTGTTGAAGGCCAGTGGACGTCGGGAACTCCTGCGACACGGAATTGCTGACGCATCGGCCCGTCCAGAAATGATGCCCGCATGCAGTGGAACAAGGAGAAGGGCAGCCGTCAAACAAAATCCCGGTTGGAGGAGTTGGAGCTGCATTTTCCATATGTTCTTTGTTCCATTGTATCGAAGACGCCTGCGGCGAATCACCAGGGGCTAATTAGGCAGGGGGCGTCCCAGGTGACGGAAAGCGCGCGTAGCGTCGCGATCCGTTAGTCGGGAGAGATAACAAGGGGGGGGTGGGGGGTTAGGCAGGAGGCGACCCAGGTGACGGAAAGCGCGCGTAGCGTCGCGATCCGTTAGCCGGGAGAGATAACAGGGGGGGGGGGTCGACCATTTTCGCTCCAAGACGGCCCAAGTCAGCCCCAAGAGCGCCTAAGAGGCCCCCAGGACGGCCCAAGACAGCCCCAACAGCGCCCAAGATACCTTCAAGACGGCGTCGGAGAGGTCCACGAGGGCCTCGAGACGGCCCATGAGCGCTCAGAGAGGGCCCAACATGGCTTCAAGACGGCCCAAGAGGCCCCCAAGACGCCCCAAGAGGCCTCCAAGGGGACCCCCAAGAGGCAAACATGGTGCCATTCCTTTATCAGGAAAGCGCGCATTTTCAGCATATTACTTTTTTCGGTCTTTGCAGCGTCCAAGACGGCCCAAGAGGCCCCCAAGATCGCTCCAGGACGGCCTCAGGGGCCCCCACGAGCGCCCCAAGACGGCCCCAAAGGGCTCCAAGACGGCCTAAGGCAGCCCCAAGACGGCCCAAGAGGGGCCCCATGGGGGACCCGAAAGCGTCCCACGAGAGTCCCAAGAGGGCCACGGGAGGCTCCCAAGGGCCCCGGAGGGCTCCAGGAGGGCCCCCAGACAGCCGAGGCCCGCCAAGACGGCCCAAGAGGGCCCTGGGACGGCCCCGGCCCAGGAGGGCCCCAAGACGGCCCCAAACTGCCCCCAGAGGGCCCCCAGATGACTTCCAGACGGCCTTACCGAGGCCTCCAACTAGAGGCTTCCAAGGCGCCCCAAGAATGGCCCAATGGGAACTCCCTTGTGTCGCGATCCGTTCGTCGGGAGAAGAAATGGGGGGGTAGGCAGCCCTACGCCCAGAAGACGGAAAGCGCGCTCGCGTCGCGATCCCTTCGTCGGGAGCACTATAAAGGGTGTGTGTGTGTGTGTGTGTGTGTGTGTGTGTGTGTGTGTGTGTGTGTGTGTGTGTGTGTGTGTGTGTGTGTGTGTGTGTGTGTGTGTGTGTGGGGGGGGGCGGACGCCGCCGCACCGCGCAGAGGACCGAAAGCGCGCTTGCGTCGCGATCCGTTCTCCGGGAGAAATGCCAAGGGCGTGTGGGGAGGTACGTAGCCGAACCGTGCGTTCGTGGATTGCGTCCTGCGGCCTGTTCTGGGGGGATCATGGCCATAAGAGGAGGAGGAGGAGGAGAAGGAGGGGAGGAGGAGGAGGAGGAGGAGGAGGAGGAGGAGGAGGAGGAGGAGGAGGGGGAAGTGCGCGATTCTGGACACCACGCAGAAAGAGCATGCCGACGACGATAACGACAATAGTCACGATGACGATGATGATGCTGCTAGTAACAACGATACGGTTGATGATACTGATGATCATGCCGATGCTGTCGATGAAGACAACGATGACGGCGGTCGTGGTGAGGATGATGAAGATGAGGATCATGATCATGATAACGACGACGATGACGACGATGATGATGATGATGATCATGATGATGTTGATGTTAAGGTTGATGATGATGATCATGATGATGATGATGACGATGATGTTGATGATGATGTGATGACGCACAAGATGCCGACCGATGCTGTCGATGAAGATAATGACGGCGGCGGTCGTGGTGAGGACGATGATGATGATTATGATGATGAGGATCATGATCATGATAACGACGACGATGACGATGACGATGATGATAATTATGATGATGATGACGACGGGGACGATGATGTGATGATGATGCAGAAGATGCCGATGCTCACGACGATGATGATGCCACCGATGACGATAATGATGACGATGACGATGATGATGATATGATGATGATGATGACGACGATGGTGATGACGATGACGATGACGATGATGATGATGATGATGATGATGATGATGATGCTGATGATGCTGATGATGATGATGATGATGATGATGATGATGATGATGATGAGGATGATGATGATGATGATGATGATGATGATGCTGATTATGATGATGATGATGCTGCTGCTGATGATGATGATGATGATGATGATGAGATGATGATGATGATGATGATGATGATGATGAGGATGATGATGATGATGATGATGATGATGATGCTGATGATGATGATGATGATGCTGCTGCTGATGATGATGATGATGATGATGATGATGACGATGATGATGATGATGCTCATGATGCTTATGAGCTGGACAAGGAGCAGCACGATACTTACGATCATGCTTATGATCATCACGTCGAGGAGGAGTCCGACGTGGACGACGACTTCGAATAATAATGCCGCAACCTGTGACACTTTTCGTATTCATTTTTCCAGGGGCCACCTGCACTGGAGGGAGCGCCGCATGCAAGTGGGTGTCCTCAGCGAGGACCGGTATTGTATTGGAAATGCTCCCGGAGAGCCTAAAGAGCCCCCAAAAGCCCTCCAGAGGGCCCCAAAAGCGCTCCGAGGGACCCCCATTCGGACGCACGGATGGAGTACGCTTACCATTCCACATGCCGCTCTCGTTCAGACGGCAGTGCAATCCCGAAGCTGCATGGGCTCAAGGAACTCAAGAAGCGCTGCCTTCGCGGGAAAACGAGCTTACCCCCGCTACCTATCCCACGGCAACAGGCCGCGCATGCCGACCGCGGAACGGTCGGCTGGCCGAGACGCCGAAAAACGACTGGAACGAGCTCCCTTGCTTGGCGCCGACGCTCCCCCGGCGACAGCGCCTGCTCCAAACAGCGCGCGGGCACCGCCTGGCGCTCTGGGCGCGCGTGACTGCAGCAGATCACCTGAGCTCGGGCGCGGGGCGCCCGTGTCCCCCAAGCCTCGCCCTGTGGGGGACTTCAGAACAGACCCCGACTCGCGTGCGTGGCCAGGTCTCCCAGAGAGCAGCGGACAACACCGCCAGGCAGAACTGGCGCGCGGCGTGGTTCTCGGCGGTACGGACTCGATGAGCGAGCCTGCGGACGGCATTGCGTCCTGCCGCTCGCCAGATGCCGCGGCCGCTGCGCGCGAGCTCGCAGGGGCGGCCGCTGAGACCCGTCAGCGCGCAGCTGCTGCCAGAGGCCTCGGACATGTGCCGGCGCGACCCGGACGTGGGACGCAGCCAGGATTCCTTGCCGCCGCACTCAACAGCGACGTCTTGGGCGCCAGCAGCACCGCGGCTCTCCGAGCTGCACTAGCGAAAACCAAGTCGAGTGCGAATGCCACCGCTTCAGGTGCACCCGACGCATGCCCTTCCCCACCGGCCGACGACGCCCCAGTTTGCAGGGCGCTTTGTGCAACGCCCGGCACTGAGACTTCTGTTGACGACAACGATGAGATTGACGACGGTGTGGAGGGCCATGGAGAGAGCCGAAAGTCTCGCATAACCACATCCCCGCTACGACGGGCTTGCGATGCATGCGGACAACTGGGATGCTCACCGAATGCACCTACCTGTCGAGTGTTTGTGTTGTCGACGACATGCGACGCGATTCTGCACTACGCTGGGCGCGGGGCGTCGGGCAGCCCGTCTCCAAAGACGTACGCGACTACTGCGCGGCGTCTGGAAAGCCCGCGTCTCCGCCGCCTGACGCAATCCATGATATCAAATATAGATTGTTTATTATACAGCGTGGCCAGTATCTTCGCCCGGATGGCGCTTGCGGGGGACGCTCCAGCACGCCGCGTTCTGGCGCGCATCCCTTCAATTTTTTCGAAGGAGCAGACGCCGCAGTGCAACATCTGCGAGACATATCCGCCGACGTCAACTTCCACTGGGCCCCCGAACAGGCACTCTAAGGCATTGCCACGGGGGGGAGGGGACGCAAGAGGATCATATCGCAACCCCAGATCCCATGGGCGCTTGATCGGAGCCTGGGCGCCCCACCGCGCCCAGGATGTTTTTTCGTTTCGCTGTCGGGGGAGCATGGCCGACCTGTCGACGATGCATCGCCGTCTCGAACTCAATGTCATCATCCTGAGACAACCCTTCCCTTTCTTGCCCCTCATGTACTCGACTACGTCATCGCCTCTTCCATGCGCCGGCTAAGCCAGCCTCCCCGTGACCTCTGGGGCCCTGACTCTCTGCTGGCCGAGTGGTCTTTCCAGAACCTCGCAGACGTCGACGGCGTCCTCGCTTTTGAAGAGCGAACTGATGGCAGCGCGCCGGCGCGGGCCGCATGCGCCTGGGCTCTTTTCGGAGCAGGCCGACGGGAAGAGCGCGCGTTCGCAACGCCAGACGGGGTCGCCAACCTAGCTCGCCACCGCAAGTGATTGCACCATTACGTGCGGCAGCGCGGGAACATGCACTGGGGCACGCAAGCCGACGCGCGCATTCTGGGCGACGCTCTCGACGTCGGGACCCTGCTGCTCCGTGAACGGTTACCCGCCAATGCGCGCGCATGCCTATGCAATATCGGCACCGAAATGGAGGGTTATTCATATTGGCTGGCATCGTGGTGGGGCGAGTCTGTTCGCTTCCGTGGAGCGGAATTGAATTGGCACCCCGCGCATCCCCGCAGCGTCGGGATCAGCGGCCCCGGTGGGCGAACATTTCTCTGCGGTCTGCGCGCGGAGCGCAATCGCCTCGCGAAGTGGACTTCCAGATTCCACTGCTGCTTCTCGCCGCCAACTCTGCGTAGAAAGCCGCGCGACTGTTGCGCGTGGAACGGTCGCCTGAGGCGAGTGCGCCCGAGCTGCGAAAACCTGAGCGAGCACGGCGCTCTCTGCGACAGTGCCCCGTTGTGGATTGGGAGAGCAATTCAGATTGATTGGTTTCGCGACGGTCAACTGCGAGTCAGGCGGGGGAAAGGTAGGGTTGGGTCAGGGAAGCGCTTCTTCTTTGTGAGAGATGGCGTGATTGCGTGGTGTTCCCCACCCCTGTCAAGTACGGGCCAGCTGTAATGGAGTTCGATATTTCGCGCGTCCAAAGTCGCCATTCTCTCGCTGCTGCCATGGGTGGCTCGAACAGGATTCCGGTTGCGCCCCCCTGTCTCCGAAGCCGCAGGTCGCGGCGGCGCGCCCCGTTGCAGCCCCGCGGAATGTCTTTGCAGGCCTCTTTGATCGACGCGACTGTAGCTCAAGTCAGTGGCGCGCACTTGCGTGGGAATTGCGACGGCTGGCGCTTGTGGCTCCCAATGACATGCGCGGCTGTCTGGCGCTCGCGCTACGCGGACTGGGCATGCGCGCAACCGGCGCTGTTCCAAGTTTTGCAGTGCAGCGGCGACGACGACTTTCGGCGGACGTCTACATCGTTCAGTGGAACTCTCTTTCGGGGTCCCGCTGACGTCCGCCTCGAACGCGCCCTTGCGTCCGGCGCGTTCGGGGTCGTGTACGTCGCCGTTTCGATGAATGCTGATGACGAGCAGCCCATGCAAGAATTCGAGAACCTCGTGGTCAAGGCGATCGACCCCAACAGTCGCGCCGAATGGAACGCTCGTGCCCGACTCGGGCGCGCGCCGTATTCCGTGCGTCACGAGTGCGAGATGTTGCCTCTCCTGCGCTCCTGGCTCACGGGCACGTCGTGCCCGTTCTGTTTGTGCATTCGACATGCCAATTCACATTTCTGGGGCTCCCGTGCTACAGCAACGGCGACCTCGTGGCGTTCCTGAACAACGTGCGCAATGCGGGCGACACTCTCATAGAGGTCGACTCCATCACGGCAGCTCAGTTCGTGGCCCAGACCGCGACAGCCCATTCTCGCAGCGTCGCGCATAGAGATGTGAAGTTGGACAACGTCCTTGTGGAATCTTGGGGCGCGGCCACCATCGAGGCGGCAGTTCTGGCATTGTGCGATTCCTCTCGCTTCGCGGGGTGCGCGTCCGGAGCACGTGCAGTCACGTCGTCGCGGAGCCTCTTGACGGCCTCTTGGGGGCCTCCTGGAGGCCTCCTGGGAGCTTCCCTAGGCCTCTTGGGGACTTCTTTGGGGCCTTTCCCCCCTCCCTCCTTTTCATACTCCCTCCGCATATTTCCTTCCAGCGCCGGCTCTAATCATGGGCGCCGCTGTGACCAACTTCCACCTGGCTGGCGCTGCGCCGCAGTTCGCCCAGGTGGGAAAAATGACATTGCACTCCAGTCGCTGTGTGGCCTTCGGGGGGCTTCTTTGGAGCCTTTGGGAGGCTTCTTGAAGACATCTTGGAGGCCTCTTGGGGGCTTTTTGGGGCCCCTTGGGGGCCTCTTGGGGGCCTCTTGGGGCTTCTTGGGGGCGTCATTGGCGGTTTTGGTGCGCTTTTGCGCCGTTTCGCCCCTTCGGAGGCCGTCTTGGGGGCCTCTCGCGGCCGCCTTGGGCCCGTCTTGGGGTCCTCTTGGGCCGTCATAGGGGCCTCTTGGACCGTTTTGGGGGCCTCTTTGGGCCGTCTTGGGGTTCTGTTGGGCCGTGTTGGGGCCCTCTTGGGGGCTTTTTGGGTCGTGCTGGAGCGATTTGCGAAGCTGCTTGGGCCGCAAAGGCGAGAACGCTAAAACAGTGCCGAAAACATTGGGAAATCAATGATTTTGGCCTCTGGAGGCGCAGTTGTGGGCGCTCTTGGGGCCCTCTTGGGCCGTCATTGGGGCTTTTTGGGCCCTCTTGGAACCATCTCGGGTCTCGGGGCCGTTGTGGCCCGCACAGAGCCCATCTTGAACCGTCTTGGCGCCCTCTCGGCCCCCCAAGAGGCCCAAAAGGTCAAATCATAGATTTTCTATAAGTTTTGGTAGGTTTTTGAGCCCCGGGAGGGGGGGGTCACTTTGGTCCGGCGGTGTGGCGCAGCTCCCAGGGGGAGGTTAGGGGGGGAGACATAGTAATGTAACACAATACAATATGTTGCAATTATGGAATCTTTGGATACATTGGATACGTTGCATTAAGGCGTTCGCCGCAAAACGCTGCCGCTCAGCACGCCACCTCCGGACGTGGATTCAGTGGCTTACGCCGCACCGCCGACCCCTTGGGGCGGCAGCAACAGTGAACGACGGAATTCGCGGAACACGCGCGATCGTTGGGCAATCTTGGGGTTTCGGCTTGTCTTGCGTAGCGCGTGGGGTTCAACGGGGGGGCTTGTAGGGGATCGTTTTTTCTTGGGGCCTTCGCGGGGCCTGTCCCAGGCCTCCTTTTCCACCCTCTGGATAGGCTCGGAGATCGTTGAGACCCAGCTGGGGGTGCGTCCGGCCAGAAATTCGAGAGTGGACCTAGCTGCGTGGACAAGGAGCTTCCTGAAGGCCCAGAAGGGGGCGGAGAGCGTCAAAGAACTAGGAGTCTCACGCCTCGAGTCTCGATCCACCCCGCGTTCCTTCCTTTGCGAAGGGGTGGCATTGGCCAAGGAAGTCGATCCTCATCCCGGACCCTCGGCGGTGGTCCTGGGCACCGAAAGCGGTTACTGGAGGCCGAATTCGAGGAGATGCCTCGGGTGGTCGAAAGACCGCGAAAATATGTGTGATATCGGCGGCGACGACGAAATCTTTTTTTTCTTCCCCTCGCTTTCCTTCTCTTCCTCCTCCTCGCCCTTCTCTTATTATTATTATTGTTATTATTATTAGTACTACTATTATTCTTCTTCTTCTTCTTCTTCTTCTTCTTCTTATTATTATTATTATTATTATTATTATTATTATTAGTATTATTCCTCTTCTTCTTCTTCTTCTCGATCGAGGTAGATGCGGCAGTTCCGGCCGCCTTTCCATGCATTTTTGTTTGAGCAGTTTTGTTTTTGATAGGTTTCGGTCTCTGGGTGCCGCTGCTGGGCCCCAATATTTTCAAAACCGGACGGACCTGGGGCGAGAAATTGCATCAGCGGACGTGGGGAGAGGTTCGGGGAACGAGCCTTTGCGGAGTAGCCCGTCGGATTCGGGAGGTTTTTTGTGGTGGGGGGGGGTCCGGGCCTTTCCCCTGTCGCCGCGGTTGGATGTATGTGGGGAAACGATTGCGACTGGATTCCGGGACGGGTCCGGGGGGCTCCTTGGCGAACGATTTCTGAGTGAGGAAAGAGGATCATTTTGCTGCAGAATCTTATTGTGTCCAGTTTTTTCGTTGTTTTCGTCGTTGAAGGGCCGCCTCCAGGCCCCGGGGTCATTCCGGGGCATTGCGGATCCCCATCAGGGTTTATTGGGTGCATTTTGGCGCCCTTTTCATGTTTTCTCGGGGGGACATGCATGAATTTTCCATTCGGGTTACTCTTCTTGCCCTCCTTGGGGCCGTCCCAGGGTTCCCCCCGCTGGCTTCGGGGGCCCTGTTGGGGCCCGTTTGTGCCGTGTGGGAGCCTTTTGGGGGGCATGCGGGGGCTTTTGGATTGAATTTGTTGCCTTTTTGGGCTGCTGTGGGACTCGTGAAAGCTCAAGAAGTGAATATGTTAAACTTAGACGTTTTTTTTCGGGAAGGGGCCGAGGGACGCGTCCAGGTGGCGCGTTGGGGCGTCTAGGGGGCCTCTGGGGTCAGCTGGAGGCAATGGCGGGCGTCTGGGAGCGATCTCCCCACGAGTCGTAACTCGTGCTCTGGAGCCGTCGGGGGAGCCTTGTGGGACCCATTGGGGGAATTTTTTGGGGCCGTCCTGGGCCGTCCTGGGTCGGTTTGGTGGCTTCTGGGGCCTCTTGGCGCCTATTTGGGCTGTCTTGGAGTCCATGTGGGGGCCTTTTTGGGTCGTATTGGGTCGATCTGGAAGGCTTTTCGGATTGTTGTGGACGTCGTGAAAGCCGAAGAGGCGAACGCGCTCTCGTGTGACCGTCCTGGGCCGTTGCTGTGGTGTCTGAGGCCTTCCGCGTGCGCCCGGAAGCCGTCGTGGAGCCCTTTTGGCCTTTGGGAGTGTCGGGGGTCGAACTTGGAGGTTTACTGGGCCGTTGTAGGCCTCGTGGAAGCCCAAGAGGCGACTGTACTGAAAATGAATGTTTTCCTGAGGGAATGAAACGGTTGTTGCTTTTGGACGCCCTCTTGGAGCGCCTCGTGGACGCGTTTCAAACGTCTTGGGGGCCTATGGGGCCGTCTGGAGGTAATCTTGGGCGGCTTGGACCGAGTCGTCCCCCGCGTGGGCCGTCTGGGCAGCCTTTGGGAACCCGGTTGGCCCGTTTGGAGCCCTCTTGGGACCGTCCTGCGACTCTCCCGGGCCGTTGTTATGGTTTCTGGAGCCTGCGTGGATCGCCTGAGAGCCGTCTTGGGGCCTTTTTTGGAGCCTCTTGGGTTGTGGAGGTTCGATCCTGGAGGCTTCTTGGACTGTTGTGGGCCGCGTGGAAGCCCAAAAGGCGAATGTGCTGAACACGTACGTTTTCCACAGGGAATGGGACGATTTTTGTTTCTGGCGGGTCTTCGCGGGGCGCCTCGTAGTACTTTTTCAAGAGACTTGGGGATTGATGGGGCCGTTTGGAGGCAATGTTTGGCGTTTTGGAACGATCTTTCGTCGACTTGTAGCTCTCTTGGACCGTTTTGGGACCCTTCTGAACCTTGTTGGCACGTTTTGGGGCCTCCTGAGGCTCCAGGTGCGCGGCCAACACCTTTGCCCCCTACCCCCCCCCCCTCCAAACCGGCCGGACCGGGTCCCCGGGGGAGGGGTTTGGGGAAGGGGAAGCATCTCGCACGCCGTGACCCCAAGGGGTCGGCGGATTTCGAAACGCCTTTAGACACAGTGGGCGCCTTGGGAGGGATTGTCGAGGAGGGTTGCGCGGCAGGTCGTTGGCGGGGCGACAACAGCAGCAACAATATGAATCCGCGCAGCGAAACCCTACTTCAGCCACTCGCCCACGGACGGTGTAAGACTGTTTCCGACCCCTCAACTTGATCATACATCAAGGTTGGGCTATCTGAGCATATTATGATCGACGATCTATACCACAGCGTTAGTGGACCACCAGGGCACAGGACCATAATCGAAGCACACTCAGGTTTTCGATCGGCGCTTCGCCATTATCGGGACACTACCAGACCACGATCGGAACACTATGTTATTCACATGTTCCACCACACCACCATCGGACCAGTATCGGAATCTATTTGCATGATGAACAATACAACTTCGTTGCCAGAGCAGTATCGTAGTCTTTTTCGAAACTGCATAATATCCCGACCAAAGAATATGAGATTATATCGTTTCGATGGCGCCTGCCTGGTAGTCCATCTCGCGACCGCCTTTTGGCGCGAATGGGTCACCCAGAATGCCGTTAGCTCTGCGGATGGCGCTGGGGAGATTCCAACGACCTTCGACCCCCATGCTTTCTTGTCATACCAGCTTAGCCTCTAGGGCCCCCCCTCCCGCGAGCCGAAAGTCCAGGCGCTGAGCATATTCCATGGCAATTTGCCGTCTCCACTTGCGTCCCCTCCGTCGTTTCGCCTATCACTCCTTCGCTCTCTGAGTGCGCGCTGGTGGATCGTCCGCCCGTCGTGTCGCGTGTCGTGCTGCCCGTGTCGCATACGTCGCCTTCCGTACGGGCCCTCCTCCGGTCAGTGGTCGTTTCATTTTTCTTCTCTGCCCGCAATCCACGCCCGGATGGCACGCGGCGCTGCTTCCCTTCTGAGCCTTGCGCACGCGGAGCCCCGGCCGTTGCAGATGTTTTTCCGCCTCGACGCTGCGCGCGAAGCCGCGACCGCCCAAACTTGTGTGTGTGTGTGTGCATGAATGCGTGCGTGCGTGCGTGCGTGCGTGTGAGGGTGTGTGTGTGTGTGTGCTGTGTGTGCTTTGCGGACCCAAGACATCCGCACGGACCTCCGAAAGATGCACGTTTGCGTTCTTGTGCGGTGGATGCTCGGTTCATTCCAGTGAGAGGATGGCCTGTCCTAAGGCTGGATCGGCAGGGCGAGGAGCCGAAGCAAGATCCAGAGGCAGCGATGAGGGGGAACGCGCCGACCGCCCCAAAGTCCATGCACCGACGACAGGGTGCCTGATGGCCCACCCCCGCCCAGGAGCACACGGTTTCGCATTCGATGGCTTATCGCCGATCTACCGGCGATGCGTCGCCGATTCCAAGTCGATGTCCCCCCATGAGCCAGCTCCCGGGATTTTTGGTGGCAGCTTGCGCCCGTCCTACTCCTAGCTTCAGTTGCTCCGTGCACAGAGAAACTCTACCAGAGCGTAGGGAGATGCCGAGCATGTCCCTGCCCGAATCTGGCGCACCGACATGGTGACCACCGAAGCTGGTTGGTCTTCGTCGCACGCGCTGCACCTCACCGGGCCTCCCTGCCGTCGCCGCCCACGCCAGCGACGCGCCATGTGAGCCCCTGGAAGACAGACGGGTTCGGTAAGGCACGGCTTGCATGGCAGCGAGTTGCCTCCTTGGACGAGGTTGTTCGTTCTTCTTTGAGTTTCGGTCGCCATGGCCCCCTTGGCGGCGCCATCAGCGCCGCCCCTGGTGCGCTCCACGCCAGGGAGGAGGGGGTCCATCCCAGATCCAAGTTTCGAAGACGCCTGCGGCGAATCACCGCCGCTCCTGCCTCTTGGAATCGCCCATGCGGCCCAGCGTTGTGAGAAGAGCTCTGCTAAGCTATCGGGCCATGTGTTCCCCCAGCCGTTGTGGACACCTTTCGGGGAACACTTGGGGGAGGATGGCGGGGAAGATCAGGAGGAGGAGGAGGAGGAGAAGGAGGAGGAGGGGGCATCTTCGGAGCCCCTGGGGGCACTCTTGGTGCCTCCTCGGAGCTTCTTGGGGAGCCTCTTGAAGGCATCTTTGGGGCCTCTTTGGGCTTCTTTGGGGCTTTGGGGGGCTTCTTGGTGTTTCGTTTGGCCGTCTCAGGACATTCCTGGCCCGTCGGAAATTGTCTTGGGGGCCTCTCTGGGCCGACTTGGGGCCCTCTTGGGGTGCTCCAGGGCCATCTTGGAGGCCACCTTGGAGACCTCTTGGGCCGTCTTGGGGCCCTCATTGGGGCGGGCCTCTTGGGCCGTCTTGGGCCATCTTGGAACCATCTTGGGCCTATCTGAAGCCGTCTTGGGGGCCTCTCTGGGTCGACTTTGGGCCCTCTTTGGGCGCTCAAGGGCCGTCTTGGAGGCCATCTTGGGCGGTTTGGAGGCCTCTTGGGCCATCTTGTGGCCCTCTTGGGGCTGTCTTGGGTGCCTCTTCGCAGTTCTGGGGCCATCTTGGAAACTTCTTGGGCGATGTTGGGGCGATCTTACGGGGCTCTATGGCCGCCTCGGGCCGTCGGAGGCCGAAAATGAACAAACACCGGATTCCTTCAATAAATGATGTTGGTTTCTTCGTGGCGTCTAGTTGGAGGCCTGGGAGGCGTCTTGGGCCGTCTTGGAGACCTCCTGGGGGACGCTTGGGCCTTTTGGGGCCTCTTGGAACCATCTTGGGCCGTCTTGGTGGTCTCTTGGCCCGTCAGGAGCCGTCTTGGGGGCCTCTCTGGGCCGACTTGGGGCCCTCTTAGGGTGCTCCAGGGCCGTCTTGGAGGCCACCTTGGGCGTCTTGGAGGCCCCTTTGGCCGTCTTGGGGCCCTCTTGGGGCCGTCTCGGGAGCCTCTTGGGCCGTTCCGGGCCCTCCTTGGAGGCCTCTTGGACGATCTTGGGCCGTCTCGGATGCCATCTTGGGCGGTTTGGAGGCCTCTTGGGCCCTCTTGGGGCTGTCTTGGGTGCTTCTTCGCAGTTCTGGGGCCATCTTGGAAGCTTCTTGGGCGATATTGGGGCGATCTTCGGGGGCTCTTTGGCCGCCTCGGGCCGTCGGGAGGCCGAAAATGAACAAACGCCGGATTCCTTCAAAAATAAGTGATGTTGGTTTCTTCGTGGCGTTTAGTTGAAGGCCTGCTGGGAGGCGTCTTGGGCCGTCTACTCAAAAGGAGGCTGGGGCAAAGGCGAGAGATAGCGAGCGTTTGTCCGCGGCCGTTTGTTCTCAAACGGCCGGCCGCCAACATATGACTGCGCCTCATCGCGATGCACACTATTTGCCATCGAGACCGAAACCATGTTCGTTTGACATGGCCCGTCGCTCCCGCGACGATCTCCTACTTCTGGGACTATCGCTACTACGGTACAACAGAGTTGGGTATGGGCTTTCAAGACGGTCCAAGAGGCCCCACAAGACGGCGCAAGAGGCCGCCAAGACGGCCCAAGAGGCCCCCAAGAGGCCCCCAAGATTGCCCAAGAAGCCCCCAAGATGGCCCCAAGACGCCCAAGATCGCGCCCCGACGGCCCAAGAAGCTTCCAAGGCGCCCTCAGAGGCCTCCAAAAGGTATCCCAAGAGGCCTCGAGCGGCCCAAATCACTGTCTTCGACGTTCTCCTCCAGACGCTCTCTCGCAATCCCGTTGGACAAAAGCGGCGCTTCTTGTTCTTGTCCGGTCGATTTCGGATTCACACGCCCTTCCCCAACGCCGACATCGTGCACCACGCTCGTCGGCGCACCCATGTACATGGCACCCGAAGTTCGGCGGGCCAATCGCGAACTGAGCGGCTACGGCACCGCCGCAGACCTTTGAACGCTGCCAGCGTGCGTTTTCAATCCTTATCACGGGGACGTCACCCCGACCAGAGGTATCGAACGTGGGCGGCTTTCGGACAGGTGGCCTTGGACCTCCTTCCACTAGACCCCACGAGCAACGTCGTCGCGCGGCTCATGTCCCGCGACGTGACGGCGCACGCGGATGCGTTCCAGGAGGAGAAGGAGCAGGAAGGAGGAGGAGGAGGAGGAGGAGGAGGAGGAGGAGGAAGGGGAGGAGGAGGAAGAGGAAGGGGCGGAGGAGGAAGGAGGAGGAGGAGGAAAAGGAGGAGAGGAGGAGGACGAGGAGGACGAGGAGGAGGAGGACGAGGAGGAGGAGGAGGAGGGGGAGAAGGAAGGAGGTGGGGAGGAGGAGGAGGAGGAGGCAGAGGACGAGGAGGAGGAGGAGGACGAGGAGGAGGGGGGAGGAGGAGGGAGGAGTTGGAGTTGAAGTTGGAGTAAGAGAGAGAGAGACAGAGGAGGAGAAGAGAGAGAGAGGAGGAGAGGAGGAGGAGGGGAGGAGGAGGAGAAGAAGGAGGAGGAGAGGAGCACGAGGAGGAGGAGGAGGAGAAAGACGATCAGAAAAACAATGTGGAGGAAGAGGACGAGGACGAGGGGACGAGTGGGCGAGGGAGGAGGAGGAGGAGGAGGAGGAGGAGGAAAAAGAAGCTGAAGAAGAAGAAGACGAACACGATTATTATTATTATTATCATTATTATTAGTAGTATTAGTAGTAGTAGTAGTAGTAGTAGTAGTAGTAGTAGTAGTAGTAGTAGTAGTAGTAGTAGTAGTAGTAGTAGTAGTAGTAGTGGTAGTAGTATAGTAGTAGTAGTTAGTAGTAGTAGTAGTATTAGTAGTAGTAGTAGTAGTAGTAGTAGTAGTAGTAGTGGTAGTAGTAGTAGTAGTAGTAGTAATAGTAGTAGTGGTCGTAGTAGTAGTAGTAGTAGTAGTAGTAGTAGTAGTAGTAGTCGTCGTCGTCGTCGTCGTCGTCGTCGTCGTCGTCGTCGTCGTACTACTACTTCTACTACTACTACTACTACTACTACTACTACTACTACTAATAATAATAGTAACGATAATAGTAGTAATATTCCTAATAATAGTCTTAATAATAATAAGAGTGCTAAGACGAACAAGCATAATAATAAGCATAATACGATTACAAAGAATAACACCACGAATAATAATACGACGACTAATAATTATACGAATAAGAAGGATACTAATATTACTAATAATAATAAGAAGAAGAATAATAATAAGAACACTAATAACAATTACCCTGGCGACGTACCCAACCCCTGCGCAAAAGCGGGGCGCAAACAGTTTAGGATACTTTACAAGGGGGCGATGACGGAGCGAGGATTGCATATGTCTGCAGACGGAATTCGGGAGACTCGCAGGACACTGGCTACAGGAAAAGGGCTTGATAAAGCTGATGAGTTACAATTCCTGGGCACTCCTAGCCACTTCGAAAATGGTGATCACAGCAGGCCTCGAAAGTGGCGACAGTTTCACAGATCGCAGCCCCGCAGGGATGGCGAGGTCTAATTTGAATCTGCCCGTGGCGTCACTGCGCCGGGCCCCCCAGCAGGCCTCGAAAATGGCGACAGTTTCACGGATCGCAGCCCCCAAGGGATGGCGAGGTCTCGTTTGAATATGCCCGTGGCGTAACTGTGCAGGGCCCCCCAGCAGGCCTCGAAAGTGGCGACAGTTTCACAGATCGCAGCCCCCCCAGAGATGGCGAGGCCTAGTTTGAATCCGCGCGTGGCCCTCACTGTGCTGGGCCCCCCAGTAGGCTTCGAAAATGGCGACAGTTTCACAGATGGCGACAGCCCCCACAGCAGGCCTCGAAAGTGGCGACAGTTTCACAGATTGGCGAGGTCAATTTGAATCTGCCCGTGGCGTCACTGTGCTGGGCCCCCCAGCAGGCCTCGAAAGTGGCGACCGTTCACAGATCGCAGCCCCCAGGGATGGCGAGGTCTCATTTGAATCTGCCCGTGGCGTCACTGTGCTGGGCCCCCCAGCAGGCCTCGAAAATGGCGACAGTTTCACAGATCGCAGCCCCCCCAGGGATGGCGAGGTCTCAATTTGAATCTGCCCGTGGCCCTCACTGTGCTGGGCCCCCCAGCAGGCCTCGAAAATGGCGACAGTTTCGCAGATCGCAGCCCCCCAGGGATGGCGAGGTCTAATTTGAATCCGCGCGTGGCCCTCACTGTGCTGGGCCCCCCAGCAGGCCTCGAAAGTGGCGACAGTTTCACAGATCGCAGCCCCCCCAGGGATGGCGAGGTCTAATTTGAATCTGCCCGTGGCCCTCACTGTGCTGGGCCCCCCAGCAGGCCTCGAAAATGGCGACAGTTTCGCAGATCGCAGCCCCCCAGGGATGGCGAGGTCTAATTTGAATCCGCGCGTGGCCCTCACTGTGCTGGGCCCCCCAGCAGGCCTCGAAAATGGCGACAGTTTCACAGATCGCAGCCCCCCAGGGATGGCGAGGTCTAATTTGAATCTGCCCGTGGCCCTCACTGTGCTGGGCCCCCCAGCAGGCCTCGAAAATGGCGACAGTTTCACAGATCGCAGCCCCCCAGGGATGGCGAGGTCTAATTTGAATCTGCCCGTGGCCCTCAGTGCTGGGCCCCCCAGCAGGCCTCGAAAATGGCGACAGTTTCACAGATCGCAGCCCCCCAGGGATGGCGAGGTCTAATTTGAATTTGCCCGTGGCCCTCACTGTGCTGGGCCCCCCAGCAGGCCTCGAAAATGGCGACAGTTTCACAGAGCGCAGCCCCCCCAGGGATGGCGAGGTGTAATTTGAATCTGCCCGTGGCCCTCACTGTGCTGGGCCCCCCAGCAGGCCTCGAAAATGGCGACAGATTCACAGATCGCAGACCCCCGCAGGCAAGACAGGAAGAGGCAGGGAGGGAGGAAGGGAGGGAGGAGGGACGCGACCACACTGCTCTATTCAAAACGAATACCCAACCAAGGAGGGTTGGGAATAATAATATTAATAATAATGAGAATAAGACGATGAATAAGAATAATATTATTATTAATACTAGTAATCATAATAATAATAATCATACTAATCATAACAATCATAATAATAATAATACTAATGATAATAATACTAATAATAGTAATAATAAGAAGAAGAATAATAAGACGAATAAGAATAAGAAGACAAGAAGAAGAATAATAAGAATAATAATAATAAGAATAATAAGAATATGAAGAAGAAGAATAGTAATAATAAGAATAAGAAGAATAAGAAGACTAAGAATACTAAGAAGAATACTAATAAGAATAAGAATAATAATAATAATAATACGAAGAATAATAAGAAGAAGAAGAGGAGGAGGAGGAGGAGGAGGAGGAGGTAGGAGGGAGGAGGGAGGAGGGAGGAGGAGGGAGGAGGGGAGGGAGGGAGGGAGGGGAGGAGGGAGGAGGGAGGAGGGAGGAGGGAGGAGGAGGAGGGAGGAGGAGGGAGAGGGAGGAGGGGGGGGGGGAGAGGAGGAGGAGGAAGAGGAGGAGGAGGAGGAGGAGGAGGAGGAGGAGGAGGAGCAAGTCTCCCAACTGAGAGGGACGTAGGAAGGCGGGAGGAGGAGGAGGGAAATGGGAGGAGGGAGGGAGCGAGGGAAGGAGGGAGGGAAGGAGGGAGGGAGGGAAGAAGGAGGAGGAGGAGGCAGAGGAGAAGGGAGGAGTAGGAGGAGGAGGAGGAGGTGGAGGAGGAGGAGGAGGAGGAGAAGGCAGAGGAGGAGAAGGATGAGAAGGAGGAGGAGGAGGAAGAAGAGGAGGAGGAGGAGGAGGAGGAGGATAGTATGAAAAATAATAATAATAAGAGGAGGAGGAGGAGAAGGAGCAAGTCTCCCAACTGAGAGCGGTGACGTAGCACGCGCTTACCAGCAAGGCTCCCAAGAGCGAACGGTGACGCAACAAGCTCTTACCACCAAGGCTCCCAAGAGCGAGCGGCAACGTAAGCATCAATGGGCACGAGAATTCTGAACAGAGAGCGGTGACGTAACAAGCTCTTCCAAGTACGGCTCCCAACAGAGAGCGGTGACGTAACACGCGTTTGCCAGCAAGGCTCCCAAGAACGAGCGGTGACGCAACAAGCTCTTACCACCAAGGCTTCCAAGAGCGAACGGTGTCATGATCCATCTCGGGCAGGTTGCTGAAGCGCTCTTTCCGTTTCCGTGCCGGCCCCAGGTGACGGAAAGAGCGAGGTACGAGCGAGTGACGTTGAACAGGGGCGAAGCCTTCCTTAGGAGGGTGCAGGGGGGGGGGGAGGCGCGCGTGAATCGGTGGTAATGGCCAGTTTCCCTGGTATTTTTTCGAGTGAAGCGGCTCCCAGGCGGCTCCCATGGCCCATTTCTTTTTTTTTCGGGTGAAGCGGCCCAAGGGCCCCAAGGCGGCCCAAGAAGGCCCCACGACGGCCCCAAGAGAGCTTCGAGGCCTCCTGGGGGAGCTCTTTGGCCACTTGGAGCCGTCTTGGAGCGGTCTTGGGGCATCTTGGAGCATCGTGGGAGCCATTATAAGACATCTTTGGATATCTTGAGCCATCTTGGAGGTCAACTTGGGCTCTCCCAGGCGCCCTTGGAGTCATCTTAATCAGTGCCCCCCCCCAAAGAGGCCAACATGTGGCTAAAACCTTAGTAATATCAATGATTTGGCATTTTCGCAGAGGCCTCCTGCAGCATCTTGGGCGCCTGTGGGGGGTCTCTTGGGGCCTCTTGGGGGTCTCTTGGGAGCTTTGTGGGCGTACTGGGGGCCTCTTGGGGCTTCCTGGCCACCTCTTTGGGCCCTCTTGGGGCGCCATTGGGAGCCTTGGGGGGCCATCTTTGGGCCATCCTGGGCGAGATCGATCACAGGAGGGGGGTCGCAAATTAGGGGCCTCCTCAGGAGGCCACAAAGGACAGCGCTAATTAATGCCCCCTTAGATATCCTCCAAGATGGCCCCGAGAGCGACCCCAAGGCCCCCAAGAGCGCTTCAAGAGAGCCCCAAGAGGCGCCCAGGAGGCGCCGGGGGGCCCTAACAGGCGCCCGAGAAGCCTCCAAGAGGCTCCCAAGAGACCTCCAGAAGGCCCCAAGAAGCTCTCCGAGGCACCCAATACGCTCTCAGAGGCGTCCGGGGCCGCCAACCCCCAAGACGCTCCAAGAGGCCTCCACTGGGGGACCCTTCCTTTTGCGTGTTGCCCACTTCCCTGATCGAGGCAATTCCTCTGGGCATCGTTTTCTGGATGGGCTGGTAGGGCTGCGCGAATCGTTTACAATTTCTCAAATTCCTTATCCCGACGTGGAGAGCCTCCCCCTGGCCACAGGGGGCCAATTTCTGACGAGAGCCAGCCGCTGCAGTCCTCGATGGAGCAATAATAGGCGCGGAACGTGTGAGGAATGTGCGCTCGTTGGGCGGATGCGAACGCAGCCGCTGCGGCCGTCGGTGGAGCCATGGAGCCGCGAAGCGCGCGACCTCACTCTTTTTCCCTCCACTCCTGCCCTTCTCTCACTTCTGGGGGAGGGCCGAATGAGGGCGCCTGGCGGGCCCGCGACCGGCCAGCGAGCGGGCGATCTTTTTCCCCGGAAAAAAAGGATACACACATCGGAGGTGAGGGGGTGAGATCGAAGTGGAGCGGAGAGCCCCCCTACCGGGAAATCGGTTTCGGTTTCGTGTTCGCGCGTGCCGTGCGTGCGGGCGAGGCGAAGCTGCGTTGGCGGGCGAGAAATAAGTCTCCTGTAAATTGAAGCGCCGCGGTGTCCCGCCGGTGTCCCGCTCGGGGGCCGGTGGCGCGCGGTGTCCCGCCGATGTCCCGCCGGTGTCCCGTCGGTGTCCCGATGATGATGATGATGGTGATGATGATGATGATGATGATGATGATGATGATGATGATGATGATGGCGATGGTGATGGTGATGATGATGATGATGGTGGTGGTGGTGGTGTTGGTGGTGGTGGTGGTGGTGGTGTTGGTGATGGTGATGGTGATGGTGATGGTGATGGTGATGGTGATGGTGTTGGTGATGATGGTGTCCCGATGATGGTGATGATGATGATGATGACGATGTTGATGATGATGGTGATGGTGGTGATGATGATGGTGACCCGATAATGATGTTGATGATGATGATGTTGCTGGTGATGATGATGATGATGATGATGATGCTGGTGCCCCGATGATGATGCTGATGTTGATGATCCTGGTGAGATTGATGATGACCAGATGATTTGAGGATGATGATGATGAAAATGATGATGGTGTCCCGATGATGATGATGATGATGATGAGGTTGATGATGATGCTGTTGATGCTGATGGTGATGATGGTGTGCCGATGATGATAATGATGATGACGATGATGGCGTCCCGATGATGATGATCTTGACGATGAGGATGATGAGGTGATGATAGTTTTGATGATGGTGGCCCAATAATGGTGGTGATGATGCTGATGTTGATGATGATGATGATGCTGATGGTGTCCCGATGGTGTTGATGATGATGGTGATGATGATGATGATGATGATGATGATGGTGACGATGATGATGGTGTTCCGATGATGACGATGTTGATGATGATGTTGCTAATGATGATGATAATGATGATGATGATGATGGTGCCCCGATGACGATGATGTTGATGATGTCGTTTATGATCTTGATGATGAGATGATGACGATGATGATGCTTACGATGCTGGTGGTATTCCGATGATGATGACGATGGTGTCCCGATGATGGATATGTTGATGATGATGATGATGATGATGATGATGATGGTGACGATGGTGGTATCCCGATGAATATGATGATCATGGTTATGATGATGATGTGGATGATGATGGTGGTGAGGTGATGATGATGATGATGATGGTGTCCCGATGATGCTGATGATGATGATGATGATGTCGATAACGTTGATAACGACGATGTTGATGATGATGATGATGATGATGATGACGTTGATTGATTGTGAGATCGACTGTGATATCGATGGTGAGATCGATAGTTAGACCGAATGGGAGATCGCTTGTGAGATCGATAGTGAGATCGATTGTGAGATCGATAGTCATATTGATTTTGGGATCGATCGAATGAAATAGATCGAGTGAGATCGATTGTGAGATCGATTGTTGAATGAGATCGATCGAGCGAGACCGAGTGAGATCGATAGTGAGATCGATAGTGGGACCGATCGAGTGAGACGTTGGTTCCTCCCCCCCGAACCTCCTTATCACCCGAAGGGTGGTCGTATAGGTATATATTATATACACACATAGGTACATGCATGTGCATATGTGTACACGCGATGACAGGGGGCACCCAACAAGCAAACACATAATATCCTCCGTCCTCCTCCTCCCCCGAACCGCCACCCTCCCTCGAGGGCACCCGTGGCACCCCCACAAGACCAGACCTCGCGTTGCCCACGACCCGACTGCCAGCGTGACCGCCAGAGGGCAGGAAAAAAAAAAACGCCGTTGCGGCCCGCTGGGGTGGGAAGGGTGACCCCGCCGCCGTGCCTCTCCACGGCAGCCTTTCGGCTCGACGGCGGGGTCCACGGGTCTGGCGGGATGGCACAGTGGCCATTGCATGAACCTCCCCCGCCTCCGCCGTAACCCCCCGAACCAAAGAACAAACCATGGCATATAACAGCATAGCGCGCGAGAAATTTTCCGAGGGCCCATGGGGCACGATCGGATGGCGTCGCCGCGCCTTCGGCACGCCCCTGACGCCCCGGTTCCTCGCCCTCCAGAGATTCGCCGAAGGCACCGTAAAATGCGCTCGAATGTCGTCGCCACTCTTATTTCGCTAGACCACTTGCAAATTTCGGTGCAGCCAGGGGGGCCCACCGACGGCCTTATTAACATGCGCTTAACTTTGACTTAACTTTCGACCTAACTTAGTACTCTATTATAAGTACTTACTATGCTAACTTGCTTATAAGTGTTTAACACCTAACCCTGTATAACCTGAATGGAAAAGTCTGGAAAGCGCATGAAGTTGGAGACGCGCCACGGGGGCGCACCACGGGACGTGCCAAGGGGACAGACCACGACTTTCAATCAAAACCGCAATGCAGAGCAGTCATTGCAAAACACCATTTTTTGATCGCAAGAGGCTCACGCAAGAGAGCCTTACTGGCGCTCTTGATTTCACTCGTGCGTCGGCGATCATATAAACCATATATATATATATATGTATACATGTATACATGTATACATGTGTATGTATGTGTATATATATATATATATATATAGCTACCGCCTGATATACGCATGTGTATGCGCACACATAGTTGCACTGACCACCTGCATATACATGTACATATCCATACAAACGTGTATATATATATATACGTATACACTTATATGTGTGTACATATGTACTATGCGTTCATAGACGCATGTGTGTGCGCATGTACGCACGCTCGCACTCCGCTAGCGTGCGAATTCCAAAGGACCAAGGTGCATGGCGCGCAGCGCCAATGCAGTCTTGTGTATGTGTATATATATATATATATATATATATATATATTCACGCAGCCCACGCTGGAATCGGCGCGCCGGCGGGGTGCAGGATCTGCGCATGTCCGCATGCGCTGAAAACTGGCAAGCCGAAGGGCGCCCCTCGCCACCCGAGTAGCCCACCGCGGCGGGTCGGGGGGAGCGAGAAGCGCGGGCAGGTCCCTAGCCCGTCGCCGCCGCGGGAGCGGCGCAGCCGCCGGCGCTCATCGGCGGACCGCCGGCGCCCCGCGCCCAGCGGCCGCCCTCCGGCGGGCGCCCGCACCAGGTCGGCCGGGGCCAGCCAGGCTGTCTCAGGAGGAGAGGGCACGCGGCGCGGGCGGAATGGGAAACCCAAGGTGATGTGCCTCTCGCGCGTCCCCGCCGACGCCACCACGGAAGACGTAAAGTTCGTCCTCGGTCGGTACGGGCCCCTCGGGCACATCGGGTGGCTGTTCGATGCGCGGCGGGAGCAGGAGGGGGCGGCCCTGGTGGAGTTCGTTGGAGCTTCCGCCGGGGCAGCCTCAGCGAGGGCCTAGCACGAGATCGACGAGCGGTACGTGTTCTGGGAGGGGCGCGGTGACCCACAGGTGCGGCTGAGGGGGGCCAGTGAGGCGCGGTCCCAGTACCCTTCGGATGGGGAAGATTCCCCAGCCGCGCCCCCCCTGTCGCGCGCCGGCTCCGACAAGCAGCTCCGGTGGAGCTCGGCGGCCGACCCCAACCCGGGGGGGTGGAAGTGCAGCCTCGGCGAGCGGGGCTGCTTTGGCGGCGCCCGCAACGCGGGGCTGCATCGTTGGCGCTGCCCGTCGTGCCGCGGGTCGATGTGCGACAAGTGCTACCTGCTGCCGGCGGCCAGCGACGACGAGTCCAGCGGCGAGGAAGAGGAGGAGACGAAGGAGGAGGATGTGGGCGCGCGCGAGCGGCCAGCCCGCGGGGCGAGCCGCGCGCGCCGCAGGGGAGGCGAGAGCGCGGGGGCAGCCCGCGAGGCGAGCCCCCGGCGCGACCGGGCGCGCGGGGAGGGGGCCGCCCGGGCGCACCGCCCCCCCCGCAGCAGGAGCCGCGGAGGAACGGGGGAGCGGGCGCGCAGCGCCAGCGACGACAGGTCCCCGCTCCCCCGGGAGCGGCCGCCCAAGAAGCGCAGGGCCAACAAGGCGCGTGCCCCGCGCGGCGGGGAGCAGGCGCGGGAGAAGAACGAGCGGCGCCGAGAGCGCGAGTTCGCTGCCGCCGGGCAGCCGTGCACGCGCCCCGAGTGGGTCCCCCATGCGGGGAAGGCGCGCGGCAAAGGGCGGGGCCCCCAGCCCGCCGCGCCCAGGAGGGGCGGAGGCGAAGGCGGAGACCCCAGCCACCACGGCGCGCCCGCGCCGCCTGCGCCGCCCGCTGCACGCACCGCCTAGCGTGCCCACACGCGCGCACACTTCGAGCCAGCAGATGGCTCTCTGCCTCCAGGGCATCGCGAGGGCGAGGTCGAGCCTTGCTCCGAGCTCCTGTGCGAGAGGCGCAGCAGCTCGGAGCGTGCCTCTCTTTTCCGCCCCCTCTCTTTCCGAGCGTGCGTGCGAGTGGCACGCAGCTCGGCGTTTTGTTTCGGCCTGAGCGGGAGCCAGTGCCGCCTCGAACTCCCGCGGGCCGACGGTCTCAGCACTCCAGGGCATTGTGAGGGCGAGGCCTGCCCTACGCCGAGCTCCTGTGCAGGTGGCGCAGCAGCCCGGGGCGCGCCTCGCTTCCCGTCCTCTCTTTCCCGAGCGCTCGTGCGAGTAGCACGCGGCTCGGTACTTTCCGTCCCGAGCGGGGGCCAGCGCTGCCTCGAGCTCCCGCAGGCAGACGGACACGGTTGACTTACGCGCTGTCGCGCGTCGCCGGCTCGCTTTTGCGCCCACGCACTGCACGTGCGCGGGCGCGTTCGACCCCGGCACTTCATTCTTCCCCACATCCTGAGTGGGGTTCTTGTTTTCCCAGAACACCCTCTCCTTCCCACCCACCTCCCGCTCCATCTTCCATACAGCACAATATTATTCCTACCACACACACCATACCATACCATAGTTCCTACCACACATACCATACCATACCATACCATACCATACCACACCATACGTACCATACCGTACCATACCATACCATGGCGTACCATAGCATACCATACCATATCACACCAATGCCACACCGTACCATACCATACCATACCTCCAGTACCATACCATACCATATCATACCATACCGTACCATACCATACCTACCATACCATTCCATACCACTCCATACCGAAAACCATACTACTTACATGGTTTCGTGCCCCTCCCACCCCTCCAGGGAGGCCCCGCCTGAGCGAGGAGGGTATCGGAAACCATACTATTTACATGGTTTCGTGCCCCTCCCACCCCTCCAGGGAGGCCCCGCCTGAGCGAGGAGGGTATCGGAAACCATACTATTTACATGGTTTCGTGCCCCTCCCACCCCTCCAGGGAGGCCCCGCCTGAGCGAGGAGGGTATCGGAATACCATACTATTTACATGGTTTCGTGCCCCTCCCACCCCTCCAGGGAGGCCCCGCCTGAGCGAGGAGGGTATCGGAATACCATACTATTTACATGGTTTCGTGCCCCTCCCACCCCTCCAGGGAGGCCCCGCCTGAGCGAGGAGGGTATCGGAATACCATACTATTTACATGGTTTCGTGCCCCTCCCACCCCTCCAGGGAGGCCCCGCCTGAGCGAGGAGGGTATCGGAATACCATACTATTTACATGGTTTCGTGCCCCTCCCACCCCTCCAGGGAGGCCCCGCCTGAGCGAGGAGGGTATCGGAATACCATACTATTTACATGGTTTCGTGCCCCTCCCACCCCTCCAGGGAGGCCCCGCCTGAGCGAGGAGGGTATCGGAATACCATACTATTTACATGGTTTCGTGCCCCTCCCACCCCTCCAGGGAGGCCCCGCCTGAGCGAGGAGGGTATCGGAATACCATACTATTTACATGGTTTCGTGCCCCTCCCACCCTCCAGGGAGGCCCCGCCTGAGCGAGGAGGGTATCGGAATACCATACTATTTACATGGTTTCGTGCCCCTCCCACCCTCCAGGGAGGCCCCGCCTGAGCGAGGAGGGTATCCGAAAACCATACTATTTACATGGTTTCGTGCCCCTCCCACCCTCCAGGGAGGCCCCGCCTGAGCGAGGAGGGTATCCGAAAACCATACTATTTACATGGTTTCGTGCCCCTCCCACCTCTCCAGGGGGGCCCCGCCTGAGCGAGGAGGGTATCCGAAAACCATACTATTTACATGGTTTCGTGCCCCTCCCACCCCTGCAGGGAGGCCCCGCCTGAGCGAGGAGGGTATCCGAAAACCATACTATTTACATGGTTTCGTGCCCCATCCCACCTCTCCAGGGAGGCAAAACCATACTATTTACATGGTTTCGTGCCCCTCCCACACCTCCAGGGAGGCCCCGCCTGAGCGAGGAGGGTATCCGAAAACCATACTATTTACATGGTTTCGTGCCCCTCCCACCTCTCCAGGGAGGCCCCGCCTGAGCGAGGAGGGTATCCGAAAACCATACTATTTACATGGTTTCGTGCCCCTCCCACCCCTGCAGGGAGGCCCCGCCTGAGCGAGGAGGAGATTATTGGCAGTCTTTTAAACCGCTCTTGGCCGATCAGTGTCTGCGTTCGAATTGTAGTTACCAGACACCTCGGCAAGTGCTTTCGTCTAGCGAACTCGTGTCGCCCACACTCTTGTATAACCTCGACTGGACGAGGGAAATGAGACCACTCAGACCAACCTCACGAATCGGACCTCACGAGGAAAATGAGACCACTCAAACCAACCTCCCGCTGCTGCTCCTGCTGCGGTTCCTGCTGCTGCTCTTCGCCATCATCCATCTTATCCTCTTCCTCCTCCTCCTCCTCCTCCTCCTCCTCCTCCTCCTCCTCCTCCTCCTCCTCCTCCTCCTCTTCCTGGAGGTATCGGAAAACATGCTGTTTACACGGTTTCGTGTCCCCCCTCCATTCCTCCAGAGAGGCCGCGCTTGAACGAGGAGGGTCGCGGAAAGCATTACTCTTCGCCAGGTTTCGTAGCCCTCCCCCCTTCCAGCGGGGCCCCGCCAAAGCGAGGAGGGCATCGAGAAAATGGGTCCCACGAAACCGTTAATCTCTTTATGTGGGGAACTCCGTTAGCATAATTTTCTTCGGCGTTGCGGGGGCGCCCCGACCCCGCGCCGCCTGCAGCACGAGCGCGGGGGGGCGATGCAAGGGCGGGCCAGGGCCTAGCCCGCGAGGCGGGGCCGGCTGGCCCCGCTTGCCGCCTTCCCCGTCTCTTCTTGCGCCCGCGCCCGCGCCGGCGCGCCTCGCTCTGCCGGCACTGTTGGCATCGTAGGGTTTTTTCTGGGACGTGGGCCTGGGGGCCGCGCTGCGGGCCTGAAGGCGACCTGGGGCCGCCCGGCCTCGTCCTCGTCTTGCCTCGCCCCCCCCTCCCTTTCCTCTCCCCCCTCTCGCTTTGCGCGCGCAGGCACGCGCTTAACTTGCTAGTCTGGCCGAGTGAAGACTGTAGGTTAACTGGGGGAAAGGACGCTCCATTTTGGTCTCTCAGCCGCGAGGCTCGAGATGAGTTGCCCACCTAGCAGCATTTGACATTCAACCTCCATCTCCACCTGTCGACCTCCACCGCCCACTAGCTCAGCACTCCGACCCCGAGCGGGCCCAGTGCCGTCACGACGCGAGCCCGGGGCCATTGCCCACATTTTCGGCCGCCTCTGTGAGCAGCACCGACCTCGATCCTCAAACATCTGACTTCCCATTTCCACTTCCACTTTCAACCTCTCCACCTATCGATTTCCAGCCGCCACCAACCTGGTCACCTTCCGACTTCCAGCCTTCACCAGTCCAGCATTCCGACCTGCAACCTCAACCATCCGACCTACCACCATCACCATTTTCACCCATCGACCTCCAGCCTCCAGCTGCCCAGCATTCCGACCTCCAGCGCCCAACATTCGACATCCCGCCATTACCATCTCCACCTATCGACCTCCAGCCTCCGACGGCACAGCATTCAGACCTCCAACGTCCAACAGTCGACCTCCCACCGCCACCATCTTCACCGATCGACCTCCAACCTCCGACGGCCCAGCATTTCGACCTCCAGCGTCCATCATGTGACTTCCCACCACCACCATTTCCACCTATCGACCTCCAGGCTCCGACGGCCCAGCATTCCGACCTCCAGCATCCACCATTCGACCTCCCGCCACCACCATCCCCACCTATCGACCTCCAGGCTCCGACGGCCCAGCATTCCGACCTCCAGCGGCCAACGTTCGACCCCCCACCACCACCATCCACACCTGCCGCCCTCCAGCTCCCACCTCTGACCCAGCGCCCACCAGCACGCCATTCCGCACATCCACGCAAGAGCACAGGCGAGGGAAGAGCCGTTCATACCCACGTCGACGGCGACGTTCCCGCTTGCATTCTTCAGGCCCCTCCACACATGCTAAGCGTTCACAGTGGACAATCTCAACCAAGACACCGGCGAGACCATCAAGCCACAGCCCAAGACGGCACGCGGTCACTAACGGTACTTCACAAAAATGCACGTTCTCTTAACGATGACCGCATTGACGAGGTGATCGTCGAGATGGGCACAGAACGTTGGGACTTCATACTCTTCAACGAAACCTGGAAGACAGCAGTTTCAGAGATGTGGGGGACTGCCGAAAGCCATATTTTTGCCCGATCTGGCCATGATCAGCCCTCTCACGGGGTTGGCGTGTTTGTTCACTCACACACGATGGGGTAAACACATCAAACAGTTCCAAGGTGTTAGCGCTAGGCTTGCAGCGCTCCGCATACGGCGGGGCTCATTCAAATTGGTGTTAGTCGCAGCGTATTTCCCGCACACGGGATACAGTGACCAGCATGTGGAGCAACTGTGCGCGCTGATTTCTGCATTGCACGCCGAAGCTCGCGAACAACAACATCATGTTATTGTGGCTGGAGACTTTAATGCACAAGTTGGACGCCTGGATTCAATCGAACCCATGCGGCACGACGACTATGCCGACGACGACGAGCCTAGGACTGACGCCAGGCACATCGGGCATCACGCGTATGGGAAGTGTGATTCTAGAGGGGCTTGACTACGTGCGTGGGCGTCTAAGGAACGTCTTGTTATCACGAATGCATTTTTTTCGCAAGCCAGTGGGGCAGCAAGTAACTAACACTCGCAGCAATGGCTCCGAGAAGCAGTTCGACTACATCCTTTCCTCCAGGCGCCTATTCCGACAATGCCGCAACGTGGAGGCGAACAACGCAGTGAGCCGAGGTTCAGATCACAAGGCCGTGGTTGCGCATTTCTGCTTCCAGCGACGCATCTCCACTGACCGGCATACGCACGACGAACAGCACCAGCCCATGCGCACATCGCGACACACGACCGCCCGCAGTTGGGCCCACGTCAACGTTGAGGCGTATCACACAACGGCCAAAGACGTTATCTCTGCAGCAGACCTACCCCGACCGCCAGAAGAGCGCAGCAACCATATTGAGACATACATGTTGGAAGCAACGACAGAAGGCATTGCGGAGCCGGCGCAACTGAGACCGCATCTCTCGACCAACGTGCACCTCCAAGCGCTGATCCAGCAGAGGCGCAACATCCCGAATGGCAATACACAGTCCCGACGCGACGTCAGCAAGCAAATCTGACAAGAGATACGACGGCAAAAACGATCAACACGACGTACGCAGATCAGCACCATACTCGAGGACTACCGTGGACTCAAGCGCACTACGACCATTAAATCAGGACGGAAGCGAACGCTAATCACGGACATGCGCGGCAAGGACGACACGAAGCATGCCAGCAGAGACTCAATTGCGAACGTCTCTGCAGATTTCTACGAGCAGTCGCATCACTCCACTCGACAACCTTCACCACCTGAGCCTTCTGAAGACACGGTGCCGCCTTTTACAATCCACGAGCTCAACAGGGGACTGTCCAACCTCAAGCGGGGAAAAGCACCCGACACGATCGGAATCAGAGCCGAAATGTTGAAGCATGCACCCACAGAACTCAAACGAGCCGTACTCCAATTATACAACACTGCCATGCAAGCCGACGCGCCTGCTCCGCAGAGTTGGCGACAGACAGTCATCGCAGTAATCCCGAAAGCAGGTGGCCCCATGCAGCCTCATAACTACAGGCCAATCTGCACCATTCCCCTGCTCTACAAACTTTCCAGGCAGCTTCTGCACAATAGACTGCAGCCGCCCCTGGACAAACAACAGCCCCCAGACCAAGCAGGATTTTGCCGGGGACGTTCGACGCAAGATCACCTCTTCACTTTCCACATGCTAGGGAGAGAGCTCGGGAATGGAACCAACCACTTTGGATAGCAACGCTGGACTTCAAGAAGGCTTTCGACGCGGTCGAGCACGAGAGCCCATGGACCGCACTCAAGAGCCAAAGTGTCGCACCAAGCTACAACACCTACTCCGGAAGATGCATTCTGGCCAAACAGCCACGGTGCGGACAGACACGACCAGCCGCCTATTCAACCTCCAGAGGGGCACAAAGCAGGGCGATCCCCTTAGTTCACTACTTTTCAATTCGCTTCTTGAACACATCCTGCGCCCACTTGTCAACACATGGAAAAAGCGCAACCAAGGCATCCAACTCGGCTTCAATAAAGACTGCTCTCTCACCAACCTGCGCTTTGCCGACGACGTCCTTCTGACGAGCCGCACCTTGCCGCGCTTGACGACAATGCTTGAACGCACGGCCACAGCTTCGCAACAACACGGCCTCCACACCCACCCGGACAAGACGAAGATCCCGACGAATTTGACTGAGAGGACTGGGAGAGCACGGCAGCACAAGGTAAGCATCAACAGCATGGAAATCGAGATTTTATTTCACAGTGGGTCAGTCAAGTATTTGGGACAGCAGATGAGCTTCCAAGACGCAATGCAGACCGAGGTATAACACCGGATCAAGGCAGGCTGGGCAGCCTCCACTGCTCGCAAAGAGGAACTCACAGCGAAGCACTACCCCTTGAAGCACCGACTCCGGCTTTTCGAAGGCACTGTCACACCGACGGTACTATGCGGGGCGGCCGCTTGGACTCTGACCGAGCCTTTACGACGACAGTTACGATACACCCAACGACGCATGTTACGAATGATTGTCGGCTCCCTACGACGACGCAACACCGCCAACACGAGACCGACATCCAGTGCGACCAACCAACGCGTGACTCAAGCGACGACAGAACCGCAAACCCACGAAGACGACACGCACGGAGAAGCCAAACGCAACCGACCGTCATCTACCCACCCAAACGCAGATACCAGCACGGCTAACATCCGCAGCACCGACAACGAGGAGAACGTCTCACCGGAGAGCATTGTCTTGGAGTCGTGGGTCGAATACATCAAGCGCACGACAAGACAAGCAGAAAGCCTCATGCACAAGCACAGTGTGATCGATTGGAATACGAGGCAACGGCGATTGGTGTGGAGATGTGCCGCGAGAGTGGCGAAGCATTCCCCTCGAGAATGGTCTCAATGCGTGGTCAACTGGCACCCGAGCCTCCATGCTTCTCAAAAAGGCAACAGGAATTCGGGAGGACAGCAGAAGCGATGGGATGACGACGTGCGTGATTTTCTCGTATCCCACGGTGTGCAAGAGAGACCCGCATGGAGCAGCTACGACGTGAACAACATCGATTGGCTTAAACTGGCGACCGACGATTCAACTTGGACTAAACTGGAGGCGCAATTTGTCACGTGTTCCACTCCTGATACTTCTGTGGCGCCAGCCGCCTGAGTAAGCTTCAGCTAGCCGGCCATGTTTGCGAGGCCACGGCCTCGCCCGCCCCGCCCTTAAGGGGCCCGGGCGATTGCCCGCACGAGCGTCCCATTCCATTCCATTCCACCCACAACCACGCTCCCGCGCGCGGCCCTGCCCCCGAAGGGGGGCCTGGGGGCCGCGCTGCGGGCCTGAAGGCGACCTGCGGCCGCCCGGGCAAAATGTCCCTCACTCCCTCGTCCTCGTCTTGCCTCGTCCTCCCTCCCTTTCCTCTCCCTCCTCTCGCTTTGCGCACGCAGGCGCGCACTTAACGGATGATGAGGACGAGGATGAGGATGAGGATGAGGATGATGATGATGGTGGTGGTGATGATGATGCTGCTGCTGATGATGATGATGGTGATGATGATGCTGATGATGATGATGATGATGATGAGGATGAGGATGAGGATGAGGAGGAGGAGGAGGAGGAGGAGGAGGAGGAGGAGGAGGGGGAGGAGGTGGAGGCAGGAGGAGGAGGAGACGTAAGAAGCTTTTCGCACCCAGGCTCCCAAGCGAGAAGGTGATGTAAAGAGCTCGTCGCACCAGTGCTCCCAAGAGCGAGCGTCGACGTAAGCATCTCTGAACACCAGGGCTCCCAACCGCGGCTTCCAAGAGCAAGAGGTATCGTAACCAGTTTTTCACGCCAAGGCTTCAAGAGCGAACGCTGCCACGAACGATTTCGGGCCATTTTTTTGAAGCGTTCGTTCCGTTTCTGTGCCGGGCCAGGTAACGGGAAGAGCGAGGTACGAGTGATGACGTTGTGTTTGGGCGAAGCCCTCAAGGGAGGGGTCCAGGGGAGGGGGAGGGCCGGAAGGATGTGATCTAATGGCCGTTTTCGGGCTTTCCCTCGGGTTTTGGTATGTTTTTCGGGCTCTTTCTTTTTCCGTCCCACAATGGCACCAGACGGCCCAAGAGGGCCCCAAAGATCGGCCCAAGAGGCTTCCGAGAGGCGCCCAAGAGGCGCCCCAAGGGCCCCCCCAAAGGCCATTTCCCGGAGAAAACTGGCATTTTTAGCATATACGGCTTTTCGGTTTTCACGGCGTTGACGACGGCCCAAGAGGCCTCCAAGATCCCCCCAAGACGGCCAAAGAGGCTCCCAAGAGGCCCCCAAGACGGCCCAAAAGGGCCCCAAGACGCAAGACGGCCCCAAGAGGGGGACCACGATTTGAAAAGTCTAGCCTTTCGCCCCAAGACGCTCCCAGTAGGCCCAAAAAGCCCCCCATGAAGCCCCAAGAGGCCCCCCAAAGGCGTCCCAAGAGGACACCACGAGGCCCAAATCATGGAATTCCCATCGGAAAACGTGCATTTGTAGCATGCACGGCTTTTCGGCTTTCACGGCGTTGATGACGGCCCACGAGGCCCCCAAGACCGCCCCAAGACGGCCCAAGAGGCTCCCAAGAGGCACCCAAAACGGCCCAAGAGGGCCCCAAGACGGCCCAAGAGGCGCCCAAGACGGCCCCAGAGGGCTCCAAGACGGCCCCAAGAGGGGGACCACGAACCGAAAAGTCCTAGTCTTCCGCCCCATGGAGCCCCCAGGAGGCCCCAAGAACCCCCCAAGAAGCCCTAAGAGGCCCCCAAGAGGCCCCCCAGAGGCCCCCAAAAGGGTTCCAAAAGGGCCCCAATAAGACTCCCAAAAAGGCCCAGAGACGCCAAATAAAGAGCGATCGGTAACGCTAAAAGCTCTTCACACCAGGGCTCCCAAGAGCGAACGGGGACGTAAAGAAGCTGATAAGACCAAGGCTCCCAGCAGAGAGCGATGACGTAACAAGTTCCTGACACCAAGGCCCAGCCAAGGCTCAGGAACGGGCGGCAACGCAACAATCTCTGAACACCAAGGATCCCAAGAGCGAGGGGTGACGTAACAAGCTCTCAACGCCAATGCTCCCAGTACGAACGGTGGTGTGAGTAATTTCGGTTTCTGTTTCTGGAGCGCTCTTTCCGTTTCTTTGCCGGCCCAGGTAACGGAAAGAGCGAGGTACGAGTGATGACGTTGTGTTTGGGGTGAAGCCCTCTAAGGAGGGGTCCAGGGGAGGGGGCAGGGGCGCGCAAACTGGTCGAATGGCCGTTTTCGGGTTTTACCTAAGGTTTTTGTATGTTTTTCGGGTTCTCCTCGTTTCCGTCCCAGAAGGGCCACAGACGGCCCCAGAGGCCCCAAAAATCGTCCCAAGACGGCCCCAGAGGCGCCCCAAAGGGGCCCCAAACGGTCCAACAGGGCCCCCAGACGGCCCCAGAGGGACCCAAGAAGGCCCAAGAGGGCTCCAAGACGGCCTACGAGAGCCCCAAGAGGGCCTCAAGAGGCTCCCAAGAGGGCCCCAAGAGGCTCCCAAGAGTAATTTCGGTTTCTGTTTCTGAAGCGCGTTTCTGTGCCGGCCCAGGTAACGGAAAGAGCGAGGTACGAGTGATCACGTTCTAGTGTGGGGCGAAGCCCTCTAGGGAGGGGTCCAGGAGAGGGGCGAGGCGGAGACGCAGGGTTGGTAATGTCCGTTATCGGGTTTTCTTTTGTGTTTTTGCATCTTTTTCGGGTTCTCCCCTTTTCCGTCCCAGAAGAGCCCAAGATCGCCCAAGACAGCCCCAAGACGTCCCAAGAGGCCTCCAAGACGCCCCAAGAGGCGCCCAAGAGGCGTCCCAAGAGGGCCCCCAGAGGCCAAAATCATTGATTTTCCTTAGGATAACGTGCATTTTTAGCATATACGGCTTTTCGGCTTTCACAGCGTTGAAGACGGCCCAAGAGGCTCCCAAGACCGGCCCACGAGGCTCCCAAGAGGCTCCCAAGAGGCCCCCCAAACGGCCCAAGAGGGCCCCAAGACGGCCCAAGAGACGCCCAAGACGGCCCCAGAGGGCCCCAAGACGGCCCCAAGAGGGGGACCACGAACCGAAAAGTCTAGCCTTTCGCCCCAAGACGCTCCCAGGAGGCCATTCGATCTGGTGGCCACTGGAAAACTGCTCCTGGTTGACGAGGCCAGGGAGTTGGTGGGGAGAAGGGCGGGCCCCACGCAGAAAGGTCGTTCTCAGGCTGCTTCCGCCCAGGCAATCACCAAGGCTCGTCAAGAGATCCCATGGTCTTCCTTCGTCCTTTGTGGGGATGTCTCAGAACCGAGCCCGGGCGACCACTGACGCTCTTCCTGTTCCTCCTCCCCTCCTCCGTGCTGCTTCTTTTCCTGCATGCTCGTTTTGTCCGAGGCTGTTGCCCGCGTTAAAGGAGAATCAACCTCTGAGCCGCGGAGGGGTTCAGTGCGAGGGCACTGACAGCCGTTTGGCGGGACGTCCCATTATACCAGTGTGCTTACTGGGTAGTTTATCAAAAGTAGGTTTAGCTGTGTAGAGCCTCGCGGGGACTGCAGAGCCTTGGTGGGGCTTCGTGGTGTTTCGTCTGTTTTCGCGTTGGGGCTCAAGTCTAAAAAGCATCTGCGGCCGCTCCTGCTGCCACACATCCTCATCTATCATCATCATCATCATCATCATCATCATCATCATCATCATCATCATCATCATCATCATCATCATCATCCTCATCATCCTCATCCTCATCCTCATCATCATCATCATCATCATCATCATCATGATCATGATCACCATCACCACCACCACCATCATCACCATCATCATCAGCATCAGCATCATCATCATTATCATAATCATCATCATCAGCATCATCATCATCATCATCATCAGCATCATAATCATCATCATCATCATCATCATCATCATCATCACCACCACCATCATCATCATCATCATCATCATCATCATCATCATCATCATCATCAGCAGCAGCATCATCATCATCCGTAGCCGTTTGGGCTCATTGAGCCACGCCGGAGTGGCAGCGGTTTCCCCGTTCGAGCTTCGCGCTGTTCGGCCTATTTCCTCCTCGGTTGGCCCGTTCGAGCCCCGCGCTGTTCGGGCATTCATGGCAGTCCGGGCGCTGGGCGCTGCTGCCGCCCTGGCGCCGCTGGTTCGAGCGGCAGCCGAAGGCGCGGCAGCGGGGGGCGCTGCGAGGCACAGCATCGCGGCCGCGGTGGCCGCGGCGGCGCGCGTTGGTGCTGAACTGATCGGGGGCTGGGCTGCAGATGAGATGGAGCTGGCGATGAGGAGGACGCCGAGCTCGCCCTGCGGCTTCGGGCCATAAGGCCAGCCCTGGCGCGCCTTATCCGCGGCGAGAGGGCTTCGGGCGCCGAGCGGGCGACTCGGAACCTCGGGGCCCACGCCTTCCCTGGTGAAGGCACCGAGGTCCTCGAGGCCGCGCTCGAGCGGCCGCAGGCCAGCCAGCGCCGTCGGCAGTCTGGCGCCCTCGCCCCAACGGATCTGGGGGTCTCTCAGCCGTCCTCCCCCTGAGGCGGGATGGCGACCCAGCCTGGAGGCGAGGCGCCGCAGCATGGCGCCGCCCACAGACGAGTGCGGCTACAACGGCGATGCGAAGAACGACGATGACGGGCACCAGCAGCACGTGGACGAGCAGCAGCACGTGCAGCTGCACAACCAGTACGAGTTCAAGTACGGCGTCGGCGACGACGAGCTCGAGGGCTACGACAGCGATCGCGGGCCCGATGAGGTCAGGTTCGAGTCCAAGCCCAAGCCCGGCGAGTGCGCTGGCGACGGAGCGCAGGACAATGATTCCAGGCACGTCGACGACGACACCCTCGGCGACGCCTGCACGGGCGAGGACGGCTTCGGCTTGGGCGAGGTGCAGGCGCCCCTCGGCACCCAGCGCGACGCGCCGAGCGATGTGCAGGACGAGGGCGAGTACGAGGAGTGCACGGACGCGAACCTGGGCGCTAGCGTTGGCGCGGCGTCGAGCCCCGCCAAACCAGCGGCGGTCAGGCGGCGGCGGAGGCGCGGCCGTCGGCCCACGCGGGAAGGACCGACAGCGTCGGCCGCCGTGCCGGCGAGCGCACGGGCACCCAAGGCGACGGAGGCAGCCGAGCCCGCCGCGTGCACAGCGTGGAGAACGGCTGCGAGGTGGGGGAGGGCCGCGACCCGCGGCGCTGCCGTCGTCCTGGCGGATCGTGTGCGGTCGGCGCCTGAGGAGATTCCTCCACCCCTCGCCTCTGGCGTGCAGTGGTGGCAGTGGAGGCTCGAGGAGCTCGGGCGGGATGGCGGCCCGGAGGCACCCAGCGCCTGCTCGCCGACCACGGCGCTGAAGGGGGTGGAGTGCGAGAGGGACTCGGCTGATGATGGTGAGGTTGCAGATGATGAGCCTCTGGGCAGCGACCCGTCGGAGTACGCTGTCAATCACGGCGGACGCATGCAGCCAGGCGGTGCGCAGCAGGACCTCCGGGGGAAGGTCGGGATCGGCCCCGCGGGCCCCGCGAGGGAGGTGCACTTCGAGGAGGAGGAGTGCACGTGGGCGGATTCCACGCGGGTCCAGGAGTAGGGGTCGGAGGCCCAGGACAAGGCTGCATCGGAGCCCGATTCGCGTGGGCACCCAGGCGGTCTCCGAGCAGCAGTCCGACGTCAACCAGCAGCGCGACTCCGAGCAGCCCGAGGAGCAGCAGCAGCCTTCGGGGCGGGCGGAGCTCGCGGCGCTGCGGGCCAGATGCAACGGGCTGATGGCGGGGGTTCGCGCCGCCTTGGGCGCCAAGCTGCGCGCAGCCCGCGAGGCGCGCGGCAGGCGCTGACGGGCGCGATCTGTCCCGACAATTTTCTCACATTTGTTCTGCCGCGCTCGCGCGGCATTAGCCTTGATGTAGTTGTGGCACCCTGCGGCTTGGGGCCCATCGGTCTGCCGAGCGCGGCGCCGTGTGCTCGCGGCGCCAGGCGGTTCCGAGGATCACGCATGCTTGCGACGAGCTTGCGAGCTTCGAGGGGAGAGGGGCCCCGTGGCGTAGGCCGTGCCCCTCGGGGCTCGGCACACGTCAGGGTTCACTCACTCCTGCCCCTCCTGGGCTCGCTGCGCTGCTCTGTCCGTGCCGTTTGGCACGTCTAGTGGCGCTTGCGTTCTGCAGCTTTGTTTGCTGCGTACCAGCCCGCTGTCTTGTGCACGGTTGCTGCTGTTGTGGACTGAGTTGCCGTGACTGTTCGGATGCTGTGCTACCGCTTGCTTCGGCTGGGGCGGTGGGCGGCCTCCTGGCACTCAGGTGAATCTGCGAGGGTGCGCCGAGGCGCACGCGACCGAGCGTTGCCGCCGCAGGGGCAGAGGGACACGCTTCGGTCCGAGGGGCTGTACGAGCTAGGAACTCCTGACCTCTTTAGACGCGCGGATCATCATCATCGTCATCATCATGAGCGTCATCAGCATCAATATCATCATCGTCATCATCATCGTCATCATCAGCATGAGTATCGTCATCAGCAGCATCATCATCAGTATCATCATCATCAGCATCAGTATTATCATCACCAAGTCGACTCGCTCTCCCGCGTCTCTGCCCTCCTCGGGCCCGGCCCCTCGCCCCGGTCCTCTCGCGCCTCCCGCTTTCCCTTCCGTCACGGGGAGGAGAAGGAGGAGGAGGAGGAGGAGGAGGAGGAGGAGGAGGAGGAGGAGGAGGAGGAGGAGGAGGAG
>CAUYUJ010014339.1:392599-414532 GCA_963575745.1 Prorocentrum cordatum | reverse complement strand
TCCTTAAAGGGCCACAGGAATTTTCAACTCAGTTTTTGGAATTACATGGCGGCTTTGCTATTGCGGACAATACGGAACTCGCCGCGCGCGCGGGCGCGCGCGCGCGCGCACGGCGTGAACATGCCCGAAGGGGCGATGGTTTCGGCATTGGCCATTCTCTTCCCAAGTTCGACGAGACCACTCCCTCGCGCCGCATTCAGGAGCTATCAGCTATCGGCCCCATTCCTGGGTGCTGGGCCCCATGCCGGAGCTCTCGGCCCCATCCCGTCTTGGGCTCAGGGTCGGCCTGGGGATTTGCGTAGGGCGTAGGGGGCCGTCTTGGGTCCTGGGGGCACCCGGAGGTTCAGCGGGGTTAGGCCGCCTCCCCCTCTCGGGCCCTTCCTTTGTGGAACATCCCATCGGCTCACCCGTGCGAGGCAGGATCGGATAGAAGATTTCTGCGTGGATGTCGAGAGTTACAGGCATCCAGCCCAATGGAGACATCGACATCTCAGCCCTCGGAGCCGTTTTAATTTCGAGTGTATCAGGCCGTTGAAATACAACCTTCTTTCCATTTCCACTGGCTCTCGAGATTATTACTGCTGGGGTTATTCTGGTACGACATGTCACAGCAGGAGCCAGCCAAGAAGGTGTCCAGGAAGTCCAAAGGCAAAGCTGCTGCCGCGGTAGACTCCACAGACAACTTCGAGATCGTCTGGGAGCCCCCTCGGCCGCCTAGGTCGAGAGGTCCGATCCGTCTCTGCTTCACGTGCAACAAGTCCAGCAAGGATTGGGATCAAGAGTTTGGCCTTTGCTCGCCAGGCCAGGAGACGGGCGATAAGCCTACGCCCGACCTGTGGGTGCGCAGGAAGTGCAACGACTGGTTGGTGGAGCACTTGCCAGACACCGAATACAGGGACCTCTACAACGATAAGCAGAAAGATGAGCAGCTTGCCCTGCAGGTGCGGAATGTCCTCAGGGAGGGTGACGGCTCCGCACCCGCCGTGCACGTGGACCAGACCATGGCGTTTTCATCATCCGAAAAGGTTGGCTACTACATCCAGGACGAGTATGAGCTCCTCACATACGAAGAGGTTCTGACTGAAACGAAGCAGACCCCGAAGACCCTCAACGTGCGGAGCGTCTTGCGTATGAACGCGAAGGGCGAAAAGGAGGTTCGCTACGCCGTGCCTTCCGCCAACCGCCCTCGGCCCATCATGACCGTGGTGAGCAAGGTGACGGCCAAGGTGGCAAAGGCGAAGCGGGTGAAGAAGCGCGACGTGAAGTTCGGCATGCATGCAAGCTTTGCTTTCAAATCTTTCGTCAAGAAGGCGCTAGACGAGTCTGGCATTCTGAAGCTCAGCTCTCGCTTGTCCACGCTGGAGGAACTCACGAAGAAGGGTGCCAAGCTGTCTACCCCCACCCCTTCCAAGGAGAACCTGCACACCCCGTTGAAGGATGGCCAGTCCACGCCTGCACTCGAAGATGGTTCCCCAGCCCCGCAGACTCAACAACTGATGCTGGCAGATGGCACTTCTGCCCAGGGCCCAGCTTCTGGGAATCCATCTGGGTCTGCGGCCTCATCGAGCGGCCAGGGCCAGCTCAGCTTCACGTTCACCCGCAAGAAGATCCCGTATCCTACGAAGGTGATGGGTGAGGGCGTCACTGATCCCGCGGGCAGTTCCGCTCATTGGATGTCGAGGGCACCTCCTCTGCACGCTCTTCTGGGAGATAGTCTGAAGCGGGAGATGAACCAACTGACAATCATATTCAGGAAGTCCACCGACGGCGACGAGAAGCAGAAGATCAACAGCCACTTCGTCCTCATTGAGGAGTGTTTGAAGCTCTCCAGGGATGGCCTTCAGAAGTTAAGCTCAATGTCCAACGGCGCCGAGGAGAAGCAGAAAGCTGCGAAGAAGCTGGGCATCTCAGGCATCCTGATTCCGCCAGTTGTCCAGCTCGACATCATCAACTTCGACTTCAAGCCGCTGCTGACCAGTTTCAAGAGGAACGGTGACACCCGCGAGGAGACTATGAAAAGTATGGTTGGGCTTATGCAGCCGTGGAGGCGGGTGTTGGGAAGAAAGGGAGTTCAAATACCTAGAGTGGTTAGTGGATGGTGGTTACGGTGCCCCCCCCCCCCTCCCTGTGCGCCAGCTGATAGCGGCACGGCGAAACGTTGTAACTTGAAGATAGGGGTTCGTACACCAGCAACGCACTTCATTATGCACCACTGGATTGCCAGCAGCGCGCACGCACCATGCAAGCAGTAAGTTTACACGTTGCCTGTACTTAAACATGCGCCGCTGGGCGCGCAGCAGCGTGAGCGCACCATCGGCGGCACAGCATGCCGTTCAGCATTGCCGCTTCATTCCCGTTTTGGGTCATGGGGTCTGGGCCTCTCGTGGTACAGATGTCTCTTCTAGGGGTCGGTGACTCCAGGGTCTCCAGGAGTAGGTGTCTCGTGTGTGGGTTCGGGGCTCCAGGGTCTCTGGTCTAGGGGTCGGGGGCTTCCCGCTCTGGGTGCGTGCTCTGCAATGCTATGCTGTTGAAGGCTTCCCATCGCGTGTGCAAGGCTGTTCATTGTCTTTCAGGCGCACGCCGTAGTGGTATGTAAGTGGGCTCGGAGTGGTGCTGTTTACGCTTGTGGGTCTGTCCAAGCGTATGCCGTTTAGGGTCTCTCCACACATGCATGCGATTGCGGCCGTGTGTACCAGAGTGTTTGGGATTGTTCATTGAGCCCTTCCAGGTGCATGCTGTTCAGAGCCTCCCAGATGCCATGCAGTGCAATTCTATGCTGCTGCAAGGCGGGCACTGCACATCCTAACGGCATTGCATAGTCGTGATGTTTTTTGGAAGTCGTGTTGCCCCAGATTCCAAGATGCGTCATACTGTCCCAGATTGCTTGTCTGGTATCCTTTCGTACCATACGATTTTCGACAGCGCGCATCAGCTCAGCTGCCTTGGGGTAAAGCCACTCCGCCGCTCCCGTTTGTGAGTTGGGAGTCGTGGTGTTGGGGAGGGTGACAGGTCGTCGTCGCCGTCGTCGCTCGGATATACAGCTTTCTGGACGTTTCTGACCGACGCGTTCGAGCCTCGATCACCGCGGACTGTTATAAATATCCGTTCCTGACTATATATATATATATATGCTATGCTATGACATGCTATGCTATGCTATACTCTGCTATGGTATGCTATGCTAGAAGCACTTTTCGGGCCCTCTTGGTGATCAGCCTTTGCGGCTGAGGTCGGCCGCAAGACTGTTTGGATTGCCGTCGCCGTAGCCCGTAGCTGCTTTTGGCCTAAGCATCAAGCGCGTGCTCGCCGAAGAACGGCCTCGTCTCCCCTCCGCGCTCTGTGGCCGCGCGGCGGCCGAGTGACGACCATGGCGCCGAAGAAGGCGTCGAGCCTGCAGAAGAAGTACGCCGACCTCCAGAAGGTCAACAGCAACCTGCGCAAACGCCTGTCGGAGGCGCGGGCAACAGTCCGCGCGCGAGACGCTGTCCTCAACAGCAAGGCGGACCAGCTCGAGGCGTTCGCGCGGAAGCTTCGTGGCAGCACGACGAGTGGTGCCAGAGCGGCCGGTGAGAAGCGCGCCGAGATACAGGCCCGCTATTTGGAGTGGAGGCGCAAGTACGAGGAAGACATGCGCGGGGACACGGCCGACAACGGCGAGTTCGTGCACGACTACGGCCAGACGGGTGTGGAGTCAGTGTGCGAGCCAGCGGCGAAGGGGGCATTGCGCAAGAAGGGCAAGCAGGGCCCTCCGATGTCAGCGCCTCTCGTGCCTTCCAGGCAGCGCGGCTGATCGCCAGCTTGAGCCCGCGGATCCTATATGCCGCGCGCTTGGGCACGAGGCCTCCGCGATTGAGCCGAAGGGAAGGCGTGATCGTGATTTCGTGTCTACGCAGCGTGCTTAAAACCCGATGCCTCTGCGATTGAGCCTAAGTAGCTAGGTAACTAGGCGGTGATCGTGATGTCGTGTCTTGAGCCCGAGCATCGAGCCCGATATCTTTGCGATTGAACCTATGAGTAACAATAGGCGGTGCTCGTGATTTCGTGTCTTGAGCCCGAGCATCGCGATTGAGCCTTAGTAACTAGGCCGCGTGCTTGAGCCCGTCATTTCGCGTGCAAGTAATTGCGATCATAGGCATCGTTGCCAAGGCTTCTTGCCAGAGGCTCCTTGCCAGCGCAAACCAATCGACCGAGGACGAGGGGGTGGGGGGCGATGTTCGAGGAATACGACGACGCATACGACGACGACGAGGACGACGATGATGCCCTGAAGAGGGCCTGAGCAGGGTCTCATTCAGGGCCAGACCCTGGAGGATTCCTTATCCGATGAGGGCGGCAGCGATACCCATGGCCGATCCACAATTGGAGCTCCAGTGGGTTCCAGACCTTGGGTTCCTCATCCAAGGTTTCCTTATCCAAGGCCTCCGCCGTAACCGAGCCAATCAGCGACGAAGATGATGTTGGTGATGGTGATGGAGACGTGGCTGAGGATAAAGATGATGATGGAAACAAGGGGGGGGGGTGGGAAGTGGGGGAGTACGGAGGAGCGACGACTATAGTCGGAGCACCGATTTTGAATTTAGCCGATTGGCTTGGTTATTGGGCGGGCCCTTTTCGAGGTCCATTGGACGCATCGTCGGTGCATCGCAAAGGATGTTTGTTTATGTGTTTCGGAGGGCTTGTTTCCGCCAAGCGTCTCCACCTCGGGCTCGGGCCCCCATGGGGGCCCATTTGATGCATCGCCGATGCGTCGCCATCGTCATCGTCGTCGCCGCCGCCATCGTCGTCGCCGCCGTCGCCGCCGCCGCCGTCGCCGCCGACGCTCGGCGGGCCTGGGCGGACCTCGGCGGCCTCGACGGCCTTCGGCCTCGCCGCCGCCGCCGCCGACGCCGTCGCCGCCGTCGTCGCCGCCGTCGCCGCCGACGTCATCTTACGTCGGGGACGCTTTCAACGCGCAGGCACGCCCGCCCGCCGCCCGCCGTCGGGACCCGCGCGCGCCCTCGCCGCCGCCGCCGTCGCCGCCGCCGCCGTCGCCTTTAGAGCCATCAAAAACCAATTTCAAATGTTTTAAATTGGTTTGGGAGGAGACCTGCGCCTATCCACCGCCGACGACGGCGGCGTCCTCTGAAAAGAGCGCTGGGGAGCAATGGGGCCACGAAACGCGTGAGGGGTGTGCCGAAATGGGTGCGGTGCGCGCATGTGGCCGCAGCCATTTGGGCCCTTCGGTGGAGCTCCCTATGGCCTATGGGGCCACGAAACGCGTGAGGGGTGTGCCGAAATGGGTGCGGTGCGCGCATGTGGACGCAACCATTTGGGCCTTCGGTGGGGTTCCCTATGGGGCCACGAAACGCGTGAGAGGTGTGCCGAAATGAGTGCGGTGCGCGCATGTGGACGCAGACATTTGGGCCTTCGGTGGGGCTCCCCGTGGGGCCACGAAACGCGTGAGGGGTGTGCCGAAGTGGGTGCGGTGCGCGCATGTGGACGCAGCCATTTGGGCCTTCGGTGGGGCTGCCTATGGGGCCACGAAACGCGTGAGGGGTGTGCCGGAATGGGTGCGGTGCGCGCATGTGGACGCAGCCATTTGGGCTTTCGGTGGGGCTCCCTATGAGGCCACGAATCGCGTGGGGGGGTGCCGAAATGGGTGCGGCGCGCGCATGTGGACGCAGCCATTTGGGCCTTCGGTGAGGCTCCCTATGGGGCCACGAAACGCATGAGGGATGTGCCGAAATGGGTGCGGTGCGCGCGTGTGGACGCAGCCATGTGGGCCTTCGGTGAGGCTTCCTATGGGGCCACGAAGCGCGTGAGGGGTGTGCCGAAATGGGTGCGGTGCGCGCATGTGGACGCAGCCATTTGGGCCTTCGGTGGGGCTCCCTATGGGGCCACGACGCACTGTCATGGGTGTGGGGGACGCATGCGGGCGGCAGCACTGGGGCCTTCGGTGGAGCTCCCTATGGGGCCACGAAGCGTGTGAGGGGTGTACCGAAATGGGCGAGGATGACGATGGCGATGCTGATGGCGATGATGATAATGACGATGATGGCGATGATGGTGATACGAGGAGGAGGGAGGGGCAGCGGGAGGAAGGAAGGAAGGAAGGGACGCGGGGCACCGTCTCTCCAAAACGGGGGCCCAACACCACAGGATGGTTGGGAAATATATGGGTCCTCCCCAACAAGTAGATATAGGACCTTCCCAACACGTAGATATGACCACGTCAACGAATATATAGGACCCTCCCAACGAGCGGACAGGACCCTCCGAACAGGTATTTGGGACCTTTAGGATCCCACCCGAAGTAGATCGGACACTACCAAAATCGGATAGGTAATTCTTACGAGTATATGTGGCCTTCCCGAAAACACAACACGTAAAAAAACCCGAAAAGGCCCCCAAGAGGGCCCAAGAGGGCCCCACGACGGCATGGCCCCAAGACGGCTTCAAGAGGTTCCAAGAGGGCCCCAGGAGGACCCCATGAGGGCCTCCTGGATTGCTCCAGAAGGGGCCCAAGAGGGCCCCAAGGCGGCCCCAAGAGTGGGTGGTGGTGATGGTTGTGGTGTGGGGGTGGGTGGGTGGGGTGGGGTGGGGTGGTGGGTTGAGGGGGGGAGGGGGGAGCGGGGGGGCGGAGGTGGGTGGGTCTGGGAGTGGGGGGAGTGGGGAGCGGTGGGTGGTGGTGGTGGTGGTTGATGCACGTGGGCGCGCCCAATGTGGCCTGGGCCTGTGTCTCGAGTTGGAGCTCACTATGGGGCCACATAGCCTCCCTCCCCCTCCTCATTCTCCCGCCTCCTCCGTCGTCTTGGAGAGAGCGTTTATTCCTCGGGGGCGCCTCTCAGACTCTAGACTCGACTCGAGGACCCCCGTCCCCGTCCAGGGGCGCCGCCCATCGCCCATGCCGCCGTTGCCATTTTGGCTCGGGTCACGCTTCGATTTCGCGGGCGCGCGCCGACCGCCTGTCGCGGGCACCGCTCGCCGAGCTTGACCGCGCGGCAGCCGCCCGCGCCGATGGACAAGCGCAGCAACAACGAGCAGTTCTTCAACATCAACGGGCTCGCCGACGAAGACGTCATCGAGAACCCCACGGCGGACTTCAGCCCCATCAGCTCTGCCGAGCCCGAGGGGGCCCAGCAGCCCGACGAAGACGACATCGAGAACCCCGCGGCGGATTTCAACCCTGCGCCGCCGCTGCCCGAGGGGCCCCAGCAGCAGCCGCAGCCAGGGCCTGCGCCGCAGGTTCAGCCGCTTCCGCGGCTTCTGATCGAGGACCCTCCGCAGCCCTCGAAGGACGTGGGGAAGAAGGCGATGAAGGACCTCGCCTCGGAGATCGGTGCCAACACAGGCGTGGCGTGTCGCGTGGTCGAGACGGTCATGTCAGATCTCCCGCGCGCGGCGGCTGCGTTGCTGAAGAAGAATTGCAAGGTCATCATCCCGAACTTTTGCGCTGTGCTCCAGAAGGAGGGGTTCTGCGACACGAAGGAGGAGGCGAACGCCGTCAGGCCTTTCGCTCGCAAGGCGAAGTGTCACTCCGACTGGGTGCGGATCCTGAGGCCCAGCATCACCATCAAGAAGAAGTGGATCACCAAGGCGTCCACGTGCGTCGACCTGAGCCCGCGGGTCATCGTGATGCCCGACGCCGTGCAAGTGACCGCCGCTGCTGACCTCCCGTTCATCGGCCTCCTGGAGCCCGCCGCGCTCCCAGTGCTCGGCGGCCTCAGTCCTACCCAGTCGGCGGCCTCCTCGTCATCGGGCAGCGGCTCGCCGTGAGCGCAAGCCGCTAGCCGCTAGCCACCAGCGCTGTGTGGCCCGATAGGGCCCGATAGGGTGATGATGAGGACGGTGAGGATGATGGTAATGAGAAGGATGACGATGAGGAGGAACGGGAGGAGTTTCAGCGTAGTGATAGTGGCATCCCGATTCACCACGCTGGCAGCTGGCATCGTGTGATTTTCGTGAGCGTGGCTGCTGCTGCTGCACATCCTCAGCAGCTGCATCTAATTTTGTGGTGCATTCCGCAATGGGGTCATCGTCGCAAGACTCCGTATGGGGTACGGGGAACCAGCGAGGTCGTTTCAACGGTCGCGAGTCGGCTGTGTTTGGAGCAATCGCACGCTCTCAAAAAGTTTGTATGAGTCTGTATGGTCCTCCCCCTCCCGCCTCCTCCATGTCCTCGCACCCTTCTTCCAGCCAGTGGTAATTCCAATCGTGTCCTCTCCACTTTTCAAGTTCGCCCCCCCTTGGCCCGAAGATATATATGATCTTCCCAAGAGCGGGTATTGCTTTCCAAACGAGCATTGCATATCCCCCTGAGAGTAGATAGCACACTCCTAACAGTAGATGAGGCCTTCCCAACAAGTCGATGGTCCTTCCAGAAGTATATCGCATCCCCTCAACAAGTAGGTGGGACTCTCCTAAAAGGACAGCAGACCGTCCCACCAAGCAGGCAGGACTCACCACTGAGTAGGTAGGTGTGCCCCAAAAGTAGACAAGACCATGTCAATAAGGAGGCACGGCCCTCCACACAATCAGAATGGCCCCTCCCAAGAGGGAGATCTGACACCGACAACACGTAGATAGGAGTCTCGCGAGAAGTAGTTCGGACCCTCCCCCTCTCCTCCCCCGTGTAAGTGCATGAGCGCACGCGTTTGGGTATTATTTTTTACTGCCTCCTCTGGCACCTCCGCCCTGTACACAGTGTACACATTGTACACAGGGATCAGAGCCTGTAGCATCGGTGATATGCTACGGGCCGAAGTATCGGTGTAGGTATTGGTACGACCAAAGTACAACTACCAGCTACACCAAATCATGCCCGATCCGTGGGGCGAGCGTTTGCACCATGTTGGATTGCGTGTGCTGTTTCTCCTTACCCAAAAGATATCATGGTACCGTCGCCCGTAAACCTCCATAATTGCGAAGAGGAATCGCTTTTCACCCGCGTGAACCTTGCAGATGTTCAGGAGGACTGTACGCGGCGCCAAGGCGAGAGCTATATTTTGAAAACGGGTCGCGCTTTATCCAATTCTATCCTCCCACTAAGTAGGTAGGGCCCTCTGAAATAGGACCTTCCCAGCCAGTACATCGGCAAGGGGAAACAGATTTGACCTTCCAGCAGTAGCTAGGACCCTCTCAAAAGTAAACAGGGCCCTCCCGACAAGTAGATATGATATAGGACCTTCCCAACAAGTAGATATGATATAGGACACTCCCAACAGTGCGGTACTCAAAGATCGTGAGTTCTTACTCACAACAGCATAATTGTTGGGACCTTCGCCAGGACGGTACTGTACCGCTCGCGCGGCCCTGCCGAGGCCACCGCCGATTGAAGACACAAACACACACACACACACACACACGCACACCGTCTCTTTTTGTGTATCTGGGCTCCTGCAAGCTCGCCCCGACAGCGAGCCGAGTAGGCTGGCTCATCAGTCCTCTCGCTACAGCTGTTTCGGCTTAGTCCATTAAGCGGCGCAGACATTCTGCTCTTGGGTGCAAGGTGCACCTCGGCGCCTGCGCCGACTCCGATGGGGGGCCACTCGGCGGCGACGCTGACCATGCAAAAGATCGTCGAGATCGTCGAGGAGTTCAGGGCCTTCGAGCAGGGCACCCTCGGCAAGTCGCCTATCACCGCGAAGCGGCACGGCTACATCGTGAAGAGGGCCCTCGACAAGATGCTTCCAGCCGACCTGGCGGCGAGCTACATGTCCTACTTGGCTCAGTACGGCCCGTTCAAAGACAAGGGGAACACCTCTGGGGCACTGCAGGCGTTCTCGCTCTTCTGGCCGATGAGTGGCTTGAGCAGTTCGCCCGCGCCTCGATGGCCTCGCGGGGAGGTCGGGCCTCCCGCTGATCCTGTGGTGCGCCCACCGCATGAGGCGCAGCCGCAGCCCGCGAGCAGCCCCTCCGACGACAGCTCGGACTCCTCGGACAGCTCGTCGTCGTCGACGTCGGATGCGGATCCCGACAGCGACGCGGCGCCAGCTTCGCCAGCAACGACGCCAGCGCCTACCTCAGCGCCTGCGCCGACACCAGCGCCTACCACGGCCGCGCCGACGTCAGCGCCTACGACGCCAACGCCAGCGCCTACTACCTCAGGGCCGACGGGAGCACGCTCGCCGCTGCGCACGCACGGAACGCCGGCCACTGGCGGCCAGGGTCAGCCCAGCAACGCGAGCGCCAGCTCTGACTACAGCGTCGACGCCAGCTCTGTTCAGAACATCCCCGCGGGCCTGTCGCGGGGCGTTCCCAAGGGCCTCTCGGAGAGGTCGGGCCTCCCACTGTTCCTTGGCAGGTTCGCCACGCGCTTCGAGCCGCCGAAGGGGCCGAGTGTGGCGAGCTCATCCTCTTCGTCTGCGTCCCAGAGCTTGCAGCCGCAGCCGCCGAAGGGCGTGCTGAGGAAGCGCCGATCGCGAGGCCAAGGCGAAGCAGGCGAACACCAGCAGTACAAGACGAAGAAGGCCAAGACGGTCAGCTTCGCTTTCGAGGAGCGCCTGGCCACGCAGCGCTTCAAGGAGCCCGAGCTGTACTGCTCGCGCCTCAAGATCGGGCCGTGGTTCGCCACGTGCGAGCGCTGCTACCGCGTGAAGCCGTACGGCAAGGGGATCCACTTCGGCAAGGTCTATTGCTCGCTGTTCGCCCAGCCGCAGTGGCTCTGCCAGGAGTGCAAGGACAAGTTCCCTGACCAGCGCTGGATTTCCACCAGGGAGGTTCCTGGCCTTCTAGGCCTCTAGGCCCTAGGCCAGCGCTGGCAGGCCACCAGGGCTCCAGCTCCTCATCCTCTCGTTCCTCTCATCACTCACTTTACCTTACCCCTCCCCCTCGCCTCCCTCCCCCTCGCCTCGAGTGTCTTGCGCCGCTGCATTTTTTCCGCTTTGGGGGTTCGTAGGGCGGGAGACGCCGTACGACTGCTGGTGCGCTGGCTCATTCTAGGCGTCGGGGCGCCTGCAAATTGACTTCTGCCTTCTACCTCCTACCTCTCATTCATCGCTCCTACGTGTCACGCATGCTGTTTACGGTATCTCCGCTCACCTGCCGTTTGGGGGTCTCTTGTGAGATGTGTGCTTGCCGAGTCGGGCTTGAGGCTAAGTTGGCGTTCCCCGATCAGCGAATGCTGTAGATCCGATGTTTCCTGGCCAGCGCATGCTGCCGATCTTGTTAGTAGTTAGTAAGTACCTACCTTCCCACGTTCGGTCTAGGCCTCATGTTCTATATTAGCGCATGCTTCGCACGGGTATTCATTCCATTGGCCGCTGGGCATAGGGTTTCCAGCGTCGGATGTTCGAGTCTCTGGGGGGGTCTGGTGTGGAGGTTAATCGGCCCCCTAATGACCCTAATGCATCCCTCGTTGCACATTTTATCCTGGGCATCGCGATCTGCTCAACAATTGAGGCAGGTCGACGGGCCTCGGGCTGAGGCCGCGCGATCTCGTCGCGGTTGCGCGCTCGAATCGTCTGGGTCTTTCTGAGCGCCTGCTGTAGAAGATCACTCGCCCCCTCCAGATACGTATCTATTCAGGGTCGTCGCGATCAGCTCGCCGATAGACAAGTCGCAGGGCTTGCGAGCACCCAGCTTTGCTCGCAATCTGCCGATCGCAAAATCACTGTATCGTTGCAGGGGGAGGCCCGCGAGGACAGGGGGGAGGGATCGCTTAGGCTTAGTCTCGGTCCTCATGCCCCTCGCCATCGTCATCCTCCGCCTCGCCCTTCTCCTCCTCGTCCGTCCCCTACTTGTATATACCATCGTTCTCCGTGCGCCCGCCCTGCTCGGACCATTCTGGAGCTCAGGGCGCGTCGTCATGCACGCAAGGCGTTCCTATGTTGTTTAGGGTCTCTCATTGCGTATGCCATGCAATGCCATGCCATCCAGGCTCCCATCGTTCAGTGCGCGGTGTAAGGCCCCGCTCAGTGCATGCTATGTTGCGAGGTCAGTTCCAAGTGGTTCTGTTTATGCGCATGCTGGTCAGGGTCTGCCCACCTGTGTGCGACAGTGCGGGAGGGGGGGGGGGAGAGGCGCTTCAAGTGCGTCCGAGTGTGCTCGGTGCCCCCAACGCGCGTGCTGTTTAGGGCCTCTCCAAATTCTTGGCGCTTCGCGCATCCCCGCCAGCACATGCAGGAACGGCGCCCAGGCGAGTTGAGGTGATCAGGGAAGTGCGGGGCAAAGCAGGGGATCGCCGAACCGTGCGTCTTGGCCTAATTAGCGTCGCAAGCAAGTCCCCGACAGCGTAGCGGGCACGGCCCTGGGCTGTGGGCAAGATGGAGGGGCCGCCCTGAGCACTAGTCTAGCCACCAGGGTCTCGTGATATTTTTGCGTTTCCCAGGCTGGGCCAAGCTCATGTTGCCTTCTCGTGCCAGGCGCCGAGGCTCTGCAACTCTAGCGCGACGCCAATGGACCAGGCCTCTTTCTTTCTGACCAAGTTCGCGGTGGACGGGCTCGCCGAATTCATTGCCCTGGGGGAGCAGGGTGTCGACATTGTGAATGCCTTCGTTGGTCTGGCATCGCAGTTGCTACAGATGCCTGACGATGACGAGGTGTATATCGAGAAGGCGCCTGCAGTGGCATTGAACTACTTGCAGCGCCTTTTGAAAGTTGTCAACTTCCTGGACGGCGTGCAGCCATCCAGTTCGACGCCACCCAGCGTGTTCGTCGACATCCAGTCCGTGGTGAACGGCCCGTTGAAGGGCAATGCCGATGGCGACCCTTTCGCGTTCGTCGGCAAGGCTCTCGATCAGGAACCGTTCTGGAAGAAAAAACTCGGGATCCTCGAGCGCACGGCGACGATGTGCTCTCACCATTTTCCTGAGATGAACCGCGTCATCTCTCATCAAGAAGCTTTCCACTGACCCTTCTGCGGATTACCTGGAGAAGTTTCACGACTACTTGCGGCAGGTGCAGTTCGTCTTGGAGGCCGTTGGCGCCGAATTTGGCAAGGACCTGGAGGCCGCGACCCTGAACTCGTTGACCACTTCAGTCCATGAGTTCCTAAAGCAAGCCAGCGACGGGACCATCCTCCCAGCTATTGGCGCTAAGCTGGCGGCCTCATACATCGAAGTCCTACACACGGCAGAGACGGTCATGCCTTTTTCCTGTGAAGTTGGTCGGTGCACGGAGGAGGTCAAGAAGAAGAAAACGGAGCTGGAGACTTCGAAGAACAAGAGTTCTTTCCTGGAGGTGCTTGGTTCCGTCGCCAGCGGAACATGCTCAGCTGAGGACTTCAAGAAGATCGGTGAGACCACGGATTTGTCACTAGTGCAGGGCGACTCGGTGGTTCAGGCGAAGCTTTCGGACGCGCTGGAGTCGACCTTGAAAAAACTAGTAGATGCGGATGCGATTCCAGCCTCTGACCTCGAGCTTCTAGAGAGCATGCAGGGCACGATGAACTCCGCCATCCGCTCCAGGGCGAACGTCGCGGTGAAGCACCTCCGCGCTGTCATGGATCTCAACGACGCTTTGGCTATGGTCTTCGCATTGGGCGATGGCGATATCGCCAAGGTGGTTGGGCACGCGAAGATTGACGACGAGCTCCATAAGGCCTCCAGGGCGGTCAACCAGGTGAAGGCTTGCCCATCGGCGACTGCAGGTGATGCTACCTTGATCGCGCTCACCTCCAAGTGCGCGGGCATCGCCGAGAAGCAGATCAGCGACTACCAGCAGGTATGCGAGAAGTTCGTGGACTCCTTGCGGGAGGCGGCGCGCCAGGTTTTGGCCAAGTTCGGGTCGGGCCTGCTGGACAAGCTGAAGGCTGATCAGTGGATGAGCGAGATCAACGCGTCCGTGGATTGGGACGAGGCGAAGAAGATCACCGCCACCGTTCTCGCCGACCTCAACGACGAGCAGATCTTGGCGCACTGCAGTGCGTGCAAGAAGGCGGGTGTCCCAACAAGCCGTTAGGTGGATTCGCGGCGGAGGAGCGGATGATCATGAGGAGTGGTTGGGGGGAAGGTGGACGAGAAGGAGGAGGAGGATTGTGATAATGACAGGCAGTAGTTTGGAGAATGGGGGTGAGGCTTGGGAGAATGCTCCCACCTTGGACGCCAGGGGATGAGGAAGGGTACGACGAGGTGCATCTGGCTCCCCATCGTCCACTTCCTCAGCTGCCTCGCCCACCCCTGCGCCCGCTCGCCGCTTCGCGCCGCCACCGCCACCTCCGCTCTCAACCCGCTCCCTCGCCAGGCGTTCGAGGCCTACTCCGAGAAGTCCAAGGAGCTCAAGTTGGCGGTCGACGCTGAGCTGAAAGGCACCGTGGACGACGCGCTCCACTGGGTCCAGAACGTAACGTTCGCATACATGGTCGTGAAGGGGAAGCTCGACAATGAGGGCAGCACCAACCCAGCAGTGGACACGCGCGAGGCCATGGTGCAGCTCCAAGCCCGCATGTCTGAGGCTGGGTTTGTGCCTGGCCGCCGTCTCCCGTCGGTGGTGCTGAGCTTCTACAGGGCTGGCTTGCGCATGGCGTGGCGCTCGGGCGACTGCCCGCGGTAGAATCACTGTGGTGGGAAGGAAGGCGACGACGAGCTCGATTGTCATAGGGCGGAAGATGATGATAATGAGCAGGTGCATGGTGGTGATGATGATGATGACCCCGATGATGGCCATGAGGACGTTAGACGATGCGGGCTGCGATGATGATCTCGACTACGACGACGACGGCGATGGGCGATGCGCCTGCTCATCACGGGGACGGCGGCCGTAATGCTGGAGGCTCCTTTTGCGATGCCTCTCAGGAAGTGCTTCTCAGGAGGTGCTGCCCAGGGCAGGCTTCCCCAGAGGTGCTTCCCAGGAGGCGCTTCCCAGGAGGTGATTCCCTTGAGGGTCTTCTCAGGAGGCGTTTCCCAGGAGGCGCTTCCCAGGAGGTGATTCCCAGGAGGGGCTTCTCAGGAGGTGATTCCCAGGAGGGGCTTCGCAGGAGGCGCTCCCCAGGAGGTGCTTCCCAGGAGGCGCTTCCCAGGAGGTGCTTCCCAGGACAGGCTTCCCAAGAGGTGCTTCCCATGAGGCGCTTCCCAGGAGGTGATTCCCAGGATGGGCTTTTCAAGAGGTGTTTCACATGAGGCGCTTCCCAGGAGGTGCTTCCCAGGACAGGCGCCGCGCCCCCGACCGCCTCATCCGGCCCTCCTGCCTCGTTCTCTCCTTCCCGCTCTCCTTTCTGCCTGGCTCCTTTCCGCAGCCTTGGCAACTCTTCCTCACCTCCCCTCCTCGGTGGCGCCTGGCCGCGTTGCGCTAGCCGCGGGGTGGCTCGAAGTTTTATGAGTACCTTACCATGCCGAGGGTTCTCGGCTCTCGGCCACTTGGCCCTTTCAGTCGGAAAAATGGCCCTTGCAGCATCCGCCCCCGTGCCCTTTTCTCTTTCTCTCACTCTCCCCCATCATTGCTGAGTCATGTTATTGCCCCTGCTCCTGCTCCCCCGCCGTTGCAGCTGGCGTGCCGCATCGGCCGTCCCACCTGCCCTCCAATCCCTGCCCATTGCGTTATTCAAGTGGGTTACGCCTTGTGGCTTGAAGGAGTTAGAGCTCGCGACGTCCGTGGAGGTTATCCAGAGTGGTATTCGGCACAACGCGCCACTGTGCCTCGGCTGTGGGTCAGGGCCTCTTGGGTGGCATATGAGGGTCTCGTGGGATGCTCTTCAGGGTTCTCGTTGCGTTAGTCTCTCCCTCGGTCGAGTCTGGTATCTGATGTATCCTGAGCGCTCATGCGCGCCCTGCATTGGTTGCCCCGTCGTTCATTATGTGAATAGCAATGGGGGCCAGGCAGTGCGCGCGGGCGAGGGCGGAAAGAGCGCGTCGCCCCCCTCGACATTGGTTTCTCCTTCTCGGTCTGTCCACTCTTTTCCCGCTGCCTTCACCCTGCCTTTCTTCACCGTCCTTCTCCGCATATAGTGTCCGCGCTGGCAATGATCATAACATTATGTTGTCATCGTTCGTGCACACCCAGTCACGCTGATACAAACAAAACAAAAAAACGCAAAAAAAAAAAACAACAAAGCCCACGACATTTGTTCAGACATTGTTTGGCTATTTTATGTTGTGCAAGACGTGGGTAGGCTTAAGGGCCCCTGGGGACATTTGGTGTGTTTTCCAAGATCCCGCAGTCTAGCGGGTCACGTGCACCACGGCGCTAGCGCCCCGATGGTGCCGCAGAGGATGGTCGCCTCCTCCCCCCCGCCCCTCCCCTCCGCGCTTTCCTTCGCTTGGGGAGCCCGGGGTGGGAGATGGTGCTGTGGGAGGGGGCCGCCCCCCTCGCGGCCACACGGACCCGCGGCTGAGGCGTTGTGGGGGGGCCGGACGCGCCTGCGGCTGAGGCGTTGTGGGGGGGCCGGACGCGCCCATCCCACACCCCTTGGCCGACGGAGGCGCCGCGCTCCCCCGCGAAAGGCACCCCCTGGGGCAGCGGCGCCCCCGGCTCCCCAAGGCGCGGGAGCCGAAGGCCCAGGGGGCGGATGTTGTCCCGCGCCGGGGAGTCGCCCGGCCCCTCGGGGACCCCCCGGGGGCCGTCCGGAATAACATAGTCCGAAACATAGTCCCCCCCCCTCCTCCCCCTCCTCCTTCTCCTCCTCCCCCTCCTCCTGCCCCCTCCCTCCTCTCCCTGCCCCTCCTTCCTCCATCTCGTCCTCCTCTCCTCCTCCTCCTCCTCCTCGCCTCCTCATCCTCCCCTCCTCATCCTCCTCCTCCTCCCTCCTCCTCCTCCTCCTCCTCCCCCCCTCCTCCTCCCTCTTGCTTCTCCTCCTCCCATCATCCTTCCTCCCCTCCCCTTTCCTCTCCTCCTCCTCGCCTCCTCCTCCCCTCCTCCTCCTCCTTCCTCCTCCTCCTCCCCCCTCCTCTCCCCCTCCTACCTCCCCTCCTCCTCCTCCTACTCACTCCTCCCTCCTCTTCCCTCCCTTCTACCTCTCCCACCGCTCCCCTCCTCTCCTCCTCCTCCTTCTCTCCCCTCTCCTCTCCCCCTCTCCTCATCCTCCTCCTCCTCCTCATCCTCCTCCTCCTCCTCCTCCTCCTTCCTCCTCCTCCTCCTCCTCCTCTCTCCTCCTCCTGCTTCTCCTCCTCCTCCTCCTCCTCCCTTTCCCTCCTCCTCCTCCTCCTCCTCCTCCCCCCCTCCTTCTTCCTCCTTGCCTGCTCCTCCTCTCCCCTCCTTTCCCACCCTCCTTCTCCTCCTTCCTCCTCCTCCTCCTCCTCCTCCTCCTCCTCCTCCTCCCCCTCCTCCCCTCCTCCTCCTCCTCCTCATCCTCCTCCTCTCCTCCTCTCCTCCTCCTCCTCCTCCTCCCTTTCCTCCTCCCCTGCCTCCTCCTCCCCACCTCCTCCTCCCTCCTCTCTCCTCGTCTCCTTCCTCCTCCTCTCCTCCTCCTCCTCATCCTCCTCCTCCTCCATCCTCCCGCCCATCCCTCTCCCCTCCCCTCCCCTCTCCCCCTCCCCATCCTCCCGCCGCGGGCCATGATCCGCCAGATCTGCGGCAGCCTGACGGGCGCGCATGGCGAGGCCGCGGTGGGCGGCGGCGACGGCGCATGGGTGGCCCCGATGGGCTCCAGGCGCGGCCGCCCGCAGCTCGCGGTGTTAAAGTTAAGTCGGACATGCCCCGCTATATGAGGAATACTCAAGAATAGTTAAACCAGTAGTCTGGAGGCGATTGTTCTACTTGTCGTGACATGTGTTCAATACTTATGTTTGCCTACTTCCCATGGTTCTGCCGACGTGAGCCTGTAGGAGGGCATGCCCGGCCTAACTCCAGGGCTCGAGCTGAACCGTGCGCGGTCACGAGTTATATCCATATCCATTGCGTCTTGGACTTCCTAGGAAAGCAGGTCAACAGGCAGCGGCGCAGTGGATATGGATGAAAATATGACCCTAGGGGCAAAATTGTTTTATCCATATTCACGGCGCCTCTGGTATCGGAGGAAGGGACCTTGAATCTCCAAGACGCAGTGGATATGGATACTTTTGCCCGCACCGTGTTGTGGCGATGTCGTGGGCCGTTTTTGTTTTGATGTCGGTTCGCACCCAAGGCGGAACGAAAACAGAACGAGGGATATCGAAAACAACGGAAATAGAAATGGGAACCACTGTTTCGCTCGGCCCTTGCGAAGGCTCTTCTCTATGCGTGGCGGGGCTTTCTGTCTCGTGGACCTCGGCCCCATCCCGCCGCGGTGCCCTGGTTGTGGGTCCCAGACCTCGTGGCCGGTCTTCGGACCTTTTGGGGTCCAGACACTGTGATGCGGGAAGGCGCCCCGGGCGCACCTGGAGCCCTGGGGGATTTGAGAATTTGGGGTCCAGGCCCCAAAGATCTTCAAGACTTGAAGACTGGGGTTCAGGGGATTGAGCAAGGGACCTGAGAGCACTCCAACTCGTGCCTCGCATGCACGGAAAGCCGGCGTTCACGACGGACATGTCTCGCAAGGGCGCCTTGAATGTTTCGGTTCTGGCCATCTTTCGCACATGTTTAGCTTCTTCCCCCAAGGGTACTCTTCTCGATGTGTTCTGGCGCGCGGGGGGTAAGGATGTGGCCTAGTATCCCTTGCATCCTTGGGTGTTTGAGGGTCGGAGTGTTTTGTTGTGTTCATTTCAGCGCTTCCAAGGGGCATCGTGATCTTCGTCGTTCTCGCTGATTGTGACTGTATCCGTGCTCGTTGCCTGCCGATGTCCCCGGAGTTAGATACCCCACGCAGTGGTTACCTATACCCTATACGTCCACCCTTCGGGTGATAAAATGAGGTCTGGGGGGAAAGCAAAACCCTTTGACAACAACAACAACAACTGCGATTACTGTGATGACGATGAGATGGCGACATTGCACGATGACGCTCATGGTGATAATGAATCATGGTGATTTTAACGAAGGCCACAGCCGCGGCGATCGCACTATCGATCTCGCTATCGATCTAACTATCGATCTCACAAGAGATCTCACGATTGACCTCGCAAGAGATCTCACGAGACACCATCGCGACACCACGATGGGCCCCCCCAGCCACGGCGAGGTAGACCTCAGTAGTTATCGGTCTCTCGATTCACCATCGATCACGCAATCGTCCTCACCATCGATCCCACGATCGATCTCACGGTTGATCTCACGAGCTGCCATCGAGACACCACGGCGGGACACCCGGAGCCACCGCCGGGGCTTCCCGCGCCACCGGCGGTCGGGGGCTAGGAGACGGGGGTCAATGCAAACGGGGGTCAGCCAGGGCGACTTTGTTCGAGTGGCCAACCGTGAACCCCCTGCGTCAGGGCAGACCTTTTCTAGTCACGGGCGCTCTTGTCGAATTGCCAGTCGGCGGTCAGTTTTGGAAGTTGCTTATCTTGGTTGACCCGGGTCGATCAGGCAATCGTCCTCACTATCGCTCTCACGATCGATCTCACAGTTGATCTCACGAGCTGCCATCGAGACACCATGGCGGGACACCCGACGCCACCGCCGGGCCTCCCGCGCCACCGACGGGGCACCCCTCGCCACCGGCGGGGCACCCCCGCGCCTGGTTGTGGGGCTCTCCGCTCCACTGCGATCTTTAACCCCCAACCTCCGATCGATCTCACGATCGATCTCACAGTTGATCTCACGAGCTACGATAGGGGCACCACGGCGGGACACCCAGAGCCACCGTCGGGACTTGCCGCGCCACCGACGGGGCATCCTCGCCACCGACGCGGCACCCCCGCGCCACCGACGGGACACCCCGGGCGGGGGGGGGGCGGACAATTGGCTCCGCAGCCCTTAGCCACGGTGGCATCATTCCTCTCGCGCGCCCACGCAGCTTCGCCACGCCCGCACGCACGACAAGAAGACGAAACCGACAGCGATTTCCCAGTGTGGGCCTCTCCGTTCCACTGCGATCTCACCCCCCAAACTCCGTTTGATGAGTACCCGCCTCGCATATTTGTGCCTGGGCCAGGACGTGTCTTCCCGGCAATGGTAAGGGGGGAGTGGGAGAAAGATGGGCAGCGGAAGGAGAGGCAGGAGCAGGACGGGGTGGAGGATGATTGAGGAGAGATGCAGACGGAGGCGGAGGGCGGTGAGATGGGGCAGGGGGAGAAAAGCATATGGTGCGGACGGGGAAGAGGAAGAAGAGGAGAAGGGAAGGGAAGGACAACGGGGATGAGGAGGAGTAAGAGGGTCAGAGGAGGACGAGGAAGAGTGGGGGGACGGAGGAGGGATGGCCATCTTTGCCGCCTCCTTGGGTTGTCCGCCCCGGCGGGGGCGCGGGATTTGGCGGCGTTGCTCGCAGACTTGCGCTTGTCCCTCGCAGACAGTTTTGATCTGATCGATTCGACTCGATTCGATCCGATTCGACTCGATTCGATCCGATTCGACCGATCGATACGATCCGGTACGACCCCGTGCTCGCATGGTGCCGATGTGCATCTTTGCGCGGCCGATCCGATTCGAAGCCGACTCCTGTGCCGATGCGGCCAGATTCGACGCGCGTTCCGATCTGATCTGATCTTCCGATTCGATGATGATTGATTTTGCCCCTCGAGTGCAGGCGGCATCCGAAGATCTGTGGATGAGTGTCCCAGCGGCCTGCTGACGCAGACGTCGCCGAGGAGGAAACGTGTTCTGAGGGACATGGGTCTCAGACCCTAGAGGATCTCCCCAGGACGGCTTCTTCAATCGTGAGTCGTTTTTGTTACAGCCCCCAGGGCACCCGAACGCGCGTGTCGGCCGGGCGGACCCCAACGCGGGTCGGGCGGGGCGGCGGGACACCAAAGCGGGCGGGGGCTCAAGCATACGAGGGAGCAGATCCGAAGGAGGGGTCGGGCAGGCGGACTCTAAACGGGCGGGTAACGACGCCGACGACAACGACGACGAGAATCGACGCTGCAGACGGCAGCGATGACGACGTCAACGGCCGCAGATGACAAGCGCCGTCCGTCGACTGACAGATGACGATCAGTGACGACGACGATGATGATGATGACGCTGACGATGATGACGACGACGACGGAGAGGGAGAGGGAGAGGAGAGGAGAGGAGGGGAGGGGGAGGGACAGGAAGGAACGCGAAGAGGGACGAAGTTGGCAGGAGGATGTAGGTTGAAGGAGACTTATGGATGGAAGGATCGATGGATGGATGAGCAGGGACTCGGGATCGAGAAGGGACCAGGTTGGATGGAATGGTATGTCCGATCTTTGAAGTGGCAACTCTGTCATAGTACTTGGCGTGAGGAATCTGAAAGAAGAGCGTGGAGGGATGATGAAGGATGGAGGGGGAGGCGGAGGAGGCGGAGGGGCAGGGGTACGTGGAGTTGTGGGGTCACGAGGAGGAGACTGCGGAGCAGGATAGTGAGTATGCGCTGGATGCGGATAAAGGAGAGTTGGAGGAGGAAACGGGGGACTTGCGGGATTCATCAGGAGAGGGCTTAGCGTTCAGCATGTACGAACAGGTGATTGACGGGTAGGAGCAGAAGGAGGAAGAGGCGCAACATGAGGATGAGGAACAGGATGTGGTGGATAAGAAGGAGTTGGCAGAGTCGCAGGTGGAGGCAAAGGAGTAGGAGGCGGAGCAGGAGCATCAGCACTACCAGGGCAAGGTGCAAGACGATGAGGAGAAGACCACGCAGGAGAAGACTAGCGGAGGTGTGGGAGGAGTACGAGGAGGCGGAGGCGGAGGAGGAGGAGGAGGAGGAGGAGGAGGAGGAGGAGGTCAGTCTGTGGTGAAAGCTGAGGCTGAAGAGGAGGGAGGAGGAGGAAGAGGAGGAGGAGGAGGAGGAGGAGGAGGAGGACGACGACGAGGCTGACGGGGAGAAGAAGGATGCCATGGGGGGATCCAGGATAACTGACCCCCAGGAGCAGGACCGCGAGCGGGAGGGATGGGAGGGGGATCGGAAACACCGCGGGGCATGAGGACGACGACGAGAAGGGCCGGCGGAGGCAGGGGCCGGGGGATGGGCGTGCGCAGCGCGTGGACGGCAGGCCTGCGGCCTCCACGCCCTTCCACCCTCTGCGGCGGCGGTCGTCCCAGGACTCG
>CAUYUJ010014339.1:385099-390099 GCA_963575745.1 Prorocentrum cordatum | reverse complement strand
TTGCAGGATCCTACAGAGCCAAGGGTCGGACTGAGCTGGGCATGGGTGCAGGATCCTGCAGGATTTTGCGGGCGTTTGAAATGCCTGACTTATCCAGGTTTGGATAGACCTGGGTCAGTAGATCCGAGGGAAGGGGGGTGGGGAGAGAAGGGGGAACGAGGAGGGAGGAAGTGGTGGAGAGGTGGGAGGAGGAGAATGAGGAGGGAAGGAGGAGGAGGAGGAGGAGGAGGCGGAGGAGAAGGGATTGGCGGGGGAGGAACAGGAGGAAGAGGTGGAGGATGTTCGGGTGGAGGAGAAGTAGACGGAGGAGGAGGAGGAAGACCCGGATTGCCTTGCTGCGGGCAGCCCCCGTATCGCCGTCGGGTCCGCCAAGGGAGGATGAAGTGGAAAGGGAGGAGTTGTGTAAACCGAAGAGTTTTGGGTTTACACTTGTTCTTCTCCTCCTCTTCCTGTTTCCATTGATCAGAGGCGGCCTAACCGACCCCTATAAGCCATCCCTTTCCGTGACGTGCCCCTCGCCTTGCCCGAAGACTTCTGTATGCGGCCGGAGCTCGAATTGCGAGAATGACGTCACAGAAGGGGATGGTTTGCTAGGAGTCGGTTAGGTTGCGCCCGAATTGATCGCCGATAGGGGCCGATTGCCCAAGCCTGCCCAGGAACGTGCGGATTCATTATCGGGTGCATATCGCCGAACTACCAGCAATGCATCGCCGAGTCCAGGTCGATGTTTCCCCCCCATGCCTAGCCTGCCCTATCGTTGTTCCTCAAATTTTCGCAGGCACGCGACCATCCCCACGGCATCGACGGCGAGAGAAGCGTTTCATCAGGCAATCGAGGATCTGGTGGCAGGGCAGATGCAGGCGACACCGGCTTCAGACGCTGCTTGGCGCCGCCTTCTCTGACCAGCATTGCCGGCGCGCCATTTGGCACGTTTCTCAACCAAGCGTCTTTGGCAACTACGTTTAAGTCGGGCTTGTCCCTCCACAGGAGGAATATTCAAAAATAGTCGAAAAATAGTAGGGGGTCTATTTTTAAAGTATGTTTGAACCATTTTGGAATATTTTTTGAGTATTTTTTATTTTTCGTCGAAATTCCCTCTGTAGCGGGACACGCCCGACTTAAAACTACGTTGTCAATTATCACGCCTCTAGGACCGCCAGGCGGCGACCGTTTCGAGCGCCGCACCGGCGCCGCAAACGTTTCAGCTTTGCCTCAGGATGCTCGGCTCGAGCGCGCAGATGCCCCCTCTTCTCCTTTATCCTCAAGGGCGCCCTCGAGGGCGCGAAGTTATTCGCGCTTCGCGGTTCGGCTCCAATTCCTCTTCATCCTGCTCTTCTCCCCTGGGAGGTGGCGCGAGAGCGCGAAGTTATTCGCACTTCGCGCTTCGCGCTGCGCGAAGCGCGAAGTTGGGATCCCTTGCCTTGTCCCTCCTCCGCTCCCTCCCCAAATCCTCCGTGGAGCCGCAGGCTCTTGGGCTCTTGGCCGGCTGATCGATGCGAGCTGGAGCTGCGACCGCGCCGCCGCTGGCAGGACGTCCCCCTTTGCCCCCCTCCCTCCGTGGAGCCGCAGAGTCTTGCAGTCCTGGCCCGGCAGGTCGATGCCGGCTGGAGCCGCGGGCGCGCCTCTACTAGCAGGACGTCTCCCTTTCTCCCTCCTCCTCCCCTCCGGTGTCCGCCGTCGGCGACCCTCCTTCTCCCTGCTGTCCCCCGTCTTCCACTGGGCCGCCGAGCCTGGCAGCCTTGGCCGGCGGATCGGTGCCACCTGGAGCCGTGGGTGCGCCTCTGTCCCTTCTCCCCTCCCTCCGCCCTATGTTATGATGCTCCAACCTATTTTAGCCTTGACCACCAGAAAGAATTCAAGCGCCCCAAAAAAGTACCAAAATTCAAGGGTTTTCACGTGTCGCGCCCTGGGAGACACTCGCCCGACACTGCTTCGACACCGTCTCGACACTCTTTGCACACTTTTCGGGGTGCTCGAAATTATTTCTGGGATGCGGTCCTCAAGTAGGATGGGAACAACATAAGTCCTATGCCGTCGGTGTCCCTCCCTCCCCCCCCCGTCCTGCGTGGAGCCGCCGAGCCTTGAGCCTCTTGGCCGGCCGTGGTGGGTGCCATTTGGAGCCGTGAGCGCGCCGCTGTCGGCAAGACGTTCCCTTTCTCGTCCCCACTTGGTGCTCCGACACTGCTGGCGTGCGCGTCGAGGCCGTTCCCTGGCCCAGCACCAATTCCGACCCTGTCGGCCGCCTGTATTTCCGTGTTCTTGGCGGGTGTGGCTCTCTCATGGCCGCCTCTTTCCGCCTTGACTCTGGCGTTATGTCGGGCCTGTCCCCCTGAAGGAGGATTTCCGACGAAAAATAAAAAGCCCCAAAAAGGTATAAAAAACAAACTAAAACATTGTCCACAGACTATGTTTGGACTAGTTTTGATTCATGTTTTGGGCATTCTATGTTTCGTCGAAAATCGCCCTGTAGGGGGACAGGCCCGACTTAACTCTGGCGCGCGCTTCGCGCCCGAGTCTGACACGCTGCTTTGAGCCATCCGTGCCCGCGGACCTGCCCAGCGCGCAAGCGCAGTTATGGTGTGTGTGTTTGTCGGTGTCCCCTCTTCCTGCCTCCCCTCCTCTGCTTGCTCCCCCCGTTGTGGGATGTCTGGACTTTTCGGGGTGCATGCTGACCTCGTGTTTGGTATTGTGCCTTAGCGAGCCGCTGCTCCTTGGCTGCTGCTGTGTGATGCCCGTGGTCTTCCGTATCGTCGGGGGGAAGCGTTCACCACGTGTTCACGCATTCGTCTTCTCTCCTCCCTCCTCGGAGCCGTGGTGTCGGTTGATTGGTCGATCTGCCCGGCCCCAGTTGTGGCCGCTCAGACTGCCACCGAGCTCTTCCCTGCGTGGCGCGACGGCTGGCTACGAGACTTGCAATGCTCGTGCCTCATTGTGCTCGCTTGTCCGTGTCTCGCGCGTATGGGGTAGCCCCCTCTGAGGGGCCGTGGATTTCTCGATCTGTTTTCTGAGTGGGCGTGTGCTGTGTCTCTTTCATCGCGCTGCTGCGCACATCTGTCACCGGGCTGTGACACGGGCCCGGGTTTGGGTGTACCTTGGGGGGGGTGCCGTAGATTTTTCTTACGGTACGTATAATGCAATCCTCGTGAAGGGAGGGGAAGTTGATAATGATTTGGAGCCGCCAGAGGTTAAGTGCGTTGGGGGGCCAGGTTGGTAGCGGCACAGCGTTGTGGCGGGCATGGTCGCCTCCTCTTTCTCTTGTCGTTGTCGTTGGTTGCTCAGGGATTTAAGGATATGCAGCCATCCGCCCCCCCCCAGCGGCCGCTGCCGCTGAGGGGGATTGATCGAACCAAAGTGCTTCCTCTTCTGATTCTACCTCTCGTCCTCCTCCTCCGCCTCCTCCTCCTCCTTCTTCTCCTCCTCCTCCTCCTCCTCCTCCCTCGGCGTGTCCCGCCTGCAGTCAGGTGCGGGCGAGCAGCATGGACTGGGTCGTGGAGAAGGACGCTGGGCTCTCTTTCTCTGCGCCGCGCGCGCATCTGCGCGGACTCGCCTTGCCCACCGTGCGGTTCGCTGGGTGCGAAAAAGGGGCCACGTTGGCATCGGCATCCAGACGGCAGCCGGGGATGCCGAGGCGTGGGGCGAGGGGCAACAAGTGTCTGGAAGGTTCTGCTTCGACGAGCGAAGTCCGCGCTGCCCTCGATATCGCAGCGGCCCCCAGGTCAAGGGGGGGCTTCGTTGCGGGTGAAGGGGGGTACAGGGCACAGTCCGACCCGATCATATTCGATCTCGAGTTCGCCAGGCAGGTCCGATCCGATGCTGGTTCGATGTTCTAGCGATCCGATGCGGCCCGATGCTTGCAAGGCGCAGTTGCCATCCTGGCGTGGCCGCTCCGATTTCGACTCCGTGCCGATGCAGCCCGATCCGACGCACATTCCCCTGCTGTGTATCCTCGGCGATTCTCGGCGAAGTCCTCCTTCCCCCCCCCCTCCTCGTTTCGGCTCTCTCCATCTCCGCCCCCGCCCCACTTCCAAATCCCACTCCCGCTTTGCAAGGGTGAAGGGTGGTGGGCCAGGGGCACGGCCGATTTGCGCAGACCGAGTCAGGGGTCAGTCTTGCAAGTGCACGCTGTTCCTGGCCACTACTCCCCTTCGGGGCACTGCACACCCCTCCATGGAACGAGTTGCGCGACGTCCCCCCAGCCAGCATTCGCATCGCCGCTACATGTGTTTGACATCAGTTCTTGAATTCTCCTTTACCTTGTGCACGTAAGATTGTAGAGTTCTTAGTCGTGGTCGTTTTTGTGGATGTATGACGGTTATCTGTGCTGGCGGTTGATCGGGCTACCGCATTGGAGCCAGAAGCCAGCCGCTCAAGAACATGTCTTGGCGATCGGGAACGGATCCACCAAGTTCGATTGTGGAGAGAGGGTAAATTTGGATTGGTACCCGACTCATCTGACGTGACCGCTTCCATTCTTGCGGTCGTCTGTTCAAAGATAGGGGAACAAAAAGTGACATAAACATAAAAACTCGGAGGTCCGCGCGGATTTCTCGGATCGGCGCTGGACCTCCCTCCCTGGCGCGCGGAGCGAGCTTGGGGCGGCGCCGAAGGCGCCGCCTGGGGGCTCCAGCGCCGATCCGAGAAATCCGCGCGGACCTCCGAGTTTTTATGTTTATGCCACTTTTTGTTCCCCTAAAGGAGGCTTCGCGGTGTACGGATCGGGATGGCCAGATCCCCCGCCCCGACCTCCGTGCGGGTCCTTCTTCCGCACCTGCGCGCTCCACGCTCAGGAGGGAACAAAAACACAAACACACACACACACACACACACACATACACACATACACACACAGACACAATTCATCCTCGATTCCCCAGAAAACATGGGAAACTATGGGAAGTGGGGGGGGGAAGACACGCACCCAGAAACCATACGAAAATGTATGGAATCGTGTTATTTGTTTGTATTTCTTCGTGTGTCCACAGGGCCCCTTCGCGCGCGCC
>CAUYUJ010014339.1:375099-382599 GCA_963575745.1 Prorocentrum cordatum | reverse complement strand
GGATCCAGCGGTGTCGACGAGCCAAGCGGGAAAAAGCACAGAAGCGTCCAGCCGCGTCGACGAGGAGAGAAGAGCAGGCAGGCTGCCCGCTCAAAGCACCAGGCAGGGCAGGTCGTGGGAGCCAACCCCGTCGACCCAGTACATCTTTCTCCAGTCGTTAGCGTAGGCCAGGGACGCAATCCGACGGCGCACTAGGCATCTGGTACTTGGTTGCGCCTTTGGGCTGGGAGACTGGCGTCTCCGTCGCCCAGGGTGTCGGCACACCCTGTTGCAGAAGCTCCGCCCCATTGTCGAGGAGGAAGGCCACGACGAACACGATCAATGACGGTAGTCTGAGCCTGCTTCGTCTTGGGGTTCACCGAGAAGCTTTCGCACAATTTTCGCAATTTCCGCGCAGCGTGCGGCCGTGCTTGTTCGCAAATGCCTGCACACTTGCTGCAGCAGTAGACGCCGTAGGCCAGGAAAGTGTCATGCCCAAGCTCACGAAAAGCTTGCTGCATTGGATCACTGCCAGCGTCGGCAGACGGGCTACCACTATCACGGTCGCCAGAGTGGTGTTCACCACCAGGCTGTGGAACACCAGGCTGGTGAACACCAGGCTCTTGTGCTTCGCGTTGTAGGTCAGCACAGGGGACGGCCACCTGAACTCGCCCATCGGCTAGCGGAGTCCAGGAGAGGCGAGTCGTCTCGAAGAACACCTTCGCCATTGCTCGTGTGATTCGCGTGGGAGTGCACTTCCTGAGCGAACCTGAGCGTAGAGTCGCCAAGGACGCCGCGGTAGAGGCTGTAGCATTACACCCGCGACATCGGTATTGGACTCGCTGGGCACAGAACCAGAGGTCATGACCCTTAGGACGACCAAAGACCACAGGGACCATCTGCTGATTGAGCGGCGTCACTGGGACGTCGTCTCGCCCAAACCGCTGGTAACGGATAGCCCTCAGGCAGGCTTGAGAGACAAATTGGAGCACCGTCCTGTGTTGCTTCATGGCTGCCTTGAGCGTGTCCGACAAGGAGCGGGGCATGGCGTGCTGAGGGGCGCCCAACCTCGCAAAGTAGTCCGCCCAAGCATTGCCAATCCAGTCACAGATGTCCAGCGGGGCCGCCTCCAACAGGTCAGCGGCCGAGCGGTGTGCATGGGGTCCATCGGAACGTCGGGGCGTCCACTGAGGAACGCTCCCGGGCTGCAGTGAGGATGTCCCGCCATACGCGCGCATGCTTGGACCTGCTGCAGGCCAATTGCGCTCCCCACTGGTCGGCCTCCTTTACCAATCTCTTGAGGTCCGTGACGAACTCTCGATGTTCGGGATGAATGTCGAGTCCCATCTTAATGGCAAGCCGTTCAGCACGCCCCACCGTCTGAACGATGTACGGGAGAGGGCCGCACACGGCCCGAATGGGCATCCAGCTATAAGGGTCCAGCTGGACAACGGCTTGACCACATCGACGAATTTCTGGCATGTTCGAGTCCTAGCCATCCGTGTAGGAGGTGGGTCCCCAAGTACCTTGAGTATCGCCCCAGTGAAGAACCTCGTTGCCAACGGTGCCCATGGACGGCAAGTAAGCAGGGGGTTCGGGTGCCCCGTAAACGAGGTACGTCTGCTCGTAGTTGGGAGTTCCACTGCCCAGCCCTGCTGCGCAGAGATGCTCACGCACCTCCAGCAACCGCAGAGGGATGGCAAGAAACGCATGGTCCTTCGAGCGAATCGTGGCGCCGACACTCAGGGTGCCAGTCGCAGGTGCAGAGTCCAGCCCAAAATCCTGCATGCTCACATCGTCGCCAGGTTCCTGGGGAGGCTCGTCATCCATGGCGTCATCGGGTGCATCACCACCCGCAGGGAAGAACGACTCCTCCTCCATGGCGTCAGGACTGCGCGCCGCGCCTGAGCTGGTACCACACCGGCCGGCAGAGAGTGAACAGCATGATGGGGAGCTTCAGGGACTCCTTCATCACAGACCTGACTGGTGTTGCCTGAATGCGTGGGTACGATTGACGTCCCATCGCCTGCCAATGGCGTCTGTCCGTGTCGCGGCATGGCTGTGTCCACTGATGGCATGGCGGTGTCTGACACCCCATCGCATTCGGCCAAGAGGCCAGGACAGTCGTAGAAGACATGGCCCCAGCACGTGTGCCTATCCAACTGAGCGCCACATGCGCGACACGGCCTCATGGGCTGGTTAAGCTTCATGTCGCGACGTATTGGGATGGGAATGTTGTCGGCCCAATGGGCCTGTAGGGCTCCAAGCCGACGAGGGTGGCGGATGCCCTTGATGGCATAGCGCATGACACTGTGCCACAACCGCGCACCCGTGCTGGTGTACCAGTGTCGCTGAAGCCGCTCATGCTGCCAGCGCTGGATGCCTTCAAGCAGGTAAGGCTTGAGGTCGGCGGGGCACACATGAATAAGATCGTAGTGGCGTCCCAGATCATCGCGGAGAGTCTGGGAAAAGACCATGTCCCATCCAATGCGCCGTAGAGTAAGAAGAGTAGCGCCGAGGAGGCCCCGCGCCTGATCCCATCTGGTGGGACCGAGGTGCTGTGGCGCTTGCCAGGCACGACAGGGTCGGCCCAGAGGGATTCGAGCATCCCAAACCCAGCCTGCGTACCGCATCACAAGGTCGACAGTCGCACCGAAGATAGGGTCGTACTGCCCAGCCCAGCGAGTCATCAGGTAGCTGGTGAGGCCGACGTTGGAGGTGCCAGGGGCCCCGTTGAGAATAGCCGCGAACCTACGCACCTCGCGAAGGCAATCATCGGTAACCCCTGAAACTCCAGCCCCGTGGGCCGAGGCAGGCATAGCACCAGTGCGCCACAGAGTAGTAGTGCGCCTACCCACCGCACGTTGTAGGAAACGGAAACGGTGACGTCGTCCACGTAGCTTGGCCATGCGCGCCTTGGCCACAGTGCGACGAACCTTGGGCCCATGCAGCTCGTGCCCTAGGTTGCGCATATGGCTGGCGCGAGGGAAACTCCTGACTGCGTCCGTGGATCGTGCCCGCAGTACGCCCCCACTCCTTGCGCCGCAGGAGGCGGTCCAGCTCGAGTCGGGTTCGAACCGATCCCACGACCACCGCCGACTTCTTGGTGTTCAGAATGAGGCCACGTTCCAACGCCCAAGCGGCAACCGAGGAGGCAGCGCTGCCCAGGGTGAGCAAGTCCATTGGATCGGAGCTGACCATCTGAAGGCCGACATCGCCCACCAAGGCTCTGGGCCGTATGGTTGGACCAATGGCGGCAGCCCGCTTAACGGTACGGTACATCAGGAGGTAGAGCAGGTAGGTGGCATGCGAACAGCCTGCAATGATGCCCTGCCTGGCAGAGTAAGGTCGGGACCAGCTCCCATTGGCCCTGATGCACCGTGGCTGTCGGTACAGCTGGATCAGCATCCAGGCCAGGCGGAGGGGGTAGCCCATCTCGCGCGCCCCCAAGAGAAGGGAGTCGTGCTTGACCATCTCGAAGCATTTGCTCATGTCCAGCAGGATGGCCGCAGTGCGCTCGCCGAGGAGGTCGCCAACCTTTTGCTCAAGGTTGTGGGGGAATGCAGAGTCCGAAGAGGTCTGGCCCCCTCTGGTCCCCCACATTTCCTCGCAGGGATGCCTCGCCCGCCACTCCGCTGAAAGGGGCTGCCGCGCCTTTGCCCAGACCCGTATGACCGTGGAGCTGAGCACAATCAGTCGGTGCCCTCCTTCTGGCTTAGGTAATCTGACGAGCTCGCTGAGGATGCGATCATCAGGCCAAAGGAGGCAGTCCTCGAACAGCATGAACATACGCGCGAGCGCCCGCAGCGCAGCATCGCTCAGTTGATCAAATTGCCGTGGAGCCAATCGACCAGGGCCCACCGCCGTTGTCAATGAGAACGAGCGGATAGCTGCACGGAGCACATCCACTCCAATGGGAGGCAGACTATCCCAAGTATCCGCGTCGTGGGGCTTTTGAAGCTCCATCGACCCCTGTCGCTCCCAGATGTCAATCCAGCCGTCGAGGACCTGGTTGGCAAGCACATGTGGCTGAACGTCATCACGATGTTCTAAGACCTCCTGGGCAGCCCGCACCTTGGAAGTAGCGTGTGCCATGCTCCCTCCTCCAAGAAAGGCGTCGCGTGCCCACTGGAGCCAGACGCAGCGGACCTGGGGCTGGGCCTGCAACAGGATGGCCTGGGCATGCCCCTCAATAGCGTCCGCCATGTCATCGAAGTGGTCGGAGCCAAAGCCATCCACGCCCTCGCGGAAGAAGGCCAGCTGGCTGGGGTCAAGTCGATCAATGATCGTGTCATGCTTAAGGATCTGACGGCAGAACTGCTCCACCTTCAGCCTGACCTGCGCCACCTTCTGGTAGTGGGGAACCTGCGCCATGCCCAAGTCCTCCATCGCCTGGAGCCGCAGGGCATAGCGATCAAGTCGAGACCGCTCCGAGCGCAGGTGCTGGACCCAGCGCTTGATGGTGGCCCAGTCGTGGGTACGCTGATCCCATGTTTGGCGTTTGCGTGGGGGCCTCCACTTCATCGTGCGCCATTTGAACTGTGGAGGTCCGTGGCGTCCGACAAGAGGAGTGGCATCAGACTGCGTAAGGTCGTGTCTGCCCGCCAACTCATAGTCAATACCTTGCAGGGCAACGTCTCATAGCACCTGCAGAGGAGACAGGGGCGGAGGTGAAGCCGAGGAAGTCCGTCGGGAGGCCTGATCAGCGTAGTACTGTGGTGGGGAGGTGGACTGACCACCTCTCCCATCGTGCATCATCCCCTCTTGGACTCGTTCAGCATGGTCGAAAAAATGCACGAAGGCGACGCCAGGGATAGGGGCAACGAGCGCATCCCACCTTAAGTGCAGCCGGCAGCGGTTGGGGTTCATCGGGGACCCAGCACCACCGAGGCCGATCATGCCCGTGAAGGGTAACCTGCACAGGGTAGTGCGGCTTGGGAATTGTCTTGCAATCCCATCGAACCATCGCCTGGGCGTGAATGCGGGAGACCAGGTTCGAGGTCAAGATGAAGTAGTCGATGGTGTAGCACGTCGGAGTTGGAGGGACCAATGAGATCCCTGCCAACGCTTCGATCCAGCCCCGAACATTGACGGCTTTGATGCTAGAGTTCCAGTCACCACCCAGAACCCAGTCGATGCCCATGGCATTCCACTCAGCGATCCGCTGGGCGAGCTCCCACAGGATCTTGATGTTCTCATCAGCCACGCCGAGGCCCTGAACCAAGTACACGCTAACGAGAATGAGCCCACCAGGTACGCCCCAGTGAACATGTGCAGCCACCGCGCGACCAGGGTAGAGAATGTGGCCGCCTTGCCCAGGCGGCGCAGTGATCCCAATGCGGGTGGGGACGAGCACGCACGCGCCCGACGTGTTGGCAGAGTCGGACGTGCCAATCGTCGGTAACGCAGGGGCCCATAGCCCATGCCAGCCGAGGTCCAAAGACTGATGTTGAATAGCACCAAGTCGGCCTTCAATCACCCGAGTCCCTTGGCCCATGACGGCGACGCCCTGGAAGTGCAAGAGGAAGCCCATAAGCGGGCCGTGAGAGCTCGAGTTGACCGTGACGATGTCGCGTTGGCAGGGCATGCGCTGACCCCGCCGCGGCACCTCAGGGGTGCCATCGGCTGCGACCGTTGGATCCTCAGCAACAGCAGGAGCATCCACAGCAGGGCTACCACTATCACGGTCGCCACAGTGGTGTTCACCACCATGCTGTGGAACACCAGGCTGGTGAACACCAGGCTGTTGAACACCAGGCTGTTGAGCAGGATGAAGACGCGGGCTGCGCGAACGTTCAGGACGTTGCAAGCGGGGCATGTCGACATCCACCTGAGGAGCTACAGGAGCCCCATCAGGCAAGGAGGCTGAGGCAGTGGCTGTGCCAGACGAGCCATCAACCAGTTGACCATCAGGAGAGTGAACGTGTTCATGTAGTAGCCGTGGTACCTTATGTGGAGGAGCTCCCTATATACCTTCATGAGCCTGGGGCGCAGTCGCTGCATCCCTCGGGCAGCGGGGGCGCCATCAGGGACGCGGGGCAGATGTGGAGGAAAAGCTGTTGCACCATGGCCGTCAGTAGTCTGGCTTCCAATCGGCCCTCCTGCAGCGCCGTCTGGAGTTGAGCTCTGAACGGCACGCGCGGGGCCGAAGTTCAGGATCAGCATGACGAAGAGCAGGAGGGATGTAGCCAAGCGCCTACTCGGCACGCGCCTTCTTCGGCACGGCAGGCACCGAGGCGCGGAGGGCGAGGAGCTGGTCCTCCATCCGCCTGACGGCAGCCCGCATGTCGTCGTCGGAGGCCCCCGCAGGGGGGGCATTGCCGAGCTCGATGAACATGGCTCGCATTTGCTCCCCTGTGAGGTCGTCGTAATTGACGCGAGCGGGAGGAGCCGAGGCCTCTGGGGCCTCAGTCTCCATCGCAGTCCCTTCAGCGCCCTCGGCAGGAACCGGTACATCAGCGGCTTGTGGAGCAGGGGTCGCCTCGCGAACCTTCTTGATGGAGGTGGCCAGGGACGCCGTGGCGCCCTGCAACTCCTGGAGGACAGCGGCATCCACTCCACTGCCCGCGACGGCCTGGCCCAGCTGCTGCACCGTGAGCTCGGCCTGCGGCAGGAGGTCGTGGATCGTCGGCGGCTGCTTGGAGTCAGGGGGCGATCGTGAAGGTGCAAGGGCAGTGAACTCCTGCTCCGACCTGATGACCTCCGCCTCCGCCAAAGCATGAGCCTCCTGGACCTTGGCACGCTTTGCTTCCAAGTCCGCGAGCTGGGCCTCAAGGGCCTCAGTCTCTTCAGCCAGCTTGGTGGCCTTGGACCGAGCACTGCGGACCCTCGCCCCCAAAGAGGTAACCTTGTCCTCGAGGGGGCGGCCATCGAAGAGCTCTGTGTTGAGGCGCTCCTTTTCGGCCACGAGGGTCTTGGCGTAGGCCTGGTCAGCAATGGACTGAGAGCCTTCGAAGAGCTCGATCATGTCCGTGATCTGCTTGATACGAGCACGCTTGGAGGCATTTTGGTCCGCCTGGGGTGCAGTGGACTGACCACCACTACCCTCACCTGGCGCGGAGGACTGGCCTCCACTGCCCAAGCTCCCAGCCTTGTCGCCCGAGGTGAGGCGCCGCACCTGCGCCTGCAAGTCCGCGAGCTGCTTGGCGAGGCTCTTGTCCTTGTCCTTGTCCTTGTCCTTGTCCTTGTCCTTGTCCTTGTCCTTGTCCTTGTCCTTGTTGGCCGTGGACTTGGACGGGGACGCAGGGTTCTTGGGACCGCCGTAGCACACGCCCTTGTGCAGCCTGCACTTGCCGCAATACATGGACGTGGCGGAGTTGATGTACTTCGAGCCGTCGCGGAAGACGCAGTCCCTGCATCTCCATGCCACGGCCGAGGCACGGCGCGCGGAGGACGGCGCCATGGCGGCGGCCGCAACGCGCACGACGTTTGTTGTCCTGGGATCCTGGGGACGCCACCCAGGGAGCCCAGAAACCAAAAGTTGGCTCACAGGGGGGAAATGGCCCTTCCCAAGGTTTCCAC
>CAUYUJ010014339.1:367379-372379 GCA_963575745.1 Prorocentrum cordatum | reverse complement strand
AGCTCGGGGACGCTCCAGCGCGAGTCGAGGGACAGCAGGAGCCGCGAAGCCCTCCGCGGTCCCCCCCCCCGCCCCTACCCGCATCCCGAGCTTCTCAACAGGCGTCAGGGGGGGGCGTCACCCCCGCCGACGGCCCCGCGCCGAACCCCCGTCGCGGGCGGCCACCGCGCGCCGAAGGCGCTCCGACCCCCGTCGCGGCGCGACGACGAGGCGAGGTTGACCCCGGTCTCGGTGGGCCACTGCCCCGCGCTCACTGAGAAGCCCAGAAGTATGGAGCCCGTGCCCCCCTCCTCCTCCTCCTCCTCCTCCTCCTCCTCCTCCTCCTCATCCTCCTCCTCCCCCTCCTCCTCCCTCCTCCTCCTCCTCCTCCTCCTCCTCCTCCTCCTCCTCCTCCTCCTCCTCCTCCTCCTCCTCCCCCCCCCCCCCCCAGCCACGCTTATTCCGAGATTCAGCGCGGTGCTGCGGCCCGGGCCTGCCTCGCAGGGCCCCCCGCGCCTGGAATCCCCCCCGCCTCTGCCCGGAGGCGCTCGCTCGTGCCCTCGGCCGCTCGGGCTCCTCGGAGACCACCCGGCCGCTCCGCCTGCAGTGAGGAGGCGGGCCCCTAGTGGGCCCTGGAAGCGACAGCACGCGGGCCCTTAGTGGGCCCTGATGACGATGATGATTGTAGTGATGGTGATGCTGATGAGAAAGACGATTCTCATGATTCTGATGATGGGGACGGTCAGGGACACGATGACGGGGATGGTGGTGACGATGACGATTGCCACGACGATGACGACGATGATACTCATGAGGATCATGCTGATGCTGATGATGATGGCGGTTCCCCACACCGTGCTTGCACAGGGGGGCTCACGATTGCTTTGAAAGCAACTGGGCCCTTAGTGGGCCCTGGAAACGACAGGGCCGTTTTTGTTACCGGTTCCGTCTTGCCGTTTTTTTTTGCCGGTTCTGAGGCCGTACGTTTGCTCGTTCCGTCGCCCTTTTTGTTGCCGGTTCCGCCCCGGTTCCAAGTTTGAAGCCGTTTTTTTTGCAGTTTCCGGTCGCCGTTGTTTTGCCGTTTCCATTTTCAAGGGGCATTTTTTTCGGAAACGGTGAAAAAAAGGCCCTGCCGTTTCCGTGGCCCACTAAGGGCGGGCCCCCCTCAGGTGGCGTGCGCCCTTTTCGGATGCAGCTCCTGGGAGGTTCCATTCTGCATCGGCGCTGGTGTACAGTGGGGGCCCACGCCAAGAAACGCCCTGCCTGCCTCCAGGTGGCCCTGGGTTTCTTGGGTTTCGATGGTTTTACCATGGAAAGCGTGGCGTTCCCACACCAAGCATCGATGGACGTCCTGGGGTCTCAGGGCCGGGTTTCTTGTGGAGAGCTGTTTGTGGACTGGCCTCCACTGTATCAGCGGTCGAACAACCAGCCTAACCCATCAAAAGTACGGCAGGTTCGCGTCGTCTCGACCGGCGGTGCCCCCAGCGTGTGCGTTCAAGGTTGAACGCCCACAGTGGCCCAGAATCGGCCAATACGGAAGGATTTGGCGATCGAGAAGCCGCCGAGCGTTCAGGGTTGAAGGAACGATCGACGCAGTGTCATCAACCAGCGCCGGGGTCGACACAACACGAACCCTCATTGGCACCAGAGGCGACGATGGGGGCGAATAGCCCAGGGGAGAGCAGTACACATGCATTCAGGTGCGCCGACGATCCGTGTCTTCGAAAAGGCTCCCGGGCGAATGCGTGTGATGCCCGCCCCTGGGCCGTTCGCCCCTATCGTCGCCGCCGAGAAGGGGGAAGTCGGTCACGCCCCTCTACATTCCACCTACAGGAGGAGTATTCAAACATGGTCAAAGAATCGTCGGGGGACAATATTTAAGAGGGAAAAAAACACACAGACACAATTCATCGTCGATTCCCACGAAAATATGCGAAAACATGGGAAGTGGGGGGAAGACAAAAACACAGAAAATATGGGAACATATGGGGAATCCTTTTATTTGTGTGTATTTATTTGTGTGTCTCAGGGCCCCTTCAGACGTGTCGACTATGTGTGGCGAATGCGTGCAATGCCCGCCCCTGGGCTGCTCGCCCCTCGCGTCGCCGCCGGAGCGGGCCCGCGCGGCTCCGCCCCCATCCCGCCCCCCTTGGTGGAGCCCTGCCCTCGCCTTGATGATGTCCCAGCCTACTTTCGCCTCCCAGAGTCCGAGCAGGGGCGGAGCGTCTTGGCTCGCCTAGAGGCCCACCAAAGAATTTATAGGAGCCCTTTGTGGTTTGCACTGAGTCGGGCCTGTCCCTCTGAGTTGTCTGGAGATGATTTGTTGATCATGCTTTTGACCGTTTAGGAGTATGGTTTGACCATCTTTAATGTTTCGTTCAAGTTCCGCCTGTAGGGGGACATGCCAGACCTGAGGGTTGCACGAACTGATCTTAGAACGTTTCTAGCTGAGGCCCTCTTGGTTTAATCAGTCGGGTCTGTGCTCCAAGCACATGTCCTTGTTCTTAGAGCAGTTGTTGGTCCTAAGATCATGTCGTGGTGGGCCTATACTGCAGGAGTGCCGGGGCGGTCGGTCCCTGATCGAATAGTGCCAAGGGTGTCTGCAGTTCGGCCGGCCAGGCTGCGCTCCGTTGCGCCGCGGTCGTTTCGGTTGTGGCGCCGCGGCCGCGTCGCTCTTCATCCCGAGTCGTGTTGTTCACGACCCCATGGCCGGTGCATGGGGGGCTCCTGCAGCCCGAAGGCGCCGACAATCCTCAGGGCCCCGTCGCCTTCTGGGCCCGCTTCTTCCATGCCGAACCCGTACTCCAGATTTCGTAATAAAAGGGAGGGGGTCACAACCCTCCCAGACGAGAAGTTTAAGACCCCCCAGACTATCCATGAAAGGGCGGCCCTTTGCCCAGACCCCCCCGAACCGTCCAAGACGGCTCAAATTAGACCCCCCCCCGAATGTGACCCCCCCACTTTGTTATGGAATCCAGAGTACTCTTCTGCCTCTCTTTCTCCGCTGGTCACGTTGCATCTTTGGGGGACCTCGCCTGTGTATCTTCTTGTGCCCGGCGCAGGCTCGATGCGGGCGCGGATTCGACGCGGATCCGACGCGGAGCCGACACGGGGATCCGACACGGATCCGACGAGCCAGGCACGGATTCGATACCGATTCGACGCGGATGGGGGAGGAGGAGGAGGAGGAGGAGGAGGAGGAGGAGGAGGAGGAGGAGGAGGACCGAGAGGAGACAGGCAAGGTCCCTCTGAGGATGCAACGTGAGGCTCCTGGAACCCGAAAGTGCCGAATGTCCCCCAGAGGCCCGTTTTCTCAGGCCAGCCACAGCTGGGGGAGCTGTGGTCCTTACCCCCCTGGGGGGCGCACCGATTTCGACACCCATCTCGAGAGATCGTCGATGCGATGGGGTCCCCCAGGGGAGTAAGGACCACAGCTCCCCCAGTTATGGCTGGTCGGTTCCTTCGGGAGCCGCTTCTTCCATGCCGAGCCCGCATTCATCTGCCTCTCCTTCTCCACTGGTCCCCACCCCCCTTCTTCCGCCCATCGCCCGGGTCATTCCAAAGGGGGGTTCTCAGGTCCTGGACGAGCTCTTCCCCTCGGCATCCTCCTGTCAAGAGGAAGCGAAGTAGCCCTAAAGTCGGGCCTGTCCCTCTACACGAGGAGAAGTGAAACGAGTCAAAAAATAGTATGGGGACTATCTTTTGACTAATTTTTGAATATGTTCTGAATACGTTAGTGTTTCTGCCAACATCTCCCTGTAGGAGGACACGTCCGATCTAAAAGCAGCCATTGGAGCTTCCCTCCTCCAGCAGCGTGGCCTTCTTTGCCACCCACAGGCTGGCCCCGTGCAAGACACGCCAGCCTTGACCTCCCTTGGCCTCGCGCTGGTCCTGCTCTTTCCCCCATGGTGCCTCCCCCCTGCCGGCCGCGCTTCCTTCCGCCCTTGCCCCTTCCTTTTTGCCATCCTCTAGCAGCGCTGTCTTCTTGCCACCCACAGGTTGACCCACATGCAAGACGCCAGCCTTGGCCTACCTTGGCCACGAGCTGGTCCTGCTCTTTTCCCCCCACGGTGCCTCCGCCCTGTCGGCCGCGCCTTCTTCCACCCTTGCCCCTTGCCTCTTGCCCTCCTCCGGCGAGGCCAGGGCCGGGACAGAGATCCAGAGCGTTCCTGGAGCGGTCCGGAGCGCCATCCAGACCCGCCACCCCTCTGATTTCCAGGAGGGAAAAAACACAGACACAATTTATCGTCGATATCCCCCAGAAAATATAGGAAAGTATGGGAAGTGGGCGGGAAGGCCCCGCGCCTCCGACGCTGGCACCTTTCTTTCTTTTTTTTTTGGTTCGCGGCGCCGGCCCTCTCAGGGACCCCGGCCACCTCCCCAGGGCCCTGCTCTTCTCGGCGGTGGACAGATTTCCTACTCCAGATTTCGTAATATAAAGGGAGGGGGGTCTCATTTCGGGGGGGGGTCTCTTCCAGGCTATCTTGGAGGGCCTGGGGGGTCTGGGGACGATGTTTTGGAGGGTTCTCCCACGGGGGAGGTCTGAAATGGCTTGTCTTGGAGGGTCCAGACCCCCTCACTTTTATTACGAAATCTGGAGTACCATGACACGTCGATTGGTGAACTGTCTGGTTTCGGTTCTCGAGAGGGCGCCGCGGCCGTCATTTTCCAGGCTCGCGCCCGCCAGGTTTGGGCCCGAGGTCGTTTTCACGAAACCACGTTTTACTAAAAGGGGTTCTGTCCATCCCTGACCAGGGCCGGCGCTTCACCTCGGGGGCGGCAGATAGGGAGGTGATGACCAGGGGGGGGATATCATGGCGGGGGCCACGATGTTTCTCCAGATGTCATGGCGCCTCTTCTTGTTTCATGACGTCCCTGGCCCCCCCCAAAGGCCGCGCACATGCCGCCGGTCATGATTTGCACCCCCCCCTCTTGGACGCCTCCCTCTTGGCCGCCCCCGATAAGTTGTCTCTTCAGCATGCCAGGGCCAGGAAAGGGCCTCCAGATCGGAGCTCAAGAGG
>CAUYUJ010014339.1:312379-362379 GCA_963575745.1 Prorocentrum cordatum | reverse complement strand
CGAGATCCATGGTCGCAAGGTGCCGACAGCCATTTTGGCGGGAGCGCCTGGAACGACTGGTGGTGGCAGAGCAGCAACAGCTACCACAACTGGAGATCGCAGACTTGGGAGTGGAGAGGAAACTGGGCAGTGATATCAGTGCCAGAGCAGCCTCCACTCCCGACAGCGCTGATGAACGAGCAGACACAGCCGACGGCAGGAGCAGCAATCGAGACAAGTCGACCGACTCGAGGGTCCGCTGGACCCCTGCCCCCAGCGGCCAGTGAAGCGCAGCAGACGCCAGCCGCCCGAGGAGCCGGGGAGACAGCAAGAGCCAGCTCACCGACCGCATCAGCTGCTGCGGGGACATCATCAGCCGCCGCATGGGCAGGCGTCGCGGCATCGTCATCAGCGGCAGCACTCCCGCCGACTACGACGGCCCGACCAGTCGCCGAGCCCCGCCCCGCCGTCGCGGGAGCCGGCGCCGCGGCTGCGCCAGCGGCGGCAGCGTCCACGCCCGCGGCGGTCGGCGCCCAGGGCTCCGTCGCGGCCCAGCAGCCTCAGGCTCCATGGCCGTGGGATGGCAGCGTAGGCGGCCACAGCAGCGGATGGAAGCCAAATGACACGCAGGGACCCGCCCCATGGGCGGGCTTCGAGAGGCTCGACACGTGGCTGGTGCAAGTGAAGCGGTGGAGTCGCTGGACAGGCTTGCCGCCGGAGCAGCAGGCGGGCAAAGTCATCGACGGGCTGCCGGCGGACCTGCAGGAGAGGCTCTTGCACTACGCCGACGAGCTGGACGGTGTCAACGGCATGGAGACGCTCTTCCAGTTCATGAGGAGGTGCCGGGGCGACCAGGACGGCGACGAGGCGAAGGAAGCATGTCGCCTCGCGCTGGAGGACACGGAGATTCGAGCAGGGGAGACCTACGCGCAGTATGTGATGAGGAGAGACGTGCAGGTGAGAACAGCACGTCGACATGGCCTGGAGCTCCCAGAAAAGATCCAGGTGCAACAGCTGAAGAACGGCGCGGGGCTGTCAGATCAGAACCTGATCAACCTGATGTCGATCACACAGGGGCAAGAGGACCTGGAGTCCATCCGGCGAGGGCTGATGAAGATGGACGTCAGAAGGAAGGGGTCCACCAAGAAGCAGAAGGTGTACGCCGTCGACGGCGACAGCGAGGAAGACGAGCAGGACGTGACGTACCTGGAGCTGGAGGAGGACCTCATCATGGACGACGAGGACGTGATGTCGCTCTACGAGGCCATCTCGGCCCAGGAGTTCGACGAGGACCAGGCGTGCATGGTGCTGGCCGCCGTCCTCGACGAGAAGAGGCAGAAGGAGGGCAGACCTCGTCGCTGGGCCGAGTCAAAGGAGCTGAAGGCAGCGATCGCCAGGGATCGAGGCTTCTTCGACTCCAAGAGGAGCGGAGGCCGCCAAGCTCCCCGCCCGGGGGCCGGACGGCAGCGGCTGAGCATCAGTCGGCTCAAGGAGAGGACGAGGTGCGCCAATTGCGGCCAGAAGGGCCACTGGCGGAAGGAATGCACCAACCCGTACAAGCCGAAGTCGAAGCCCGAAGTCGGTCCGAACCCCGCGTCCAAGCCGAAGAAGGATGCGGGAGGCCGGGTGCTCTACGTGGCGGCCAGCGCCACAGACGACATCGACGACGGCACGTACCTCGTCGGCGGCCCAAGGATCCAGGAGCTGATCTTCAGGGTGCTCGGGCCGAGCCTCCCGAACGCCACCTTCGCGTTCGACCTCGAGGGGGACGAGCCGGAGGGCATGGTCGACACGGCGGCCGGACAGGCTCTGGTAGGCGAGAAGCAGTTGAAGGATCTGAAGATGCTGTACCAGAAGCGTGGGTGGAACATCCCCGTCCGGGACGTTGCGGGCCCAGCATCGGCCAAGGGAGTCGGGGGCAGGTCGAAGGTCGTTGGCGAGGCGATGGTGGCAGTGACAAAGGGCGGCATCCGGTGCCTGATCCTGTTCCGGGTGGTGGCCGAGGACGTGCCGCTCCTGCTCCCAGTGCGCTGGCTGGAGAGCCTCGGGGCAGTAGTGGACCTGGCTCGGGACGAGCTCACCGTGAGCTCGATGGGGGCGACCAGGACCATTGCCATGACCAGGCTGAAGTCCGGGCACCGGACCATCGGCCTCCTTGACGAGAGCAGCCCGCGTGAGTTCGAGATCCCATCGGCCGCGCAGCAGGACTGGCCAGGACTGTCCCCGAGACTTCCCTTTGAATGCAGGGCTTGCTTGAGGCGCAAAACAAATGAAGTAGGTTTAGAGTAGCTCCTGAAGTAGGTCGGCGAAGTAGGTCTGCAGCGCGCCTGGCAACAGTGGTCGGCGCAGGTAACTCGAAGGGAAAGGATGGCGAAACCGATTGCCGCGAGAAACTTTCAGGGGAAAGGAATGCGACATTCATGTGCAAAAGTAGCTTTCCAGGAAAGGTTGTCGGGAACACAATATCAAAAGTAACTTGTCGGGATCGGGTCAGTAATGATATTTTCCAAACAAGCTTCTCGGGGAAATGCTGGAATGCCGCCGGCAAGGCGCGGCTTCTGCTAGCAAGCCAGCCGAGTAATTCGTGAAGTGCGCTGTCTTGGGTTCTTCTGGACTCCTTCGGGGCTTATCTTCAGGCTTCCAAAGTCTTCGGAAGCGCATGGACCAAAAGGCCCAATTCATTCGTGTCTCGTACGATTTGGAAAGATTTCGGCTTCTCGGGGGTGTTATTGGGTGGCTCCGCGGCCGCTTGGGGCGGTCTCGGAGCGGTATTTGGGTTTCTTGGAGCATGCGGGAAACAATGTTGATCCATCTTGGGCTATCTTGAACCATCTGTGAGACCGCGTTGCATTCTGCGAGGTCATGCCGGCTCTATCTTTGACCGTCCCGGGCGCTCCACCGATCCGCCGCCCCCCATTGCAGGCCCCGGAAGGAGGGGGGGGGAGGGGCGCATCCATCCCCGAAGGGAAGACTGGGGGTTGTTGGAACAGGAAGCGCTCTAAACCACCTCCGTCCTGAGATCTGGGGGCATTGCGTTTCCCCCTTGGTCTGACCACAGCGGGAAGTGGGGCATGGAGGGCGGGGCGAGGGCCGCGGGCCCGAGCAAGGGGGAGGGGGGGGGGGCGAGAGGGAGGACCAGGAAGGTTAAGAAGGTCAGAAACGGGAGGGTGGGGGGCTCCAGAAGGCGGGTAGGGGGGAGGTGGCGTTTCCGGGGGGAGGAGGTGGAGGGAGGCTGGAATAATGAGGGCGCGTGGAAGAGGAGAGGAGGTGGAGAGAGGTGGGAGGAGGAAAGAGAAACGGAAGGGGAGTGGCGCCTCCGTCGGGCCGGGCCCGGAGGGGCCCCGGGGGGCGGGGGGCGGCCGCATCAGGTTTGGTTTCTGAAGAACCTAGGGCGCCAGGCGGCGGCCCCCTGCCCGCCAGCGGGGGGGCTGCCAAAAGGCCCTGTCCTGTCGCGGTACGTTCGCTTGTCGCCCGACAGCGAAATCGCGCTCGATCCTCGACCCTCGGGGGGGGGGGGAGACCGCCCCCTTTGGGGGGCTCCCGCCTGTCGGGGGCAACCTACAAGTGTTTTGGGTTTGCTCACCTTCTGGGGGTACTTCGCAGATTCCTTTTTTGGCGCGCCGCCCCCGGGGGCGACTTCTGGGAAAGGCTCGGGCAAGCGTGTGCTGATGTTTCAAGGAACCGCGCCCCCAAAGTAGGTCGGAAAGTAGGTTTGCAGAATTTGTTTTTGCAAAGTAGGTTCCAAAGAAGGTTTCCGGATTCCAAAAGTAGGTTTTCGGTAGCGCAAAGTAGGTTTCGGAGGCTTCAAAATAGGTTTTAGGAGCCTCAAAGTAGGTTTCGGAGGCCTCAAAGTAGGTTTCAAACCTACTTCAAACCTACTTCAAACCTACTTCAAACCTACTTCAAACCTACTTCAAACCTACTTCAAACCTACTTCGAACCTACTTCAAACCTACTTCAAACCTATTTCAAACCTACTTCAAACTGTTTTCGGAAGCATGGAAGGTCAGGGATTGAAGGTAGGAGGAGGAGGAGGTGGAGGAGAATGTGGGGGAGGAGGAGGAGGAGGAAGAGGAATGGGAGAGGAGGAGGAGGAGGAGGTGGATGAGGAGAGCCGGGAGGAGGATGTGGAGGAGGAAGAAGAGGAGGAGGAGGAGGAGAGCCAGGTCGAGGAAACGGAGGGCCAGGAGGAAGGAGGAACAGGAGAGAGGAGTAGGAGGAGGAGGACCAAGAGGACCCGGAGGATCGGGCGGAGGATGAGGGGCGGATGAAGGGGGGATGAGGGGGAAAAGGTAGGAACAAGATGGGGAATATGAGGGGGAGGAGGAGGAGGGGGGGGAGGAGGAGGAGGAGGAGGAGGAGGGGGGGGCGGGGAGGGCGGGGAGGATCGGGGGCAGGAGGATGAGAACGTGGATGCTGCGGCTGACGAGGGGGAGGATGGTGAGGCAAGGGGGGCGATGATGGGAAGCATGATGTGATTGATAACGAGTGGCTTTGGGGAGGGCAGAATGACCTTGGGCGGGGCGGCCGTGATAATGAGGAGGAGCCATGGCGTGTCCGAACCCCGCCGGGGCACGGTATTGGTACGGGGTGATTGTTGGTGGCGGCCCGGCTTGTCCGGGATTCCTTGAGTTGCGTTGTTCGCCGTGCCAGTTGCCGGGGCTGCCCCAATTGATTTTTGGGTCGCCCATCGTCGTGACTGCTTTTCTGGCGGGTCGTGTTTTCGGAGGTCTTCTCCGCAGCCGCTCTCGTTAATTTTCTATGTTTAGTGCCCGAGGGTGCATCGCGCGAAACGTGTCGCGGCCCCTGCCTGAAATGCAGCCCTGACGCCGTTTTTCATTGCAAACCTTCTTGGCGAGGTTACCGCGGCCAGGGAACGTCCCCGGGTGCACTCGCCAGGGCTAGTTTGGCGAATTCGCTTCGCCAACTTAGCTGCCCGCGGCATTTGCGCCGACGCGCTTTGGCAAACCCAGTAACGGGAGGCTATCTGCCCGATGACACGTTTTCCCCGCGCGTTGCACCTTCTTCCTGGGACCTACTATGCTTGCGAACCTATCTCCCGAACCTACTTTTGAACCTATCTAAAACCTATATCGAAATGTTTTCTGTTCGCCATTGCCCTGCATTGCTGGGGAAGTCTCGGGACTGTCCTCGCACGACTTTTGTGCGTACGGCGATCCATCGTCTGCCGACGCCGATCGCCCGTCTTTTCTGTCAGCCTCCTCCTCGCCTGACCTCAGCCCCCCCCATAGTCCAGTCCTCAGGGAGACCCGAGAAGCCACCGAACCAGGAATTCCAGGGGCCGAGCCAAGGGGGAACCCGGGGGACCGCATCACAGGCAAGCGTCAGGAGCTCCAAAGTCACAGGAAGGAATCAGGAAAGCAGCTAGAGGAGGAGACAGGAGAACGACAGGAGGAGGACGGCCGCAAAGGGACCGAGGAAGGATCAGGAGGACCACCGAAGGAGGAAAGCCACGAGGAGACAGAGGAGTTTCAGGAGGTAAGGGAAGCTGAAGCCAGGATCGTCAGGACAGAAGACAGGCAGCTCTACGCACGCAGGACCTCTGGGCTCGAAATCACGGGACTCGGAAAGCATGCCACCTTGATCTCCCCCACAGATCCTCACCCAGGGGCAAAGAAGTCAACCAGAACCAACGCAGCCCATGGCGGGGGTGATCAAGGCCCCCAAGATGCGCTCGAGCAGCCAGGCCCGGAAGGAGGCGTCTTCGAAGAAGCCCACGCGTTCGCCAGTCAGGTTCGAGAACGCCTCGAAGATGGACTGGGAGGAGGTCGGTCAGTCGGACGGGTCCACCGAGGGCCCGAACCTCGTGATCAGGGCGTGGAAGCGCATGACGGTGCAGCTCGCCACGTATGCGAGTGCCCAGGAGGCCTCAGAGCTGCTGGACGAGAGGCAGAGGGCCCAGGTCGAGCAGAAGCCGGACCAGCTGAGCTGTCTCCATCCGAAGGACCTTCGCTTCGAGAGCGAGAATCAGTATGTCAAGTGGAGCAAGTGCCTAGCCTGCGGCCTCATAGTGAAGCGAACGGAGCTGACCCGAGAGGAGCGTCAGGCCCAGCTGCAGAGGAAGGCCGAGAAGGAGGCCAGGAGAGCAGCACGTCGAGCGATGGCCGAGGAAGCGCCACACGAAGTGCCCATCAAGTCCGAGATCTATCGTCAGAAGAAGGAGTCCTCCGCCCAGCGCCCAGCGACGAAGCAGGAGGGGGCGTCGGCCTCATTCGCTTCGGACGGCACGGAGATCAAGAGCGAGCCGGTCGAGAGCCGCGACCAGCTGGCAGCCGCCATGCAGGCGAACACCGAGGCGCTGGCCAAGATGGCGGAGGCGGTGCGGAAGCTGGCGGACCGCAAGTGAGAGGCAGGACTGTCCAAGGGGGAAATGGGGGAAAGTCGGGGGAGGGAGAACCTGATTTCTGGAGCCAAGGCCCCGAGGACCCCAGAAGTTCGCACTGCCCCACGGGACACCTGTCGGACGCCGGGGAAGGAGGGGAATTTGTTTGGAGGGCCGCGGCTGTGGCAAGAGCCCGGCATGCACGCCGTCCTGGCAAGGTCCATCGCGACGGCTCGTTCCAGCCGTTGCCAGTCTGGTGGGACGGCACTCGAGGGAAGCGAGTCTCCCTCGATCAGGTGGCCCAGGAAAGGAAGTGGGAGCGTCAGGAACTCTCCAGGGACGAGGTGGGGACCTTCCTGGCTCAGGTCGCCTGCCACCTGGTGGCGAAATCCAGCTCGAACCTAGGAAAATGGGTCCAAGGATGCCTCCGGATCAGGTGTCGAGGAGTCACAGGAACGTTCTTCGACTCGCTCTCGGCCGACCTCAGCGCGCGGCAGGTACAAGAGGCGCTCGTCGGTGTTCCCCGGGACTCCATGACCGTGGAGACCTGGTCGGCCCCTCCGTCCAGATCGTCTCGGTCCGACTCTCCACCCGGATCGACAGGAGCGACTTCCCACGTGTCTCCGCCCGGCTCGACTGGAAGGGTTCGGGAAGGGACGCCAGAGGAGGGAGGCGTGGAAGCAGGAGTGTTCGAAGAGTCCGCGAGCTCCCCTCTTGAGGGGATATTCACTCTCGGGACCAGCCCTCCTTTCCCCGATCGTCTGGAATCCCCAGAGCTCTCGTGCCACGTTCCCAGGGAAGTCCGGGATGCCGTTCTGACCGTCACCGGGGGAAGGACGGCCAGGAAGCACAAGCGTCATCGCAAGCGGCTCGTTCAGGAATATCTCTCAAGCTCCGGGAGAACTTTGGTGATGGAGCTGTTCTCCGTTCCTCGAGTGGCGGCGGATCTGAAAGCCAGAGGGTTTCCCGTCTCCCGCAGCCTGGACCTTCGCACGGGATGCGATCTGTCTACAGAAGCTGGGGAGCGCACTGCCTGGTCGATACTCGAGGCCGACCAGCCAGAGGCAGTAGTGATGTCTCCCGAATGCCTCTCGTTCTCTGTGGCCCGCCGACCCAGCTGGAAGAAGATGTCTCCCGAGCGACTGCAGCAGTCGGAAGAAGTCGGAGTTCGATTCATGGCCTTCTGCATGAGAGTAGCCGAGTATCAGATGAGGAAGGGCAGGGGTTTTTTGCTGGAGCACCCCGCCGGTGCGTGTTCCTGGGAGCTGTCGTCCGTTCGGGAGATGTTGGGACGACCGGGAGTGATTTCGGAGGTGGCCGACTTGTGTCAGTACGGTTTAGCGGTCCAAGGGGGGGGGCCCAACAAGAAGCCTACTCGTTTTATGACGAATAAGCCCTCCCTGCTTCTTCCCTTGATGCGCAGGTGCAGGGGGGAGCACGTCCACGACCAACTGTGCGGCGGGGCGAAGACCAAAGCAGCGCAAGTGTACCCCCCAGAGCTTGTCTCCTCCATGAGCGAAGGCATCCTCGAGGCCGCTCGTCTCTCCGCGCTCGGACACGCCGAGGAATATATCGAGTGCGATGTCCCTGGGTCTCCAAAGGGTCTCGCTCACGAGAGTATCCTCAGCCTGGCCGCCGCGGGGGAAGACAGCGACTCTGAGTCCGAGGTCGAGGGACCCAAGCCCGGGGCGAGTGAGAAACCGAGGACCCAGCTCAGCAAGCAGTTGCAGGGGGAGGTTTTAAAGACTCACATCAATTTGGGCCACCCCCCCCGGGGGGCGTTTGTCAAGATGTTGGGGCTCGCCCGCGCGCGAGCGGACGTCCTGGACTACGTTAAGCACGAGTTCAAGTGTGAGCAGTGTGACAGCCACGCCCGCCCCTCGTGGCGACGGCGTGCTGCCGTTCCCCGGACCTACCGATTCAATCGGCTCGTAGCAGTTGACTGTTTCTTTCTCACGGTCCTGGGGACCAAGCTCGCCGTTCTGAATGTGCTGGACCACGGGTCGGGCTTCCAGCAGTGTCATATGATGAACCCCCACGATCCCCTTAGTTCGGAAAACGTGTGGGCCGCCTTTGAGAAGTGCTGGCTGAGGATCTTCGGCCCCCCCGAGGTCCTCATCAGTGACGGAGGCAGCGAGTTTCTCGGGGCGTTTGGGAGGGGATGCGAGCACGTTGGCACGTTCCAACACATCTGCGACGCCACCAGTCCGTGGCAGAACGGCCGCGCAGAGAGGCACGGAGGATGGGTCAAGGCCGCCGTAGCTAAAGCTGCAGAAGCAGTGCATCCGACCAGCCTTCAGGAAGTCGAGCTCCTCATCATCGAGACAGTTGCGGCAAAGAATCGTCACTTCCATCGCTCCGGGTACTCACCCTACCAACTCGTCTTCGGGGAGAACCCCCGCCTCCCGCGAGCCCTGCTCAGCGACGAAGGAGTAGATGACATCGGAGTAGACGACTTAACCCATGGGGACGTAGAGGGCTGTGACTCTGCCGCCGGGGCCTTCGCTCGGAAACACAGGATCCGCGAGCAGGCCAAGTTGGCCCTCATGTCAGCTGATGCGAAGTCTCGAGTGGCCGAAGCCGGCAAGGCCAGGCATCGCGCGGACCGAGTGTACGTGCCTGGGCAGTGGGTCTACGTCTGGCGCAAGTTGGTCGGAGCCAAAACTCACTCTCTCCAGCGAGACCGCTGGGTCGGTCCCGGGGCCGTCGTTTACCAGCGAGGCACCACGGTGTGGGTCGCGATGAGGACGAAGCTTTGGAAGTGTAGCACAGAGCAGGTCCGAGCTGCGACTCGGGAGGAGGCTCAAGGAGCCGAGCTGGCCGATACCCCCGAGTTCCGGAGCCTCCAGGAGCAGGTGAAGAATCCTGGCCGACGCGTCGGGGCGCTCGATGTGGAGAAGGAGGGTCGGCCGCCGGAGGAAGCATGGGATCGCGACGGTCCGGAAGCAGCGGAAGCAAGCGGTCCTCCCCAGCCCGGCGGAGTCGGCGGAGAGGCGACCCAGGCCCCGTTTCCTCCCGAGGACGACCTCCCGCCACCTCCCGAGGCGGAATCTGTTCGCGAGGATCTAAGCCCCCTCGAAGTGTCAGTTCCGCCATCTCCCCTGCAGGTGAGTGAGCCAGTCGAAGTTGCGCAGGATTCTCTTGATCCTTCCAGGGACCCTCAGGAAGTCAGGGACAAGGAGGACAAGCTCCACGGGCCGCCAGATTTGGAAGGGCCACCCAAAGCCAGACCACGAGTCGAAGGCTTGCCCCCTACCCCCCGCGGTCCTGTGGAAGGGCCCCCATCGGAGTCAAGAGAGACGGACAGGGATCGTTCCCCCAGGGCCGTCACCAGGATCCGGTCGAGCACGCGACGGGCCGGATCGCCAGTTCGTGAGCTCCTGTCGAGAGACCTTCGGGTCACGCCTGTCGAAGCTAACAGAGGAACGTCCGTCCCCGATCGAATCCGGGAGTGGGAAGCGCGCGGGAGTCTCGCGGAAGGATCCGGCTCGGGATTTCTGGAGGAACGCCCCGGCGACGGGGAGGAGAGCGCTCTCACCTCGGAGGCTTTCTGGATCGAGCTTGGATCCCCCGAGGAGGCGGACCTTCAGGACTCAGCTCTTCTTGAGGAGATCGGTCGATGGTCGAGGCAGTCCGAGGTCGATGGAGGCCCCTTCGTCTCTCACGTCGCCACGCCTGATTCAGGATCGAAGAGAGGACAAGAAGTTGTGTGGAAGCACCTCAGTGCCTCGGAGCGTGAACAGTTCAGAGCATCAGACGCCACCGAATGGCAGGCAATGATGCAGACGAAGGCCGTCCGAGTCCTCCCTCCGACCGAGGCCGCCATCGTTCGGCGACGCGACCCCTCGCGGATCCTGTCGTCACGTATGGTTCGCCGATGGAAACCTCAAGAGGGAACGGACGCCCTTCCTCGTGCCAAGAGCAGGTGGTGCGTTCGTGGCTACGCCGACCCGGACGCAGAATCCCTCAAGGTATACGCACCCACCCCACAGGAAGAGGCGGTGCTCGTCGCGCTTCAGCTGGTGGCAGGCAAGCAGTGGACGTTGCAGATCGCAGACTGTAAAAACGCGTTCTGCCAAGCCGACCCCCTCTCCCGTCCCAACGGCAAGATTTATGTTGAACCCTGCGAGGGGGTGGGAGTTCCTCGAGACAGTCTGCTGGAACTCATAGCTCCAGTGTACGGATTGAACGACGCTCCAATCCGATGGCATCAGACTCTCACCGCCTTTCTTCGGTCAATAGGTTTCCGTCGGTCCCTTCTCGAACCCTGCCTCTGGGTCTCGCACTCCTCGTCCGGGTGCCTGCAAGCAATCATCGTCATCGAAGTTGATGATCTGATCATTGCCTGCGAGCCATCCCTGGAGGCAAGTCTCAAGAAGCAGCTCACGGACAGGTTCCATTTCGGGAAGTGGCAGCTTAAGGAGGCCGAGTATGCGGGGAGGAGAGTGCGTCAGATGCCAGACGGGCGAATCTTGGTTGATCAAGAGAAGTACGTGCTGGAACAAGTCAGGCCAATGAAGATAGACCGCGAGCGGGCCAAGCACCCAGAGCAGCTGCTGGACAGCCGAGAGCTTCGAGACTACCGGGGGTTAATCGCGAAGATTCTGTGGGTTGCTCGGCAGTCTCGGCCAGACGTCGCGGGGTCGGCGTCGATTCTCAGTGCCGAGTGTCCTCACGTGACAGTTGCGTCAGCCTTAATGGCCAATCGAGTGGCCCGACACCTCCGAGGAACGGCCTGCAACACGATCACGATCTGGCCGCTGGATCTCACGGAGGTGACAATGATCACCTGCAGCGACGCTGGCGGCCCTGGCTCTGCCAAGCGGGACGGGGCCCAAGGGGCCTGGATGATCCTGCTCGGGGAATCCCGCATTCGGCACAACCAGAGAGCACGCGTTTCCCTGCTCTCCTGGCGCAGTCAGCGCCTTCGTCGAGTCGTGTCGTCCACTCTCTCCGCGGAGACTCTGAGTCTCTCGGGGGCCCTGGCGGAGGGGCAGTGGCTCTGGTTGGTTTTCCGGGACGCTCTGTATGGCGATGTCAAGGGGCCCGACTGGTGGACCACCAGTATTGCCTGCCCGTTCGCCGTCGTCCTCCCAGACGACTGCGAGCTGGCTGTGGCATCCCAGGGGATTTCGATCGTGGATGCCAAGTCGCTGTTCGACACTCTGTCGAAGAACTGCGGGGGAAGCAAGGCGGATCGTCGCAACAGCATCGAGATGTGTATCGTTCGGGACTCCATGGTTGCCCAGAACACCGTGGTCCGGTGGGTCCCTCACTGCAAGATGCCCGCCGACACGATGACGAAAGTCGATCCGCTGAGAGGCAACTACGCCTTGGCTGATCTGATGGGGAAGGGGACTCTGGCCATCACGTGTGAGACAGGCTCTCTGGACGAGAGGTCCCTGAACGCCGCCCTCAAGTCCCGAAGTCGAACCGCCTCTCGTCGAGTTTTGGCCCGTGAATCGGCAGAACCAGAGGTCGAAGCCAGTGTCCCCAGAAGCGAGGAAGAGGCCAGAGGTGAGGAGGAGGCGGAGGAGGAGGGAAGCCCAGAGGAGGAGACGGCTCGAGTAAGTTCAATGTTTGTGATCCCTCGCCCGCCCGGGCTGGAGAGCCCGAGGAGAAGGGAGGAAGAGGAGACGCCCACGGCCGCCAGGACACCGTTGACCTCGAGGTCGCCATGTGCGTGCCCTCCTAGTACCCCAGGGGAGGTTCTCGGGAGGACCGGGGAGGCGGGGACTCGGGCCCCAATGAGGCTGGATGCCCGAGTATGATTTCAATGTAGTGGCTGGAAGCCCGAATCAGACTAGTTATTGTTTCAAGGGCTCGAAGGGTATTAAAATAGGGGGCACTGTCTTATCTGTCCCATTCTCGCCTACCCTTCGAGCCCCCGTTAGATTGTGCCCCATGAGGGAGGCGTCCCACAGCATGCGAGCATGACTGTACTGACGCCGATGTGGCTCAAGTCTCTGAAAAGCACAGGAGGGAAAGGAGGCATCCCCGCTCATCGTCCCTTCCTCCGGCCCCCGCTCGTACCCCAACCGATCCACACGTTCGCTCACAGCATGGGGCAAACAACATCTTTCGACCTTCAACCTCAGCCTCCTCCTACTCGCTCTCGCCCTCCTCGCCCTCCTCTACCTTACCCTTCTCCCTCTATGTCGTTCCAAGGAGCAGGGTGGGGGCTGTACGGTAGGTTCGCGTCGTGCCGACCAGCGGCGACCCCGCCGCGGGCGTTCGAGGTTGAACGCCGCCAGTGGTTGGCCCAGAACCGGCCTACGTGCAGCGATCGTGCTATCGAAGAGCCGCCGATCGTTCGAGGCTGAACGATTCCCGCGGTGTCAGAAGCCAACGCCGGGTTTGTCACGACACGAACCTGCCGTACGGCTGTACTCCAGATTTCGTAATAAAAGAGAGGGGGTCTGGACCCTCCAAGACAAGCCACTTCAGACCCCCCCCCCGTGGGAAAACCCTCCAAAACATCGTCCCCAGACCCCCCCAGGCCCTCCAAGATAGCCTGGAAGAGCCCCCCCCCGAAATGAGACCCCCCTCCCTTTATTACGAAATCTGGAGTATCCAGTCTCGCCGCGGAGACACCGCGAGCTGCGCATGGGCTGGGGGGCCCTCAGCAGAGCTTCCCCCGCGGGCCTCCTCTCCCGCTTGCGGTCGGCGCTTCCCTCTCTCTCTCTCTCTCTCTTCGCCCTCTCCTTTTCCTCACCACCCACCAAACCACCCCAACCCAACCCGAAGGCTCAGATTTACCCTCGATTTCCAGTGGGGGGGGGGCGGGAAACGTCGAAAAAACACGTGTGGAACCCTTACCCCCCCCAACCCGAAATTCGGGTCTTCGGGTTGGGTTGGGGTGGTCTGGCAGGTAGTCATTTCCCACCTGCGTCGTGGTCCACAAAACGACCAAAGCCATCCTCCTCCAACCAGTTGCCCGGTCCTCGTCTGTTCGGGTGCGCCAGCACTCCGGGCAGCACCGACCCCCGGCAACCCCCCCCAACACTTTTTGGGGCGGGGCGGGGCGGGGGGCCTGCCGACGAGGGGGCCGCCCGCGGGGCCTCGCAGAGACGCCGTCCTCCTCCCGCGCGTTCTCCCGTCGCCGAGTGCGCGCTCCCTCTCGTGTCCTCGCGCCTGCTTCTCCTCCCCGCCCGCTCCCTCCGGGAGAGGGAGGGGGGGGGGCTTCCTTGCGAGTTCCCAGGGAATCGCGCTCTCGCGTCTTCCCGTCGCCGATGCGCTCCCTCTCGTGTCCTCGCGCCTGCTTCTCCTCCCCGCCCGCTGCCCCCGGGAGAGGGAGGGGGGGGCGGAGGGGTGGAGGGTGGGCCGCCGCGAGGCAGGCGCGGCCTGAGAGGTCGGATGGCGAAGGTGATGTAGCATCATCCGCGGCTCCCTGGCCAGGCCCGTCCTGAACCCAGGAGCTGTGCATACGCCGTCCTGGCCAAGCCAGTGGAGCTGGATGAATGTCGTCGCCCAGGAAGGGGAGGGGGAGGAGAAGGAGCAGGAGCAGGAGGAGGAGGAGGAGGAGGAGGAGGAGGAGGAGGAGGAGGAGGAGGAGGGGAGGGGGAGGAGGAGGCGAAAGGGGGAGGAGGAGGAGGTGGAGGAGGAGGAGGAGGAGGAGGAGAAGGAGGAGGGGGGGAGGGGCAGGGGGAGGAGGAGGAGGAAGAGGAGCAGGAGGAGGAGGAGGAGGCGTCTTTGAGGGCCCAGGATCTGCGTCGCTGCAGGTTTTTCATAGTTTTTGAGCCCATGGCCCATGGGCCATGGGGTCCGGCACGGGACCCCCCAGGACCGTCGGAGAACGGCACGGGAGAGAAGACACGGCGGGCATCTTGGGGGAGAGCTCCCGGGGTCCAGGGCTATGATGCTCCAACCTACTTTAGCCTTGACCACCGGGAAGAAGCTCGAGCGCCCAAAAATGTACCGAAATTCAAGGGTTGTTACGTGTCGGGCCCTGGGAGACATTCGCCCGACACTTGTTCGACATTGTTTCGACACTCTTTCGACACTTTTCTGGGTGCTCGAAATTATTTATGGGATGTGGTCCTTCTGCAGGACGGGAACAACAGAAGTCCAGGGGCCCGTTCTCCCGTTTCGGCTCTCGCATGGGTGTGGAGGGGTGAGGGCGGAGAGGCGGGAGGGTGGAGGAGGGAGAAGGGAGGGGCAAGGAGGGAGAGGCGTCCCTCCTTCGCGTCTCTCTCCCCCCCCCTCCTTGTTCCCACATGTGCCCCGCTCCATCTCGTTTATTAGATCTCCTCGCTGTGCACTCCTCCATGTCAATCTTCCCCCTTCCTCGAGCAGGCGGAGGGGGGAGGGGAGGAGACGGGTGTGTAGGGTGTTTTGGAAACGTGCACATTCGTTCCCGTTCCCTCCTCCCTCCTCGCCCCCCCGTCCTCTAGAGGGGGCAGGAGGGTCTGTAGGTGTTTGCTCCAGAGCTTCACTCCGCTGCAGGGGGGGTCCAGGGGATCCTCGCGCCCCTCCCTGCCCCATCTCGTCCTCCCCCCTGCCCGGACTCGGCCCGTGCCCAAGACGGGTCTGGATCCGGTCTCGAGCGCGCCGTGGACAACCATGATCAGTGCGTGTTGTTTCGATCACGCGCAGGTGGGTTCGGATGCATCTCCTGGAGGGCCAAACTCGGCATCGACGCTGGTATACCCGTGGTCGAAGACCAGGCTTGTGCGGCACACCCCCGCCTCATCCAGCTCGATGCCGCTGAAGCCGGCCTAGTCCCCGCCGAATTCGGATTCATCGGGATTGCTCCTGGCCCCAATCTAGCCGAATCCAGCCAGATAGCCCTGCAATCGGGTGCTGATAGCTCTTCATCGTTCTCACGAAGACCTCCCAGGAGCTGCCTCCCAAGCTGGACAGCCGTGCTCCTATGCCCAAGTGGGGGGGGCCCCTCGTGAGCGCCCCGCGCGCGAGGACTTCCTCGAGCCTTCCTTCGACCTCGCGCGGTACACGGAGGCCGACGGCGTCTTCGGCGCGCTGGCCACCACGGTAGAGGGGCACCACCCGGTGCGGCTCCTGCGGATGTCTTGGCTGGTCCAGCGCTTCTAGTGGGTCTTGGAAATGGCAGGGTGGTGTTTTCACGTGTTCCGGAAACCTGCTTCTGATCATGAGCAACCACAGCATCAGCAGCAGCAGCAATCTTAGGGGAACGAAAAATGGCATAAACAAAAACTCGGAGATCCGCGCGGATTTCTCGGATCGGCGCTGGGGCGCCCCGGCGGCGCCTCCGGCGCCGCCTGGCGCGCTCCGCGCGCCAGGGAGGGGGGTCCAGCGCCGGTTCGAGAAATCCGCGCGGACCTCAGAGCTTTTATGTTTACGTCATTCTTCGTTCCCCTGCATCAGCAGCAGCAGCAAAAACAACCATCATCTGAAGATTGATCCTTCTCATCTGCCCGCGTGCTACTCAACACATCTATATCCCAACCTTCGGTACCCGCCCCCTTCCGTCTTCGACTGCAACCCCCTCTCGGGGGTGCATCTTCCCGACCTGCCGCGTGTACTTGGCGGAGCTCCTGAAACGGGGGAAGGAAGGGAGGAGCGAAGCGACAAGAAGGGGAGGGAGGAAGATGGAGCACGAGAGAAATTTGCCGGAGGATGGTCAGGAGCAGCAGCACCAGCGGCAGAACCGGCCTGGCGTGTCGGGCGGGTGGGCCCTAACGGGCAGGTCGGGCGGGTGGGCCCAGGAGGCTCGGTCGAGCGGGCGGGTCGCTAAAGCGTCAACCCATCATGAAGGAAGATTCCAGAGATAACGCGAGTCCCGAGTAAATCGTTAGGCCATTCAGCGCGAGAGCGTGATTCGTGAGTGCTGCAGGCACGGCGCCGCAATAAAGTGAGGAAGCAGATGCGAGAGCACGAATCCTAAAGTAATTCTGAGTAAGTCTCGCGCGAGAGTTCGAATTTGGCCCCTGGATTACAACAACTGGCTCCCGCTTGACACTTCCTCACAATTTAGCCGGGATCCCCGCTCCCGCCTGAGACTTCCTCGCAGTTGACAGGAATCCTGTTCTCGCGTTGTACTTCCTTGCAATGTATTTAGGAATCGCTCTCTCGACGCTCTGGAGTCGCGTTCTCGCTGGAGACTTGCTTGCAATTTTCTCAAGAATCGCACTCTCGCGTTGGAATTCCCCGCGATGTACTCAAGCGCCGCGCTCCCGACACTCAGGCACCCAGGAGTCGCGCTCACGCACAGGACTATCTCACAGCTTATTTAATCGCTTCGCTCATTCCGCCGGCCCATATTGCTCACCGCGGTGGCCTGGCCGAGAGGTCGTCGGCAGTGCGGAGCTGCAGGGAGCGGCGGCCCCAAAACGTTCCCAGAGGCTCTCAAGAGGGCTTCAAAACTGCTTCAGAGCGCCCCAAGACGGCCCAAGGAGGGCCTCGGTGCGAGGAGGAGAAGGGGAGAATGAGGAGGAGGAAGGTGAATGAGCATGAGGAGGAGGCCTCTCGATGGCTTCTTGAAGCATTGCGGGGCCAAACTTGGACGTGGAGAAGCTGCCTCTGTAGGGCCTCTTGGGAGCCTCTTCGAAGCTTCTTGGGAGCCTCTGGGGGCCTCTTGGGGCATCTTGAGGGCCTTTTGGGGGCCTCCGTGGGCCTCTGGAAGGCGTGTTGGCGGCCTCTTGGAGCCTCCTGGGAACCTCTCCGGGCCCAAAGGTCGAAATGTCCGTTCGGGTGCCCCGTCTAGGCTCGCTTTTAGAGCCGTCTTGGAGGCGTCTTGGGCCATCTCGGAGGTCTCTGGAACTGTCTTGGTGGCTTGTTGGGCCGTCTTCGGGCGATCTTTGGGGCCTCTTGGGCACGTTTGGACGCTTTGCACCCCAGACGTCGCATATGCGAAACATGTACGTTTTCCCTTGGGAATGGGGCGATTTGTGCTTGTTGGAGCCCTCTTGGAGAGCCTCTTGGAGAGCCTCTTGAGGCTCTCCTGGGGCTTCTCGGCGGCCTCGACGGCCGTATGAAGGCCATCTTGGGCGTCTTGGACCGCTCGTTCGGTGACTCGGAGCATTTTTGGGCTGTCTTGGAGGCCTCTTGGGGCCCTCTTGGCGCGCCCTGGGGGGCCTCAGAGACCGCATCCAGGCCCTCTTGGGCCCTCTTGGGCCTATCTTGGGGGCTTGTTGTGCCGTCTTGGGGCGATCTTTGGGGCCTCTTGGGCACGTTTGGACGCTGTGAACCCCAGACGTCGCATATGCGAAAAATGTACGTTTCCCTTAGGGGATTGGACGATTTTTGCTTGTTGGAGCCCTCTTGGAGAGCCTCTTGAGGCTCGCTTCGGGCTTCTCGGCGGCCTCGAGGGCCGTATGAAGGCCATCATGGGCGTCTTGGACCACAGATTATTTAGGAATCGGGATCTCGCTGCCTTTCGTGGCCCCGTTGCAGCCCTTCTTGGCCCCCTCGTTGCCCTTCGTTGACCCGTTGCAGCCCTTATTGGCCCCCTCGCTGCCCTTCGCGGCCCCGTTGCAGCCTTTCGTGGCCCCGTCGCTGCCATTCGTGGTCCCGTTGCAGCCCTTCGTGGCCCCCTCGCTTCCCTTCATGGACCCGTTGCAGCCCTTCGTGGCCCCGTTGCAGCCCTTCGTGGCCCCGTTGCAGCCCTGTCGTGGCCCCGTTGCGCCCCTTCTTGGCCCCCTCGCTGCCCCTCATGGCCCCGTTGCAGCCCATCGTGGCCCTCTCGCTGCCCTTCGTGGCCCCATGTATGTATGCCTTTCGTGACCCCCGCTTGCGCCCGTCGTGGCCCCATATGCATGCGTTTCGTGGCCCCGCTGTCGCCCTTCTTGGTCCCCTTGCTGCCCTTCGTGGTCCCGTTGCTGCAGTCAGTGGCCCCGTCCTTGCCCTCTGGGGTCCAATATACGTATTCCTTCGTGGCCACCGCTCGTTCGCGCCCGTCGTGGCCCCATATGATTGGCCCAGATGCATCTGTCGTCCTACGTGGCCCCGTGGCTACCTTCAGTGGCCCCGTCGTTACCCTCTGTGGCCCCGCATTATCTGCCCTTCGTGGCCACCGCTCGTTCGTGCCCTTCGTGGCCCCATACGCATGCCTTTCGTAGCCCCGCTGTCGCCTTCGTGTCCCCGCTGTCGCTCTCGCTTTGGCTCGTCGACGTCGTCGCCGTCGCCGTCGCCGTCGCCGTCGCCGTCGCCGTCGTCGTCGTCGTCGTCGTCGTCGTCGTCGTCGTCGGTCCCCTGTCCGTCCGTCTTGGGGTCGGGTTGCCGCCGATCAGCGCTGCCGCTGGCCAGGCCGACGGTCCGCGGCCGCCCCGCCGCTTGCCCGGGCCCTGCCTGCAGGGAAGAGAAATACACCCACTAAAAAGGGTACGATCGAATGCGGAGAGGGCGGGTTGGGAAATACACGTTGGATGACATTCGAGCAGATAGAAGCGAACAGTCTTACAATGAGTATTGCTTTTGTTGTTACTGTTACTGCTGCTGCTGCAAAACAGCGACGTGTTTAAAACAGGGTGCGAACCTCAGGAGGAGTAGTTGAATTAAACAATACGATGGCCATTGGGGGTCAACGATACTTGTTCTTTAGAAGTGGGAACTTAGTAACATTAATGACAGCAACAACGGCAACAACAATCATGTCAAGACCGAATTGTTCGCGGGCCACTCAACACGTGCATGCGGAACCTCGATGCCAGCGCTCCTCGTCTTCGATCACAACAACCCCTTTGGGAGTATATGTTTGTCCTGCGTGCAACGTGTTATTCGTCCAGCCTCTACGGGAGGGGGTTGAGGGACGGATGGAAGGAAGGGTCCAGAGGGGAGAGAAGAGGATGGAACACGAGAGAGTGTAACAGGCAGGAGGTTAGGAACAGAAAACACGTGGCAGAACCAGGCGGGCAGATCGGGCGGGCAAAAACTAACGGGCGGGTCGGGAAGGTGGGCCCAGGCGGCCAGGTCGAGCAGGCGATCTGCTGAAGCGTGAGTCCTGCATGAGTTGCGAAGAAGTTTCGAGCGATACCGCGATTCCCAAAGAAATCGTGAGGGACAATCTACGGCGAGGGCGTGGTTCCTGAGTTTCCACGGGCGCGGCGCACGAATAAAATTGTCAGGACGTCCCATGCAAGAGCGCGATTCTTGTATACATGGTGGGTACGACCCGCGCGAAAGCGCGATTATATCATACATTCAAAGGAAGTATCCGGCAGGCGCCGCTGGTGATATAAACCGGGTCCCAACAATCCAGTTTGGCAACACCCAGTTTTAAAGTGTTAAAACATTGGGTAGGAGCTCTGGGAGGAGCACTCGAATTAAACCAATGATGACAGGGCAGGGGGATAATCAGTATATTTCTTTCGGCATGGTCTTCCATCAAGAGCAACAATAACAGCAACAACAATAACAACATTCATTATAATATTGTTCGCTCTTACCTGCTCGCGTGCCATGCCCAACGTATATCCCAAGCCCCCCATACCCGCCCTCTCCGTCTTCGATCGAGACCCCCTTAGGGTAGATCCCCCTTACCTGCCACGTGACGCCACGTGTAGTTGGCATAGCAGCTAACCCAGGGAAGGAACGGAGGAGGGAAGGCACAAGGAGGAGGGAAAAGGATGCAGCACGAGGGGGATTTGCAGGAGTCGTTTTGGAGCAGGAACGCAAGCGGCAAAACCAGACGGGGGGGTCGGGCGAGCGGACCTTTACGGGCAGACCAGGCGGCGGCTTAGACGACTGGGTCGAGCGGGCGGAGCATCAACCCAAGATGAATCGCGAGGACGTTCCGTGCGATAGAGCGATTCCCAAGTAAGGGAATCATGAGGATATTCGTGAAGCAGGGCATGGACAACGTTATTGCGACGGTGCTGTGCCGTCCGAACCGCAGACGTCGAAGTTCCTTAGGTAATGTGGTGGCAGTTCCCCCTTGGGAGGGAGATCTGGGTTCGGGATAATCGGACCCCGTTTGCCGGAAGACAAGCCCCCCAGTATGGGGGATAGTTCTCATGATGGGCGTGTTTCCATGTCGTAACATTGAGCATGCAGGTGCTGTTGTTGTAGGTGTTGTTGCTGTTGTTGTTGTGGTTGTTGTGGTTGATTCCTTGTCATTGAAAATAGGTACTGTGAATCCCCCCTCCGGAGACCATTTTATTGAATTGAAGTGCTTTCCCCGGGGTTCGCACCCTGTTCGTTTATCAATGAAAGTCACGAGGCTCAAACTGGGTTGTTGGCCCCTGTTTACAACAAGATCGGCTCCCGCCTGGTACTTCCTCACCATTTGTTCCCAAATCGTGCTCTCGCGCGAGATTTTTTCACACTTTGTATACGGATCGCGCTCCCGCGTGGGACTTCCTCGCAGCTTATTCAGACGGTGCGCCCTCGGCGCACAGGGATCACGCTCTTGCTTTGGCTTTTCTCGCGATGTACTTGGGAATCGCGCTATCGCTCGAGGCTTCCTCGCGATTCATGCAGGAATCACGCTTCAGCAACCCACCTGCTCGACCTGGTCGCTTGGGCCCGCCTTTCCGACCTGCCCGCTGTGGAACTGCCCACCCTATCTGCCCCTCTGGTTCTACCACTTGTTTTCTTCTCTTTGCCCCCCTCCTGCTAATTTCTTTTGTGCTCCATTCTACTCCCTCCCCCTTCCACACGTCTTCTCTTCCTTTGTTGTAGGGTTTGCGCTGAATGCACGTGGCAGGTAAGGAAGAGATACCCCCGATGGGGGTTCGATCGAAGACGACAAGTGCGGGTACCGAGGGCTTGGGATATACGTATTGATTGGCACGTGAGCAGATAGGAGCGAACAGTATTGAACATATTGTTGTTAGTGTTGTTGTTGGTGGTGGTGTGGTTGCTGTTGTTGCTGTTGCTGTTGCTGGTGCTGATGTTGTTGTTGGTGGTGTTGGTACTGGTGTCGGTGTTGGTGTTGTTGTTGCTGCTGTTGTTGGTGGTGTTGGTGTTGTTGCTGTTGTTGTTGATGCTGCTGGTGTTGTTGGTGGTGGTGCTGGCGTTGTTGTTGGTGGTGGTTATGGTGTTGTTCTTTCGTTGTAATCCATGGGGCGAACAACGCAGCTTGAGGACTACTACTTTCCATGATAAAATACAGGGCGCGAGCCCCGGGAGGAGCACTTTATAATTGAACAGAGCAATGTGCACCAGACGGGGGATCAGCAGTTCTCCTTTAAGGATTGGGAATTTAACGAAGCGGCCAACCGAAAAGGGCAAAAACACAGCGCCTGAATCGGAACCGGAACCAGAGGAACCAAACGCTACGGAACGGGAACGTAAAACAACAAAACAATGGAACTAGAAACCAAACATGCACGGAACTGGTAATTCAACAAAACGCCTTGCCGCCTCCAGGGCTCACCGATCGGGCCGGACGAAAGGGGGGATTGGGAAAGGGGGGGTCACGACATTTGCTGCAATGCAGCTGGTTTCGGCCCTACCGAGGAGCCCATTCCTCGATGCATAGCCGCCCCCGGCGCCGGGAGGCGCCGGGAAGATCAGCTACGTGAGCTGAGTCTCAAACCCCGCCTTTGCTTCGTGCCCCCCTCTCGCCCGACCCGAGCCGAGGTCCAGCAGCGCGGCCGCGCGCTGCCGCGGCGGCAGGAGCTGCCGGAGGCGGCCTTCGTGGGCGCCGCCGAGCTGCGGGAGGCCTGGCGGGCCAGCGGCGAGGGCGGGCCCGACGGGCTGCTCCCCGTGGTGGCCGTGTCGATGTGCTGGGACAGCCCGGAGCACCCGGACCCCGAGGCCGGGCGCGGGAGGAGTTCTCGGGGGTGGATAGAGACCTCCTACCTTGACGCGTCGATTAAGGAATTGGCCGTTTTCGGTTCGCGAGAGGGCGTCGCGGCCGTCACTTTTGCGGGTCCAGGTCGGTCGGTGTCGGTCCCAGGCCGTTTTCACTAAGGGGAGGTTTACTCAAGGGAGGTTTGTCCTCCGCCGAAGTTCGGGCAGGCTTGTTGCCGGTCAGCCACGCGCAGCTCGAGGGGGAGCGGGGGGGAGGGGGGAGGGCTTCTGAGAAGCACCCCTGCTTCTCAGGAGGCGCGGGCCTCGTCCACAAGATGTGTGGCCGGCGCCTTCGAAGAAGCAGCCGCCTCCTGAGGAGCCCTCCCCCCTCGCTCCACCCCCTCGCGCGCGCCGCCAAGTCAGAGGGGGAGGAACCACTGTCGCCATCCCTGCCTCGTTGGGGGCTTCTGTGGGGCCTCCTGGGAGGCCCTCGTCGCTCCGGCCGGCTTCGCCTCAAAAAAAATCAGATCCGAACGCACCGAGGGAGAGGTCAGGGCAGTAGGGGTACTCATCGGTAGGAGTTTTGCTTCTCCGTCTCGGATTGGATCAAGGTGTACATCGATGTGGCCGTCTATTTGATTTTCAACAGGCGTGCTTTCCCAGATTCTGGCTCTCGGGGGCCGTGATCGGGCCCCGGGCGCAGCTAAAAGGGATCCCGGGCGAAGAACTGCCCCCTCGAGAAGCGACTGTGACCCGTCCTCCGTGGCCGCGGGTCAGTAGAATCACATCAGAGCGCGCCTCTTCGGGGTGTGCCTTGTTGCAGAGCGCCTTGGAGCGCTCGGAGACGGCCGCGGCGCCCGATGCATCCTCCAGGCCCTCCAGCTCCTCAGAGGCCCCCGATGTGTCCTCATCCGAACTCGGCTCCGCCGTGCCTACGTATTGACCTGGGTTTGATGGGCGTGTTTTCCACCGCCACCACCATAAGTTGGAGGGGGGAAGGGGAAGGAGGACGAAGAGGAGGAGGAGGACGAAGAGGAGGAGGAGGACGAAGAGGAGGAGGAGGACGAAGAGGAGGAGGAGGACGAGGAGGAGGAGGAGGAGGACCCCATCCCCCTCCTCCAACTTATGGTGGTGGTGGAGGACAGGCCCAACAGGGTTTCCTCTGGCCCCCTGCGATTTTGGGGAGCCTCGGGGCGCGCCTCTCGGCAGCCGGGGGCAGGCTGGGGGTCACCGCGGCCGCCCAGGTGTGCGGGCAATAGTTATATCCATATCCAGTGCGTCTTGGATTTTCTTGGAAGGGGCATCGCGAGGCCGCGGCGCACCGGATATGGACAAACCTCGAGCCTCTACAGGGGCCATATTCGTATCCATATCCAGCGCGCCTTGGGGTTCTTGGGCAGGGAGCCAGAAACTCCAAGCTACAGTGGATACGGACACAAGTCTTGCCCGCACACGTGCTCTCCTCAGGACAGGAGTCGCCCTCTGCCAACACCAACTTCGATTCGACCGATCCGATTCGGTGCCCAGCTCGGCCCCCCGCCCGATTCGATTCGACTTCGACTTCCTTGGGGGCAAGATTTCTCCAGTGCGTCTAGGACTGTCTTGGAAGAGGCTCCACAAGGCCGAGTCGCACTGGATACGGATCAGCATCGACCAACTTATCCGTATCCAGTGCGCCTTGGGTTTCTGGGGAAGGGAGCCCGAAATTCCATATTACAGAGGATATGGACAGAAGCATTGCCCGCCGATGCGGCCCCACGTTTGCACAGCGCCGTTGTGCATCCGAGTGCAGCCGATCCAGCTCGACGCGGACGCCGTGGCGATGCAGGCGATCCGGCGCACTTTCCTCAGAGGATGAACAAGTACCCATATTGCTACCCTTTGCTCGTTATCTCCTTTTTCGGCCTCCTGGGAGGCCCTCGTCGCCACCGCTGGATCCACCTCGAGATCCTGGTCAGAACGGACCCTGGGAGAGGGCCGGGGAGTAGCGGCATCGGTACCTTTTGCTCTCTCCGTTTCCGCTTCTTGGCGTGTGAGTAACGATCTATCCTAAGCTTTTCCGCCGTCCGGGATGCCCGCCCCACGGGAGGCCGCAAAGTTCATACACCTGCGTTTCACCGTGGGGGTGCAACCTCTGCAAGCTCCTCGGGGGGCAGGCGCCCCCGACGGCGGAGAAAGGTTATGCTAGGCCGCTCTTCGCCCGCGGAGCTCCGGTCCGAGTTCCCGATTCGATGCTGATTGATCTTGACTGCCGGCGAGGGCATTCAGCTGGACCTGCTCGCGCGGACGTTGGACGCGGAGTCGGCCAAGTTTCGGCAGGCTCCCGCCGCGGGCCGCTTCCGCGGATTCGCCGAGGCTCGGGGGCGCCGAATCTATCCGGGCGGAGAGAACTAGACACAGGCACCGATCCTGGCAGGGCCCATCCTTGACCCAGGATCGGTGCATACACCTTCCTGGCCGAGGCAGAGGGCGTAGGTGCCGATCCTGGGCTCAGGGTGGGCCTGGCCAGAATCGGTGCATAATCATAGTTCTCTTCCCTCTAAGTATCAGCCGCTCGCACGAGGGGCAGCATGACAGGGGCGGCTCTACGCCTGAGGCCTCTGGACGCTCTCGCCGGTGCTCGGCGCTTTCCAGCTGCGGCGTCCTCTCCAGCAGCAGCGCCCCGCCGGGAGCGTTCTCGGGGGGTGCCCGGCTCGCCCCGAGAACGGGCGTCGGAGAGCCGAGGTATGGCCCGGAAACCAGGGGGCGACGCTACAGGGGGGATGGGCTTAGAGGGGGGTTCATTGACTCCCACGGGGGGCCACATGCGAACCCTACCCCTACCCCCCACGATTTCTGAGGGGGAGGGTGTGGTTCACTTCGTTCGGGAGCTCCCGAGCGAAGTGAACCCCACCCTTCCCCTTCAGAAATCGTGGGGTGTAGGGGTAGGGTTCGCATGTGGCCCCACTCCCATTTCGGAGGTGGATAGACGTCCTACCCTGACACGTCGATTAAGGAATCGGCCGTTTTCGGTTCGCGAGAGGGCGTCGCGGCCGTCAGTTTTGCGGGTCCAGGTCCGTCGGTTTCGGTCCCAGGCCGTTTTCATTAAGGGGAGGTTTCTAAAGGGAGGTTTGTCCACCGCCGACCAATCGCCCATTCATCGCCAATAGGGGCCCGATAGGCCACCCCGCCCGGGAACGTGCGGATCCGCTACCCGGGGCCTATCGACGAGTTATCGGCGATGTATCGCTGGTTCCATCTCGATATTTCCCATCCTGAGTTGGTCCCCCCCCTAACGTCCCCCCTTCACGTAAGAGCGGTCCTTCGCCGCCAGGTTGACCTCCGGTTGGGGCCCCCCGGCATTGGCCTCGCGCGGTCAGGCATCCCTGCCGTCCCCGCAAGCCGCGCACACCAACAAGGTCATTTCTGCCCAGCGTCACTCCTACTTGCGCGTGGCCGACAAGGGAATCGCGAATACGGTGGGACCGAGGTATCAGATCGAGGTCGGTTCGGGGAGGGTACCCTACAGTCGGAGCCCTGAAGAAGGAACCCTTTTGGTTGGGGAGGGGCTCCTCGTTCCTTAATTAAGTGTTTCACTGCTTGCCTCAGGTTTTCCTTATGTTTCCGATCGGAAATCGAAGTTTAACTTATGGAAAAGAGAGGCCTCGTTCCTTATTTGGGGTTCCTTAGGTCAGCGCCCCGACTGTACTTACGCGTGGCCGACAAGGGAATCGAATACGGTGGGGCCGAGGTATCAGAGCGAGGTCGGTTCGGGGAGGGTGCCCTAGTCTTCTTCGTGTTGGTTGGGATGCTCTTGCGCATATCCTGGGCGAGGGCACCCTTGGAAGTTCGGTTTGTTTTGTGGCCGGCGGAGGGCCTCATGTTATTGAGGGAGATGTGTCTGGCTCGGGTCCGACTGTATTCAGGAGGGGAAAAAGACACAGACACAATCAGTCCTGGATTTCCAAGGGAAGTATAGGAACATATGGGAAGGGGGCGGGAAGACAGAAACGCAGAACATATGGGAAACTATGGGGGGTCTTTGCATCTGTGTGTATTTATTTGTGTTTCCTGGGGCCCCTTCATATTGAGGGAGGTGTTTCTGGCTCAGGTCCGACTGTATGTCCATCCCGCCAGGTTGGGGCTGCTAGGCGGGTACGTGCTGGGTAAAGTTCATGGAGTAGAAGAACCCCTTAATCTTCATAACCCAGTGAAGACGTGGCCTCACCGAGGTCCACTTTTCTGTATCACGGATACTGAGAATCTGGGCGGTTTGGTCTGGCAGATCTGCAGGGACAAAATTGTATCCCTAACGTTTTTGTCCCCCTAACCTGGGTCGCCCCCCCATGAGTTGGGGGTGCTCTCTTCTGGCCTACTCGGTCCGACTGCAGCGCGGACCTCCCGAGGCTTATGTTTCGTGTTCGCCCCGGCCTTGGCGCCGAGGAGCGCACACAGATGAGGTGCCATAGTCGCCGGGGAGCACCGCCGCTGCCTCGACCGGCCCCCTTCCTTCGCGTAGGAGATCGACTACAGTGGAGACCCATGCCAAGGAGCACCCTGCTCGCCTCCAGGGTGCCCTGGGCTTCTCGGGCGTCGATGGTTTTGCAACGGCGAGCGTGTCGCTCCCGCACCAAGACTCAATGGACATCCTGGGGTCTCAGGGTTGGGTTTCTTGTGGAAGGTTTCTTGTGGTCGGGCCCCTACTGTACAGAATTGATATACCCCCAGGTGCTTTTTCCTTGAAACTTCGAAATCCGTAGAAGGTTCGAAGATCTTACGAACATTCCACGCCCTCGTCGCAGATTCGGCGAAACATTTACCGCATGTCTGAGTATTGTTTGACTTTTTGTTCTCTCTCATGCCCGACCAGAGGGTCGTGGCCGTGGTCCGTACCCCTTTCCCCCCGGCTGCGCGCCCAGCACAGACGGCGCGCGCGATGCCGCGGGACGTCCGTATCGTGCAACCGATCCCCATCCCCATCCGCATCCCTCTAGGCCTCCCAGATGGGGTCAGATTAGATGGGGTCGGAGGATCGCGCCGCATCCCCGATGCATCGACGATACGGCTCGATCCAGAGCTCGACTTCTCCACGCCGACGCCGCCGATGCATCGCCAACGTCGATGATGCATCGCCGGTGCATCGCCGATGCATCGCCGATGTATCGGCGTTGCGGCGCGATCTTCCGACCCCATCTACTCCGACCCCATCAAGGAGGCCTCTAATCCCTCGAAGAAGAAACACCGCCATAAGCATAAACTTTTGTGACGCTCCGCGCGGATTTCTTGGATGCGCGCCAGGGCCCCTCTGGCGGCGCCGCTGGCGCCGCCCCTTGGCGCACTCTTCGCGCCAGGGAGGGGGGTCCAGCGCGGATCCAAGAAATCCGCAAAACCCCCGAGTTGTTCTGTTTGTGTCATTTTCGTTCCCCTAACAACATCACCAGGTGGGCCACCTCCAGCGAGGAGGTCCACGATGCCTCCCCGAGCTGGAGGCCGGGGATGTTTCGAGCGAGAGGGGGGGGGCCGCTCCACCAGGGAGACTCCCCTTGCTCCTCGCACCTCCCCGCCTTGGCGTTGTTGGCGCAGCCTTTCCCTGTGCCCAGAGGCTCTCAGAGGCAACGTCAGCGGGGGAGTGAGTCCAGAGGGCAAGCATCGACCCCCAATCGCCCATTCCCTTGGCATCGCTTAGACGTGTGCATTTTTCCTTCGGCCAGGACCATCGAGAAGCATCCTTGATCATTTGGCGAAAAAACCACGCACGAAACCGAAAAAAAACACAGGAAATGGACGTCCGAGGGATGGCCAGTTCCTCGCCAATGGGGGGGGGCTCGAGCCCTTCGCCCATCCCAGGAAGGTTTGGGGTTTCCCAGTCGGCGGGGCCGGCGATCTGTCCGCGAGGCAGCGCTGACTCCAGGTCAAGGCTTTTCCCGCTTAGACTGAAGTCGGGCACGTCCCTCTACAGGAGGAGCGTCGAAAAACAATCCAACAATAGTCTGGAGACGAAATTCTGACTTTTCCAAAATATGCTTGATGATTGTTTGACTTTGAAAACATTGTCGTCCAACATCCGCCTGCAGGAGAATATTCCCGACCTGAGCTTCGCCAGCTCCACCAGTCGTTGCCTGTCAGGACAAATGACAGAGGAAAACACTCGAACAGAAAGCATCGGCAGAAAACCTGATACAGTCAATCCGCAGAGTAAGGATGGGCAACCTTCCCAAGGGTACCCTCGCATCCTTGCCTCGCCCCGCTCGGGAAGCTTCGAGATGGACAGCCAAGGCCCTTGCATCCTTATCCCGCATCCTTGCTATACGGGTTGACTGTACAGTTCATGCTTCTCTTTCTAGAGTTGACACGGCAGCCAAGGCCCTTGCATCCTTATCCCGCATCCTTGCTATACGGGTTGACTGTACTGTTCGTGCCTCTCTTTCTAGAGTTTACGCGACCGCGGGGCGCTGGGAATGGGGGGAGGGGGGGGCCATCGATCCATAGTCTGCACGCACGAAATGGGTACTGAAAGAATGGGTACAATGCCCAACAGCGGATCTTGTTCATTTTGAACAGGGCTCGCTGTCCACGCCGCCTCGGCCTGTGTCCCTTCGAGACAGGAGGCCGCCTGCCCAGCAGCGGCCGCTGTTGGTTTGGGACAACATTGGCTGTTGGGCATTGTACCCATTTTTGTTGGTACCCATTTCGGGCGTCCAAACAGAGCCCGCGCAGCGTGCTTCCTGGCCGCCGGCCGAGGATCCTGTCCGCCTCTCGCGAGCGGCAGGGCCCCATTTCGATCCGACCGCTGCGACGCCGAGCTCGGCCAGCCCGATGTCGGACCCGACGGCGTTCTTAGAACGTGTCTGGCTGGGACTGTCCTGTTTTAGCACGTCGGGTTTCTGTTCTAAGAATCGGGGGTGGACAGAACCCCCAACAGTGACACGTCGATAAGTGAATTGTCCGTTTTCGGTTCTCGAGAGGGCGCCGCGGCCGACATTTTCTCGGCTCGCGCCCGCCAGGTTTGGGCCTTAGGTCGTTTTCACTAAACCATGTTTTACTAAAGGGGGGTCTGTACATCCCCGATTATGTTCTAAGAACATTGTTTTTGTTCTTGGAACGTTTTGGTGTTCTAAGAGCATCTCGTGGTAGGACTCCTTAGGAATGCCGGGACGGTCGGTCCCTGCTCAAGTTCTCCCTACGATCGGCTGCTGCCCGATGCCTGCATGGCGGTTTCTTTGCCCCTTGGCTCAGCCGATCCGATCCGATCCCGATCCCGGGCCGAGGCGTCCCGATCCGGCGCACTCTCCTATTCGATCGTTTTTGTTCCCGCTTCGATGCGGATCGATCCTGGAGGGTGTGGCTACGCCGGAGTGCGGTTTGCGATCGGCGCCGTGGGGGCCTGGAGGGCACGACAGTGTCCTCGTCGGGCCTCGTCGGGGCGCGGCGGAGAACTCAATCGAGGTACCCGCCCGACCCCCATGGTGCCCCCCAGGGTGCCGATTGTAAACGGCACTCTTTGCAAACCACACCCTTCGGAGTCGCCGATCAAGGGAGGGAAAAACACCCCGACCCCGATAATTGGCGTTTGCTGACTGGCCCTGGGCGTTTTGCCAAGCAGCCCTGCCCTGCTGGAGCACTCCCCCGGGGCGCGCGGACGGGGCGGCTTCGCTCGTCGGGGCGATCACTGCGAGAGTACACCTTAGGCGATGCTTAAGAAAACTTAAGTTTTCGGCCAGAGTCTCGATTATTCTTAATTTTTCAATGAAAATCCTAAGATTTTGATGGAAATGTTGGGTTTTTATTCAAGTTCTGAGACTATGAGCATTTCGCAGGGTGTAGTGTGCTGCTCCCTGGAGAGGTGGGCGTGTTCTGGGACTGGGGCTCGCTGCTGCAGCGGGGCCCGCCCGCGGCGGACCTCGGCAGCAGGCGCCCCGCCCCGCCCCCGCCCCCGGGCACGGTGCCCGGCTCGCCCCGCCGTGCGCGGTCGCGCCGCCCGCCAGGCGGGCTCCATGAGGCAGGGCCTCTCTCGACCAAGATTCCACCACCAGAGTATGCCCACGTCCGCCGCTTCGGAGCACGACCCAGCAGCAGTGGCATGCGGTCACACTCTGGCGGCGCACGAAACCACACGGCAACACCCCACCTACGGCCATCCATGATGCGCTACGGCCCACAGGGATGCCGTAGCTCTAGGCCTCCTAGATAGGGTCTGAGTAGATGGGGCCGGAGGATCGCGCCTCGTCGCCGATGCGTTGGCGATGCGGCTCGTGGTGGATCCCGATGTTCTCCACGCCGCCGACGTCGCCATTGCGTCGCCGATGCATCGCCGATGCGGCGCGATCCTCCGACCCCGTCCAGGAGGCCTCTAGTGTTGTGCTACGGCCCACGGGGCGGGGCCTCTCTCGACCAAACAACAGATGATCGTCTTCTTCTTCTTCAGTGCTTTGCCGATCGGCGCGGGCCCTTGCACCCCTTACCCACCCCCCCATGGACCAGATCGTGGCTGTTTCTGGCGCCTGTTCAAAGCCGGTGGAGTGTCCCCCATTGGACGCACTGTGGCAAACAGACGCGTGAAGCAGAGGTCTGGAGCCGGACCCCCCGCCCCTCCCCTTCCCCTTCCGCCCAATGTCGAGACGCCGAATAAGAAAACGTTCACCAAACGACACCACCCTACGCCGAATAAGAAAACGTTCACCAACGTCGAAACGCCGAATAAGAAAACGTTCACCAACGTCGAAACGCCGACTAAGAAAACGTTCACCAAACGCCGAATAAGAAAACGTTCACCTACGGCCGCTCAAGTTGCACTACGGCCCATCGGGGGCCGTAGCGCACACCACGTAAGAGCCCACGCCAGATTTCCTGGTATTGGCTGAGCCCCTGGGGCTGCAGGTGGGATGGTGTCGTTTGTTGTTTGGTCCATCTCTCTCGAGCTCTCGAAGAAGACAGACCGACACCAAACAGGAACGACCCGACCAGAGTCCATGTCCATCCGATTCGATGACGGTCCCGGCGGGCCCGATTTGCTGGTGGTCCGACGCGGCCCGATGTTCGCATGGCAATGTTGTGCACTTTGGCGCAGCCGATTCGTTTCCGGTTCTGTGCCAATGCGGCCCGAGCCGACGCATATCTCGACTAGGTTGGATTTTCAGGTTCGATGCCGGTTGACCTTGCCCGACTGCCCCGCGGATCCCTTTGGCGCCTTTCCTATGGGAATTAATAATGGCATAAACATCATTACTTTGCGACGTACCCAGCCCATGTGCGTCAAGTGACATGAGGAGTTGGCCCAAATTTGCCAGGACAATGACAGTGCAGGCGCCGTCATACGTTGTGCAAGCTACATCGGGTGCGCTCACCTGGCACGATTCACAAAACAACATCCAAAGAACGAGGAACGAGGGCCCAGGCTTGAGGAGGACATGCGGGCGGGAACGAAGGGCAGGAAAAGGGCGCGTGGGGGGCCGAACTGCCAGCGCGGCAGCCGCAGAGGCAGGGTGGCATGGGGGCAGAGGAGGACAACGAAAGTGACGGGAGGAGACCGAAGAGTGCTGTCTTTGTCGGTGGTACCCTAAATATGCAGCGCTGCCAGCGCCATGACGCCGCGGCGCTCGATAAACAAATGACTAAACCTGTTTCCTGCTACTGCAAGGAACGAAGCGACTGAGGCCTAGCTCGCCAGCCACCTTCCTTTCATCCTTCCTGCATTTTCCAGTGCGGGAGCTAAACATTCGAAGGCGCGTCGCCATGTCTACGGGCAGCCCGCGACAGCGCCCCGAGGGACCCCAAAGCAGCCTTAGAAAGTGGCGACGGTTTTACAGATCGTAGCTCCCCAGGGATAACGACGTCGAATATGAGTCTGGGTGGTGCTTCGCTCCGCTGACCCCCCCAGCATCCCTCGCAAATGGCGACAGTTTCGCAGATCGCAGCCCCCTAGGGATGGCGACGTCAAGTCTGAGTTTGGGCAGCGCCGCACTCCGCTGCCCCCCCCCCAGCAACCGTCCGAAAGCAGCGACGGTTTAGCAGATCGCAGCCCCTCAGGGATGACCAGGTGTAATCTGAATCTGCGTGGGGCCCCATTCCGTTGGCCCCCCCAGCAGCTTTCGAAAGTGGCGGCAGTTTCGCAGATCGCGGTTCTCCAGTGATGACGAGGTCAAACGTAAGTCCTCGTAGGACGTCATTCCGCTGGACCACCTCAACAGCCCCCGAAAGTGGCGACAGTTTCGCAGGTCGCAGCCCCCCAGATGTGACGAGGTCGAATCAGAATCTGCGTAGGACGTCATTCCGTAGGACCCCCCCAGTAACCTTCGAAAGCGGCGACAGTTTCGCAGATGGTTGCCCCCCAGGGATGACGAGGTCTGATATGGTGACGAGGTCGAAGCTAAATCTGCGTAGGACGTCGGTCCTTTGGATCCCCCAGTGACCCTCGAAATTGGCTACAGTTTTGCAGATCGCAGCCCCCCAGGGATGACGAGGTCTAGTGTGAATTTGCGTGGGGTAGCACGCCTGTGGCCTCCCCAGCAACCCTTGCAAGTGGCGACGGCTTCACAGGTCGCAGCCCCCCTAGGGATGGCGAGGACAAATCTAGATCTGCGTGGGACGTCACTGAGCTGGACCCCCAGCAGCCTTCGAAAGTGGGGACAGTTCCGCACATCGCAGCTCTCCAGGGATAACGACGTCGAATCTGCATTTCCGTAGGACGCTACTCGCTGGACCCCCCAACGGCCTTCGAAAGTGGCGACAGTTTCGCGAATCGCTGTCCCCCAGGATTGACCAGGTTTAATATGGATCCGCGTAGGACGTTGTTCGTTGGACCCCCCAACAGCCCCCGAAAGTGGCGATGGTGACGGTTTTGCAGATCGCAGCCTCCCAGGGATACCGAGGTCTAATATGGATTGGCGTGGGACCCCACTCCACTGGCCCCCCCAGCAGCTTTCGAAAGGGGCGACAGTTTAGCAGATCGCAACTCCCCAGGGATGACGAGAGCTACTCTGAATCTGCATGGGACCCCACCCCGCTGGCCCCCCCAGCAGCCGTCGAAAGCGGCAACGGTTTTACAGATTGCAGCTTCCCAGGGATGACGAGGTCTAATCTGAATCTGCGTGGGACCCCACTCCGCTGGCCCCCCCAGCAGCCTTCGAAAGTGGCGACAGTTTCGCAGATCGCAGCCCCCCAGGGATGGCGTGGTCTAGTCGTCTGAATCAGCGTGGGACCCCACTCCGCTGGACCCCCCAGCAGCCCTCCAAAGTGGAGACAGATTCGCAGATCACAGCCCCCCAAGGATGGCCAGGAAGGAGGCAAACTAGCACGCAGGAAGGAGCACGGTGAGAGGCAGGAGAGAAGGGGAGAGGGAGGCGGGAGGAAGGACGATGCGACCGCAGTGCTCTGTTCAAAACGACGCAGGAGGGTTGGGAAAAATTCGCAGGTTCGCGCGGATTTCTCGGATCGGCGCTGGACCCCTCTCCCTGGCGCGCGGAGCGCGCCAGGGGCGGCGCCGGAGGCGCCGCCAGAGGGCCCCAAGCGCGGATCCAAGAAACCCGCGCAGACCTCCGAACTTTTATGTTTATGCCATTGCTCGTTCCCTTACTTTCAGGAGGGACAAAACACAGGCACAATCAATCGTCGATTCCCAAGAAGATACGGGAAACTGTGGGAAGTGGGAGGGTAGACAACAGTCCAGAACATATGGGAAAGTATAGGGGGAATCCTTCTATTCGTGTGTGTGTGTGTTTGTTTGTGTGTCTCAGGGCCCCTTCCTATTCCATGTTCCAGACGTTGCAAGCATAACGATTTGGAGGCCCGGGCGGATCTCTTGGGTCGGCGCTGTACCTACCTCCCCCCCCCCCCTGGCGGCGCCGCCCCTCGGCGCGCGCCGCGCGCCAGAGAGGGGAGGGGGCCCCGCTCCGACCCGGGGAAGTTCGCACGGGGCCTCCGACGGGCTCCGTTTGTGCAGCCGTGCGCGAATAGTGCGCTTCTGGGCCTCCAAGATCTTGGCATCGCTCGGACGTGTGCATTTTTCCTTCGGCGAGGACCATCGAGGAGCATCCTTGATCATTTGGCGAAAAAACCACGCATGAAACCGAAACAAACACAGAAAATGGACGTCCGAGCGATGGCGAGAGATGGGGTCGGAACAGATGGGGTCGGAGGCTCGCGCCGCATCGCCGATACATCGGCGATGCGGCTCGATGTGCAGCTCGATTTGCTTCACGTCGACGTCGACGATGCACCGCCGACGTTGCCGGTGCATCGCCGGTGCATCGCCGGTGCATCGCCGGTGTATCGCCGATGCATCGCCGATGCATCGCCGATGCGGTGTGATCCTTCGACTCCATCTACTCCGACCCCATCTAGGAGGCCTCTAGCGCTGGCGCCCCCTGGCGGCGCCTCTGGCGCCCCCCTGGGGCGCTCCGCGCGCCAGGGAGGGGAGCCCAGCGCGGATCCGAGGAATCCGCGCGGACCTCCGAATGTTTACGTTTATGTGATTCGTCGTTCCCCTATATGTAAGTCGGGCCTGTCCCTCTACGGGGAATATCCAAAAATAGTGAAAACATAGTCTGGAGATTATTTTTGATTAGCATCTTTTGACAATTTTGGATTATTTTTGGTTGTTTTTAATTTTTCATCGTGAATCCTCCTGCAGGGGGACAGGCCCGACTTAACCCTTGATCTGTCTTCCTCGGGGGTGGACAGACCTCCTGCCCTGACACGTCGATTAGCGAATTGGCCGTTTCCGGTTCGCGAGGGGGCGCCGCGGCCGTCATTTTTGCGGGTCCAGGCCCGTCAGTGTCGGTCCCAGGCCGTGTTCACTAAAGGGAGGTTTATTAAGGGAGGTTTGTCCTCCGCCGAAGTTCGGGCAGGCTTGTTGTCGGTCAGCCACGCGCAGCTCGAGGGGGGGCGGGGGGGAGGGGGGAGGGCTTCTGAGAAGCACACCTGCTTCTCAGAAGGCGCGGGCCTCGTCCACAAGATGGGAGGCCGGCGCCTTCGAAGAAGCAGCCGCCTCCTGAGAAGCCCTCCCCCCTCCCTCCACCCCCTCGCGCGCGCCGCCAAGTCAGAGGAGGAGGAGGAACCACTGTCAGGCCGTTTTCACTAAAGGGAGATGTATTAAAGGGACGTTTGCCCACCGCCGACTTCTTGTTCGAGGCATCGGGGAAACGGGGGCCCCGAGTGCTGTTCGCCGTGCTCGAGCCCTCGGGGCCCTTTCCCTGCAGGATGAGGGAGTCGTCCTGGGCGGGGAGGAGGACGAGGAGGAGGAGGAGGAGGAGGAGGAGGAGGAGGAGGGCGGAGGAGGAGGAGGAGGAGTGAGGAGGAGAGGAGGAGGAGGAGGAGGAGGAGGAGGAGGAGGAGGAGGAGGAGGAGGAGGAGGAGGAGGAGGAGGAGGGAGGAGGAGGAGGAGGAGAGGAGGAGGAGGCGGGGTGGGCGAGGAAGCGGAAGAAGAGGAGGAGGAGGAGGAGGAGGATGAGGCGGGGAAGGCCCGCGGGCTCCAGGGCCCGCTTGTCCCTCGGGGCCCGTCGCCTTTCTCTGCCAGGAGGGGGCCTCCTCCACCACCCGGGCCTCAGAGGGGCTGCCGTTCTGATGTTCTGAACGTGGCGATCTGATCTCATGTTAATGGAATCGGATCCAACACTGGGGGCATTCGATGTATCTTGCTCACATCGCTAAAAAACCATATCCCAGACAAAAACATCGAGCACCCAGAAAAGTATCGAAACCGTGTCGACCCGACACGTGAACACCCTCCAATGTCGGTACTCTCTCGGTGCTCGAAATTCCATCTGGTGACCAAGGCTAAAGTAGGTTGGAACATCATAACATTGTGTCGGGCGTGTCCCCCTACAGGGGGATCTTCGACGAGAAATAAAAAATACCCTACAAATAGTCAAAGAATAATCCAAAAATAGTCGGGGGCCTATTTTGGGGGTACTGGTTGTCCTTTTTGGGGTATGTTGGGGGTATTTTTTTTTATCTTTCGTCAAAACTCCCCCTGTAGGGGGACACGCCCGACACAATGAAATGATGTTCCAACCTATTTTACCTTTGATCACCAGATGGAATTTCGAGCACCGAGAGAGTACCGACATTGGAGGGTGTTCACGTGTCGGGTCGACACGGTTTCGATATTTTTCTGGGTGCTAGATTTTTTTGTCTGGGATGTGTTCTTTAACGATGGGAGCAACAGAAATCGAATGTCCCCACTGTTGGATCCGATTCCATTATAATGTTGGGCGTTTCGTTTGTCTCTCCACCGTACATTTCTGGTTAAATCCAATTTGGTTCAAGTGGTCTGAAGTCCGAGCTCTGGGAGAGCGAATAATCTAGTAAACCGTCTACACAAGCCAGCGCCTGCGCCATGCCGCCCAAGATCGCTGACAAGCTCACTGACGCCGAGAAGAAAAAGAAGAAGCAGGAGAACAAGGCGAAGGCGAATCCGGAGAAGGCCGCTGCCAAGAAGGAGAAGAACGACGCCTGCCGGGATAAGCGTGCGGCGGCCGGAAGCACGAAGACCTACTCTTGAGCGGGCCTCCGCGGCCCGCAGGGTGGCCGAGACCTTCGTTGGCAATGAACGTGACATCGGCCCCACCCGTGTATAGACTCGCTTCGGCTTTCTCGTGTCTGGCGGTCCGCGAATTGCGGTTGCCAGCATTATCCAGATCGACGTTCGCGCGGCAAGCACGGCTGTCCCCAGTGATGATAACAATCTCCGGTTGGGTGGGGTCACAGTTGGACCGAGGCGCAAGATATCGAGGTCGGCTCGGGGAGGGTACCCTCGTGTTCCTCGCGTGTTTCTTGGACGCTCTTGTGCCGCCTGGGGAGGGCACCCCTGGCTGCTCTGTTCGTTTTGGCCGACGGAGGGCCTCACGTTCTCGAGCGGTGTTCTTTCCAAGGGCTCCCGCGAGGGCGCGAAGTTATTCGCGCTTCGCGCTTCGCGGTCCTCGTTCCTTCTCCCCCTCCTCCTCGTCCTCCTATTCTCCCTTTGGGAGGGCGGCGCGAGAGCGCGAAGTTATTCGCGCTTCGCGCAGCGCGAAGCGCGAAGCTGGGAGCCCTTGCTTTTCCCAGGTCCGACTTTCTGTCCATCCCGCCAGGTTGCGGCTGCTGGGGCCTAGCTCTGTGAGCCCCGGAGACGGCAGGGCCGTTTTTTCACCGTTTCCAAAAGCATGTCCCTTGAACATGGAAGCGGCACAAAAACGGCGACCGGAAGCGGCAACAAAAACGGCTCCAGGATTGGAACCGGAGCCGGAACCGGTCAAAAAACGGCGACGGAATCGGTAAAAAAACGGCGTCGGAACCGGCAGAGAAACGGCAAAGCGGAACCGGTTAAAAAACGGCCCTGTCGTTTCCAGGGCCCACTAAGTGCTAGGCGGGTGCGTTTTGGGGAACGTTCTTCGAGGATAAAAAGAACCCCTAGCCCTAGTAACATAGGGAAGACGCGGCCTCACTGAGCCCCTCTTGTTTGCATCCGGGGTCGTGCATCTGGGCGGCCCGGTCGGATACGTCTGCAGAAGAGACCCTCTTTCTCCCGGGTGTTTTTGGCCTCCTGGCGTAGGTCGCCCCCCCAAGGATTGGGGGCCCTTGTTTGGTGAATCGTTTCATGCCACCCCCTTATCCCTAAAGCTTTTGCACTCCTACCTTGGGTCGCCTCCCAAACGACAGGGGGTTCTTCTCTTGCTGCTCCGAAGATAGGGGAACAAATCATGCCATAAACATAACACCTCGGAGGTCCACGCGGATTTCTCGGACTGGGCCCCCTCTCCGTGGCGCGCGGAGCGCGCCAGGGGCGGCGCGGGAGGCGCCGCCAGGGGGCCCCGCCGCGGATCCGAGAAACCCGCGCAGATCTCAGAGTTTTTATGTTTATGTCATTGTTAGTTCCCCTAAGAGCGGCACACAGGAGGACATCGAGCAGGAGGCGGCATAATGCGGAGGGAGGAGGAGGAGGAGGAGGAGGGAGGAGGAGGAGGAGGTCCTCCGCCTCCTCCTCCTCCTCCTCCTCCTCCTCCTCCTCCTTGGGCCCTCGGGGATCCCGGGGGCCCTCGCAGGGCCTTCGCGGCCCCGCGCGCCGCCGTGCCCGGGCGATGGGCCGCCAGGCCTCCTGCCGGGACCGCGGGCCCCCCTCGCGCCGTGGAACGGATCGCGGCGGGAGGTTTGCTGCACCCAAGCCCTCCGATACCCGCCGCCTTCGTCCTCGAGCGTACCCGCTTGGAGGTGTGTAACCATCTGTCTTGCCTGCAGCGTGTGTTTCGTGCAGCTCCCGAGGCAGGGAAAGAGAGGATTCAGGATGGAAGGAAGGAGGGAACACGGGGGAGGGAGGAGGATGGAGCACGAGAGACCCTCTCGGCCTCTGGGGGCCCCTGCAGGGCCCACTCGGGCCCAGGGGGCGGGGTGTGTGCACGCGCCCTCCTGGCCATGGCCGGGGAGGCGCACGCGCACCGCTCCCGGGGCCCTAGTGGGCCAGGCCCGGGGGCAGTGGCTGTGTCCAGATCTCGTCGCCCTAAACAAGGGCGCCCTCGGGGGCGCGAAGTTGTTCGCGCCTCGCGCTTCGCGCTTCGGCTCCGACCCCTCGTCCTCCTCTTCTCCCCTGGGAGGCGGCGCGAGAGCGCGACGTTGGGAGCCCTTGCTGAAGGCTTGAGTGTGTGTTGCGCGTGGACCGTGGGCTCGCCGCCGAGTCTGGGCACGCCGCGGCGCCCAGCACCAATCCAGCACGCTGTTGCGCCCACGGCGGGTCGGGGCCATACGTGAGGCGTGTGTAGCCGCGCGGCTGCGAGGAGTACCCGCATGCATCGCACACCGATCCGGCTATAGGCCTGCGCCCCGCCGGGGGCCTCCGGGTCCCGAGCGCGCCTCGACGGCCCAAGACGGCTCCCGATGGCTTCCGGGGGGGCCCCAAGCTGGGCCAAGAGAGGGCTACAAGACGCCCGCGGTGGCCCCAAGACAGTCCCAGAGGCCCCCTTTTCGCCCCAAGGCACCCCAGGGAGCCCCGAGAGGCCAAAATCGCCCCAATTCCCTTCTGGGAAAACGTACGTTGTCAGCATCAACAATTTCTCGCCTTCCGACGCGCCAAGACGGCCCAAGAAGCACTCAGATCGCCCCAACGGCCCAAGAGGCGCCCGAGACGGCCCCCAGAACGGCCCCCGAGAGGCACCAAGGACCCCCACAGAGGCCCCCGGCCAGCCCCCGCTCCCCAAGAGGCCCCAACAAGTTCCCAAGAGACGCCAAAACAGGCCCCAAGAGGGGTCGAAACTGCGTCCGAGAAGCACCCTGCAATCCTCTAGGGCCCCCTGGATTAGTACGGCGGCGGTCAGAGAATATATATATATACACACATTATACACATATATATATATATATATACGTATATATATATACACATGTGTATACATATATATGTGTGAGTATACTAGTGTGGGCGTTGATGAAATCCACGGAGCTGCGTGAGTCGAGATTTGCCGACGCGCGCTTCTGTTTCCGGCGCGCAAATGCCAGCAAGCTGCGGCGTGCGATCGACAACCAGCGTGGAATCTATTATTTTCGCCTCTTCAAGCCCTCTTGAGGGTCCTCCTCGGGCTCTCTTCGGGCGCGTGAAGACCTCTGGGGGTCTTGACAGCATCAGGGCCGTCTTGGGGCCCTCATGGGCAGGCTCGGGGCCCTCTTGGCCTGTCTTGGTGGCCTCTTGGGAGCTTGTTGGGCTGCTTTGGGGGGCCGCAATGGGGTCTATACAGGCCGTCTTTGGGGCCTCTTGGGCCCCCCTTGGGCCCCTCTGGGGCTGTCTTGGGGCTTTCTTGGGCTCCTCTTGGGCCGTCTCGGGGCGATCCTGGAGGCCTCTTGGGCCGTCTTGGGGGTCCAGACGGTAGAGAGCGCGAGAATCTCAGAATACATAGGAAACCCAGGACAAATCTACGATTTCGGCTTCTCGGGCCCCCCGAGAGTGTCCCCTCGGAGCCGTCCGTCCTGGGGCGTCTTGGTGGCCTATGGGGCCGTCTTGGGAGCATCGTAGGCCGTCTGAGGGCGGTCTTGGGCCATCTCGGGGCTGTCTTTGGTCGCCTCGGGGCCTGTTCAGGCCGTCTCGGGGCTCTTCTGGGGAGCTCCAATGCCGTTTCGGGGCCCTCCAGGCGCCCTCGGGCTCTCTGGGGGGCCAAGGCTCCTTACGGATTTATGTGAATGGATATATATATATATATATATATATATATATATGTTTGGTATCGCTCGGACGTGTGTTTTTTTCCTTCGGCGAGGGCCCTCGAGGAGCATCCTTGATCATTTGGCGAAACAACCACGCACGAAACCGAAAAAAAACAGGGAATGGACGTCCGAGCGATGGCCAGTATGTCTATATATATATATATATATATATATATATATATGAATATGTGTATACATAGCCCCGTGGTCTGCTGGCCGCCTTGAGTCGAAGGTCGTCATGCCCCCACCCTGCCCCCACCCTGGCCCCCACCCCGCCCTGTTTCCTCGGTTCTCGAGTGGCGTGGCGGCCGGACGTCGCGCGGGCCTGCGCCCGCTGGGCCTGGTCCCGGGTCGTCTTCCCAACGGGGGACCTTGCCCACCCCCGGAAAGAATCGGGCCGAACAGCAGGGGGGGAACGGGGAAAGGGGGGGGTACGAAATCTGCTGCATGCAGCTGGTTTCCGCCCCGCCGCCGGGTCCATTCCTCGATACATGGGCGCCTCCGGCGCCCGGGAGGCGCCGGGAAAATCAGCTACGTGAGCTGATTCTCACCCCCCCCTTTTGCTATCCCCCCCCCTTCCGCCCGGCCCGAAAGAAGGCCGGGGTGGGGGAGGCAGAGCACCCCCCTGGGGCCCGAGGATGGAAGACCGGCCGATGATCAAGCCAGCTGCTGTTGCGGCCGGGCTGCCCTCGTGGCCCGAGGAGGTTGCCGCGGTCGCTCCGAGGTTCCTCCCAACCCCTCTCCGGGGGGAGGCCAGCCGACCACGGGCGTAGCCGCAGTTTCGGCCGGCTGAATTTTCTCAATGCTGGGCAGCCCGCGCCTTGGTTGCCGAGCGGGGACGCCGCGGCGCCGACCCGAGAGATCTGCGCGGACTTCCGAGAGCTCATGCTTGTGCTTCTTTAGTGTTCTTCTAACCCCCTCCCCCCTTTACACACACCAACACACACCAATTGACACACACACACACACGCACCTCCTCCAGCTCCCCTCACTCTTCCCCGCCCTCCCCTCCTCTACCCCCCCTTGCCCTGAAGGGTGGCAACGTGGGGACACTCGAACGGAGAGGTTCTCCCCTTCATCCCCCCATTATCCCTCTTCCCTCCCCCCTCCCCTCATCACCCCCCCAATGCCCCTTCCTCCCCTCCCCCCCCTTCCTCACCTCCTCCTCCCCTCATCCCCTCACCACCCCCCCTTCCCCCTCGTCCCTCCCTCCGCTCCTCCCCCCCCCTGCTTTCCCCCCATTCACGCCCTTTCCCTTCCCCAAACCTCGTCCTCCAGCTCCCCGCCCGCCCCCCCACCCCGCCAGCGCACCGTGGCCCCCGAGGCGCTCGCGCGGGCGAGAGGGTCGAGGATTGCCAACGGCGCCCCTGTCCCTGGGTGCACCCCCAGCATCTCGCTCCCTTGTGGGGCCCCCTGCCCGGTGCGTTTCGCTTCCTCCGATTCGATTCGGTCCGACTTCGATGGCTTCCGATCCCGATTCGATTCGGCTTGGGATTCCGATTTTGGTTCCGATGTTTCACCGGAGGCGCACCAGCCTGCCGATGTCCGCCTGTTCGACTCGTCCCGACTCGGCAACCGAGTTCCGCCGATCCGATTCACGTCGGATGGCCGATCCGACTTGTCGATTCGATTCCGGGCTCTCCTGCCCCTGGAGCCCTCTGGGCCTCGGAGGAGGAGGAGGGGGGAGGAGGAGGAGGAGGAGGGAGGATGAGGAGGAGGAGGAGGAGGAGGAGGAGGAGATGAGGAGAGAAGGAGAGAGGATGAGGAGGAGAGAGGAGGAGGAGGAGAGGAGGAGGAGGAGGAGGAGGAGGAGGAGGAAGAGGAGGAGGGAGGAGAGGAGAGAGGAGGGAGGAGAGAGAGGAGGAGAGGAGGGAAGGAGAGGAGAGGGGCGAGGAGGAGGAGGAGGAGGAGGAAGGACGAGGAGGAGGAGGAGGACCGGAGGAGCAGAGCACCGGAGGGAGCAGCGAGGAAGGAGGAGGAGGGAGGAGGAGGGAGGGGAGGAGAGGGGAGAAGGAGGGGTAGCGTGGAGGAGGAGCGGAGTGAGGGTGGTGCTGTGGGGGGCCGTGGGGGTCTCCTGGCAATTCCTGGGGGCACCCTGGGCCAGGGGCGCCGCCCTCTGCCTCCTCCAGCCCCCCCCCCCGAGCGGACCCGTTCGCGGCCGCGCCCGCGCCCGGGCGCGCGTGTGCCTCCGAAGGGCCAAAACGGGTCCGCGGCGCGCCCTCGCTCGGGCACGCGCCCGCCTCCCTCCACTCCCCTCCCCTCCCCTCCCCCTCTCCCCTACCTCCCTCCTCCCCTCCTCCTCCTCCTCCTCCTCCTCCCCTCCTCCCTCCTCCTCCCTCCTCCTCCTCCTCCCCCCTCCTCCCTCCTCCCCCTCCCTCCTCCTCTCTCCTCCTCCTCGCCCTCGTCCTCCCCTCCTCTCCTCCTCTCTTTCCTCCTCCTCCTCCCTCCTCCTCCTCCTCCTCCTCCTCTTTTTCCTCCTCCTCCTGCCTCCTCCTCCTCCTCCCCCTCCACCTTCCCCTCCTTCCCCTTCCCCTCCTCCTCCTCCTCCTCCTCCCCTCCTCCCCCTCCTCTCCTCCGCACTCCTCCTCCTCCTCCTCTCCTCCTCCTCCTCCTCCTCCTCCTCCCGCTCCTCTTCCTCCTTCCTCCTCCTCCTCCTCCTCCTCCTCCTCGTTCTCCTCCTCCTCCTCCTTGTTATTTTTCCTCCTCCTCCTCATCCTCAGGACTCAGGACTCTGCGAAACTGGTCGTGCAAGCACAAAGCCAGGTTATAGGGGGTTACATTAAGCCTGACATTGTGGGACGGAGCTTGCCCCGCGGTGGGCACCCTTAAAAGGCAATAGGGGCCACCTTCCCAAACTTGAGTTGGGTGCCAGGCACCTCTCCTTTCCGTAGCTTTCGTAACTCGGAAGTGGGGAGGCGGGGGGCAGAACAAGGACTTGACAGCTTCGTCCCTCTGCCCATGCTGAAACCACCGCAAATCGTGCAGTACACAATTGGCATCCTGCTGCCCTCGACCCATGAAATGACAAGGGAGTGGTGCAAGGCAGGAGCACGGACAATGATGTCTCTGAAGAGCTGAGACGTTTCGGCGCAGCTCGTTTTAGAGCTGGGGCTGACTTTCCTCAAACAGTTGAGGCAACGAAAATGGGTACCTTGCCAAACGGGTTGGTGACTGACCACGAACGGACGAAGCATTCGCTGTTTAGGGGCACGCCGCAAGACCCCAAACAGCTCGCGGGTCGGAGGCCATTCGGCCAGAACTTTGGCAGCACCCTCTAAGATGGACTGGTAGGCCTCCAGACTGTGGATGTGTTCATCCACGACGTCCTGGGGAAGATCGTGAGCCTGGGCACCTTCGTTGGCCATTCTGTCGGCGAACCTGTTGCCCAGGATTCGAATTCGATCTAGTTCGTCAGTGGCCTCATCGACGGATCTGTGGGCCTTGACCTTGGCAAACTTGAGATCGCCTGCGTCAGTGTTGTGAGCAACATCCCTCCAGTAGCGGCTATACAAGCTTTTGCCAGACAGGGCAGCTTTGGGAACCGTCATTCCTCTCAGCACCGCCTGGCAATCGACCACGAAACTGGGGTTCGAGCTCATTTCAACGTGCCTGGCAGCAATTACAAAAGCAGCGTGCTCAGCATGGACGGCTTGTTGGGGGAATAGGTTAGGGAGGGGAGCATACAACCCCCTGAGGAAATTCCCCTCACCGTCAATTTGGACAGCTGCTATGCCGGCTCTGGCCAAGATGTCGAAACGTGGGTGGAGGCACGAGCCATCAAGATAGATAGGGAGCGAAGGGTCGAAGGAGAAAGGGTCTCCATTGCCGTCAGCATCTCTATAAGTGACGGTCCACCCCTGCTCCGGCGAATCAACATCGGGTTTCAAAAGCCCGAAAAACTTATAAAAAGGATGATCCTCCCCCTCCTCAAGCGCAGTCTCCGTAACACCCTCCAGGTGGACGTTTCGGCAATGCGCTCCGTGAGGGCACTTCCAGATTCTATGGTGCACCGTATCGGGTTCACCGCAGTACGTGCACTCCAAAGGGACATCGAACCCCCATTCTCTGAGCTTGGCGGCTGTGGGGACACAATCACACAACAGACTACGAGCAATCTGCGCCTCGCGAAAGGAGAGATGACGTTCGGCGGCCTTCAAAATTCTGGACATTTTGACGTGCCATATATTTTCGTGCTTGACTCTCTGAGCAAAAGGGTGCTCTGAGCCTTCTAATTTGTGCCTGACTGTAGACAACAGAGCCCTGTTCTTAGCAGACTGCACAAACTCTTTGGCAATCCAAGCCGGGGGAACGATGCTTATGTCATAGGTGGCCCCGTCTGGGCCCCTAAGGTGAGAAGCATCAATGAAGCTCCAACCTTCCCGTTCCACCCACAAAAACATGTCGGACAGAGGACCCTTGGATTTTCCAAGCCAGGAAACGTTTTTCTCAGACCTGAGAGAATTCCTGGAAAAATTAAAAGCGTGAAACAACTCTCTGGCATTCAGGGCATCTGCTTGAGGCTGAAGCGAAACGGCCATAGAGGATGAGTTCCACCATTCAAGACAATACCGCTCCAAGGTACTAGCACAATAGCGGATCGGGTCGTCGATGCCAATGAGAGACCACCATGATTCTGTCGGCGCTCCTCTGAGGGATCTACCTGAAGCAGACATCGCTAAACTACGCAACTTGGATACCTCGTGCGGGGTGAAGCCATGGACAGCGGCTCCATACACCTGGGCCGATTTCACACCCGTCTGAAAAAAAAAAAAAAAACTAAACTGGGATTTCCTTTTGAGGCCCCCAGAGGTTTTCATCCCTTTGAGTCTGGAGTGGCGGGACAAGGTTTTTCGCCATCGTAAGCGACGAACCCGGTTTGCCCCTGGTCTCCTCTTGTGCTTGCCGCTGGTGAAGTCTATGCCAAGATTCGGGGCGGCATCAGTAGCTGTTCCAACAAACTGCTTATCTAAGCTGGCCATGGATGCTTTCAAGAGCTCTGTGTCACTCGCGGTGCACATGACTTTCTTGATCGCTAGCTTAAGACCCATAGCCTGTAGACCGTGCAGAAGCATAGTAGCCAACTTGCGCATGTTGCTCACGCAATCTTCTGTCGCAAAAGCCCACGAAAACAATCCCAGATCATCTACATGAACAGTGTTGGACGTTCCTGGCACACTTACTCCATCCGTCAGGGGCAGGAGATGGTGCTTGGCTTCGAAAGTTGCCGGCGCTGATCCTGCCACGATTCCGTTCCCTGCCCAAAGTTGGTCGCCACAGATGCCGTCGAGGAGTAGCCTTCGAGGCCATCGGTAAGAATGGACAGACAGAGCCATCACGTGGAACGGGTACCTGGTACTGGGACATTGCTGCACCAACAGATCATGACTGACGTAGTCATAAAAACTCTTGATGTCCCATAACAAAGTTAGGAACTTCATGCCAGCAAGGGCTGACGCTTCAGCACGCGCTGCTTGCCTCCACACAGTGTCTTCTGGAGCTCCCGTGCCATCAGCTTTCCTTTGACACGGTAAAACCCGGGATAAAAACCCAGAGTACGGCGTCCAGGACCCTTGTGCTTTCTGGCTAAAAGCATAAGCAAGTTCTGAACAGGTTTCGGCACTTCCCCAAGGATATCCATTACCGTGAAGAGGCTCGCCATGACATTTCTTCCGCCGGCGCTTACCATCGAGAAATGACGAGGATGCAGCCCATCAGGCTGACACGTAGCATGCTTAAAGGTGCTGGAGGCCTTCCTGATGGACTCTTCCGAGACTGGGCTCAGAATTGGCATCGGCGGCCTATTTTGAAGACTCTCTGGTTCTGGCATGGGCTCGGAAGCTGCATTCCAAATCGAAGAGTACAACGATGTCTGAGACGTAAGGTGACTGGTTAGACAGGAGGTGTATCCAGCATCATCTTCAACCACCTCAACAGACTGCTCGCCTCTGCCTTTGAGATACGCGTATACCGCTTTGCCCGTGGTCGAGCTCATAGCTTCCTCACACCAGGCTTTCCAGGAAGAGCGATCCTGGGACTGCTGGGAGACCATCGCCTGAGTTTCGAAGAACTGGACGAACTCTAAAACTGCAGTACAAGTTGCCGCTGCTGATTTCGGCGCGCCTAAGAAGAGAAGACACTGAGCAGCGGTTCTGGACATCAGACTGTTCCAGAAAACATGAGCATCCTTCCAATATTTAGCAAAAGGTCCACCTACATTACGAGATAGACCTATCGTCTTGCGAAGCAAGTGGAGGAGGTAAGAGGTCCTGCAGAAGGGCTGCTTGTCAAACAATGCTCTGAGCTCCTGAAGACGTTGTCTGGCCCATACTACTGCACGATGGGGTTGTGCTTTACGGTAGCTTTTGGTCCTGAGAACTTGATGCAACGAAATTGTTTTGACCGGCATTCCAAGTCCAGGATGGGGTCCAGAAGCCTCAGACTGCGTGGCATCCAAAATCTCAGTGCGCACCTTTTGCACCCAATCCGTATAGCACCTGTCTAGGATGTCACGGCATTCAGCGCGCCTTTCATCGTATCCTGCCAGAGACCAAATTTGATTGGCATCATCGGTGTGCCTAGCTATGAGGTCGGAGAGCTCTGTCATGAGCACTTCATAGCTGGGAGGCTGGACTGGGGGGCCCCTGGCAGGAACCGAAGTAAGCTTCTGGAAAGCTACTGGGATCTGCACCTGGATGTCTTTGACCACAGCTTTCAAGTGCAAATAGACCGGACGGTGCACTCCAGTAGCGGCCTGAACATCCACTTCCATGCTGGAGATTAGCTCCTCCTCCTCCTCCTCCCTCCTCCTCCTCCTCCTCCTCCTCCTCCTCCTCCTCCTCCTCCTCCTCCTCCTCCCTCTGGTTTCTCCGCCTCTGGCCTCCCCCAGCCCGCCCGCAGGCATTTCGGCCCTGTCGAGTCGCATCGATTTGATATCGACGATCTCGATTTCGGTCCGATGCGCTTCCGGAGAGCGGCTAGCCCAGCGCGGGTCGATTTCGATGTTCCGATCTTGATGTTTTCCGATCTGCTCACCGAGTTCTTCAAATCCGATGCGTGGTTTTCCGATTCGATGTTGGGTGATGTTACTTCCATCCCTCAGTCGCACCCTCGCTTCTCTCTTCCCAACCCCGAGCCGATTCTTCTTTGGGGCATGATACCTTAGTGGGCTGTTTGGGCATCCCCACCCAGGAGCGAAGAAAAGCGCGCGCGCGTGCATGACTTGTTGTGGATCCCGAGGGCACTCGTGTGCGTTCGCGCGTGCGATACCACCAGGCTGTCCTCGCGGACCCGGGGGCCGCATTCGTGCGCGTGGCTGGGCGCCACGCCTCCCCAGAGCCCTAGAGGACGAACGAACAACACACACATTCCCATACCCATAGGGAGGTCGTTGGGAGGAGGACTGGCTATGGGTATGGGTGCGGGTTGTCGAACCCTGGGGAACGCTCCCGTCCGAGCGGGGACCCCCATCCGACAACACGCACCCATAGCCCTCCCCGACCCCCCTATGGGCATGGGTGTGTGTTGTTGGTTCGTCACTAGAGGACCCACACCCTCTGCAGCACACGTCGGCTTCGTCGAGCGAGGTGCGCCCCCAGATCGGGAGGAGCCGGCGATGAGCGAGGTCTGAGGAGAGGGGGGGGGCGGGGAGCGGGCGACGAGCAGGCGGAGGGAGGAATGGGGGCGAGAGGGGGTGCTTCCTCTTCCCTCACCCCCCCTCCCTCCTCGCCCCGAGCTCGTTCCGCCTCCCTCCTCTTCATCTTCTTCTTCTTCTTCTTTTTCTTCTTCTTCTTCTTCTTCTTCTTCTTATTCATCGCCCCCGCCCCTCCCTCCTCACACCTGGCAGAAGTCACACCCGGTCGAAGGTGCTCTTACATCCAGGGTAACCGGCCACTTAGATTCCAGCTAGATCCGATCTTCCAGCCACCTCCCCTCTCCTCCCCTCCCCTTCCCCCCCCCCAAGCGGACGAGGTGGAGACGATGTACAATTATGTGTTTCCTTCAGAGATCCTATGTATTGATCTGTGCAAGGCGGAGCCCCTGGATGTCCCGACCCCTTTGCCCGAGGGCCGGTACTCCATTCTGAGTCGTTCGTTTTGGCAGTCCCAGGGCTTGGCCATGGCCCCACAAGCAAGAACTTGCCATCAAAAGGCCGCCTTCACCTCGTCAAGACGTTGGGACTCCGTGCACGACCTTGACGCTCTCTTGGATCAGGGGAAACGTTAGTCTAAGCCTCCTAGATGGGGTCGGAGTAGATGGGTCGGAGGAACGCGCGGCATCTGTGATGCTTCGGCGATGCGGCTCGAAGTGGGGCCCAATTTTCTCCACGCCGACGTCGTGGATGTATCGCCGACGTCGCCAAAGCATGGCCGATGCATCGGCGATGCGGCGTGATCCTCGGATCCCATCTGCTCGGACCCCATCTAGGAGGCCTCTAGCTGGGGGGAGAGACTCAGGGGGGATGCGTCGATTGGGCTTGGGCGTCGTGTCCTGTCCTGTCCTGTCCAGGAGCGTGCGGATTCGCCGTCCTCGCCGTGCACGGCCCTGACGCCCTCTTGGGTCAGGCGCAACGTCAGAGGGGGAGAGGCTCGGGGGGGAAGCGTCGACGCCCGATCGCCCGCTCTCCCCCGTCGCGGGGCCCCGATGGCCCCCGTCCTGTCCAGGAGCGAGCGGCTCCGCTGCCCAGGGCCTGCCGCGCCGGTCTGCCCCGGCGAGGTGTATCGCCGATTCGCCGCCAGGCCAAGGATGCCCCCCCCCGAGCCGGCGCCCTCCCAGTCGTCGCAGGGCTGGTTTCCATGCCTCGGATTCGATTCGATGCGCCTTGGACGGCTTCCGAGCCCGATTCGATGCGACTGTGGCTCCGGTTTTGGCTCCGATCTCGATTATCGGTTTTGGTTCTCGATTCCGATGGGATTCCGATTTGGGCTCCGCATCGGAGGCATACGAGCCTGCCGATTTCCCCCGAGTCGACTCCTCCCGACTCGGGCGCCGATTTCCGCCGATCCGATTCGTTTTGATCGCCGCTTCGACTTGTCGATTCGATTATGGGATCTCCTGCTAACATTGCCCCTCCCTGGGGATGATGATGTTGATGCTGATGATGATGATGCTGATGCTGATGCTGATGCTGATGATGATGATGATGATGATGATGATGATGGTGATGATGATGATGATGATGATGCTGATGCTGATGCTGATGCTGATGCTGATGCTGATGATGGTGATGATGATGATGATGCTGATGCTAATGGTGATGGTGATGGTGATGGTGTTGATGCTGATGGCGATGGTGATGGTGATGATAATGAACATGGTGATGGTGATGACGATGCTGATGCTGCTGATGATGATGATTATGATGGTCATGGTGATGGTGATGATGATGTTGCTGTCTATGGTAATGATGAGTATGATGCTGATGATGATGCTGATGTTGGTGATGATGATGCTTCTGCTGCTGCTAATGATGATGCGGATGCTGATGATGCTGATGATGGTGGTGGTGCTGCTGCTGCGGATGATGATGGTGATGATGATGACGACGATGATGATGATGCTGATCATGATGATGATGTTGATGGTGATGCTGATGTTGACGCTGATGCTGATGCTGATGCTGATGATGACGACTATCGATTCGATGCTGAGCTCTCCTGCGGAATGTCGGGTGGGAGCCGCGCCCCCGCGCACGGATGCAGGCGCCTCCTGCCCGCGCCGGGCCGCACGCCGAGCGAGCAGGCGGCCTTCGAGTACGCGAGGCGGGAGACGATGGATCTGTGGTTTGCCCATCAAGGACGGAGCCTCCTCCTCCTCCTCATCATCATCATCCCCTTCCTCCTCCTCCCCCTCCTCCTCCTCCTCCGCCTCCGCCTCCTCCTCCTCC
>CAUYUJ010014339.1:290467-312279 GCA_963575745.1 Prorocentrum cordatum | reverse complement strand
AGGCCGCTCTGGGCTCCTCTGGGCACCTCCCCCGGGGCCGGTTTTGTGAGGATGTCTCAAGCGAGGGCGCCGGTTTGGGATTCGTCACCGGATCCAGCGGATCCAGCGGATCCAGCGGATCGTCCGGAAACGGTGCCGGAGGCCGCTCTGGGCTCCTCTGGGCATCCCCCCCGGGGCCCGTTTTGTGAGGATTCTCAGGCGAGGGCGCCGGTTTGGGATTCGTCACCGGATCCAGCGGATCCAGCGGATCCGTCCGGAAACGGTGCCGGAGGCCGCTCTGGGCTCCTCTGGGCATCCCCCCCGGGGCCCGTTTTGTGAGGATGTCTCAGGCGAGGGCGCCGGTTTGGGATTCGTCACCGGATCCAGCGGATCCAGCGGATCCAGCGGATCCAGCGGATCCGTCCGGAAACGGTGCCGGAGGCCGCTCTGGGCTCGTGCTCTTCGCGCCGGGGGTGAGGATGACGTGAGTTCCACAGAAATTCCCTCAAACTACTACTACCTATACTACCTACTACTACTACTACTACTACTACTACTACTACTACTACTACTACTACTACCACTACTACTACTACTACTACTACTACTACTACTACTACTACTACTACTACTACTACTACTACTACTACTACTACCCACTACTACGACGACTAATATTACTACCTACTACCACTATTTATTCGATTGGTTTTGCTACGACCACCACCGCTATCATTACCACGATTGTTGTCAGTGTTGCCACTACTACCGCCACTACTGCGACTACCTATGCTACGACTGCTACGACTGCTACCACTACCACCACCATTACTACGGTTACGGATCGTAGTCTTATTGTTTGAATGACTGGCAGTACTGCGACTACGGCTTTTGCTATGTTATTATTCTTACTTCTACAATCAGAAACAAGAATACACTTGATACTTCGGCGACTACTGCTTTTACGACCACGACTACCATTGCGAGTGCCAGTTGTACAACTACGATTACTACGACTGGCTGCCACGAGTCGTAGTATTACGATTATTATGTGTATTGATATTTCGACTGTTTACTGTACCAATATCTCTGTATTGCTACTACTCTGATTTATATTATTACGTCTACTATTACAATTACTACTACTACTACTACTACTACTACTACTACTACTACTACTACTACTACTACTACTACCACTACTACTACTCTTATCATTACGATCTCTGCTACGACTTGCTATTGCCACGACTGTTGCTTCTATGCGTACTATTTCTACTACTGCTAAGACGACTATCATTGTTTACCGCGTGCTTGATCACCGCGACTGCAGTTACAATTACTACGATTGCGAATATGAGTGTTGTTATGATTTTTACTTTTTTTACGACCACCACCAGTATTACTAACTATTACTTCTACGACTACTCCTACTACTTCCCCACTACTACTACTACTACTACTACTACTACTACTACTGCTACTACTACTACTACTACTACTACTACTACTACTACTACTACGACGACTACTATTACTACTTTTCTTTTTGCTTCTACTGCTGCAGATGCTTCTAGCATTCCAGGCGCTATAGCGATTGCTACTCCGCCCGTGCCCACCACGTTAGAGGCGGAGGCCATGCCCGCCCCAGCGGAGTGGGGAGTCAAAGCATGTATTTTTTATATTCAGCGTTTTGAGGAAAGCAGTGCGGATGTTGTTTTGCAGCTTTCGGTCCAGATGGGACTTCGCAGGGCTCCCGGGCCGTGAAAACCCGACCCGACATGAAACAGCAGTCGCGGGGAAAGGTGCCATTCGGAAGTGGGATGTCCTTCTCCAACCTATGCCAACCTTTTTTCCTTTCCCCTCGCCTAGGGCCTCGCCGTGTGGTTCCTCTTCCAACCTCCTCATCCTTCGCCTCCGACCCGTGGGTCGTCCCTTTCACCATCTTCCTCCCCGTCTTCCAGGGGTCGACAAAGATGACGAGGAGGGAGACGATGGACTTGCGGTTTCATCAAAACCTCCTCCAGCCCCCATCCATCTTGCTCGTTCTCCTCCGACATACAGGGCGTCCCTTCGTTTCTCTTCGTTTCCCACCAGGAGGAGAACGATGGGGGAGGCGATTGTCTTTCGGCTTGCTCACCCACGACGGACGGAGCCGTCTCGGGGGACGGTGATTTTTGGTATGCCTTCCTCTTTGGAGGACGGCGGTCCCGAAGGTCCGAGCCAGTTCGAGATACACTGGCTAGTTACCTAGTCCTGCCGATGCTGGCCAGGTCGATTCTGTGCCCAGGACCCGCGTGGCGGCCGGGACCGTTGCATATGTGATTTGGTGGAGGTCGTGGCGGACCACGGAAGGATTTGTGATCAGATTTTTGCGCGGGGTTGCAAAAGGTTGCGCCCTCCCCCATGATCGAAATAGGAGGATGTCGATGGACTTAGTGTGTTGCGTCGTCTGTCATCAGAAGGAGGGGTCTGATGAGGGAGGCGGAAGGAGGGGTGAGCAAGGGAGGAAGGATAATGAACAACATGGAGGAATGAGGAGGATGATGATGATGACGAGGAGGAGGAGGAGGAGGAGGAGGAGGTGGGTTCTGGAGGGGGAGGGCGATAACGATGGGTTTGTAGGCGGGTTGAGCAGGTGGACTGCGACGTCGAGGGGGGCGAGGCGGTCGAGGTGGCGAGGGGCCGTCACCGCACGCAGCGGGAGGAGGAGCAGCAGCCCCAGCAGCAGGAACGACCGTGCTCTTGCTCACGCAGCACCCGCGCGAGCGCGGGGGCTCCCGACTCGCTGGGCACGAGGATTGGAGGCCTGGAAATGGGCACCAACACCAACACAGGGGTTTGCCTCCACAGGGGAAAGAGGATCCTGGATTTCGGTGTTGGTGGCAATAGTTCGGTCACCTTGGAAGCCAGAATATTACCACCATCACCGAGATCGGGATCCTCTTCCCTCGGTGGAGGCACACCGCCGATCTTGGTGTTGGTGTCAACCTCTAGGCCTGCGAGAGGACTCTGGCTGGCCCAGCTTCGAGCGTTGCTGCGCCGGACAGATGAGCGGCCGTTTCTGGTCGGAGGCGCGGTGGCACGCGGCGCTGCGGCTGGACGGCGCGGGCGCTCGGGCCCTGCCGGCGGCATGGCCAGTCGCCCCGAACGATTTCGACGAGATGGTGGACTTCGCGGGGGGGGGGGGGGGGCAACGGCGCGGTTTTAGAGGCCTCCTGCATGGGGTCCGAGTAGATATGGTCGGAGGATCGCGCCGCATCACCGATACATCGGCGATGTATATCCGAGATGCCTCGGTGATGCACCGTCGATGCATCGGCGACGTCGGCGATGCATTGGCGCCATCGGCGTGGAGAACATCAGCCTCCACATCGAGCCGCATCGCCGGTGCATCGGCGATGCGGCGCCATCCTCCGACCCCATGTGCTCCGATCCCATGTGGGAGGCCTGCGCAGAGGTTCCGCATGAAGGAAAGGGCTCCTGGCATAGAATGGACATGGGGGCGTTTCGCCGTTTCGACTTCACGTTTGCAGGCTCCTGGGTCCTCCCGGAGGGCCGGAGGGCTGTCAGACCACGGCTCAGGGTGATGGACTGGCCCCATGCGGAGGGACCTTAGGGCTCTTTCGTTTCCGCCAGGCCACGGTTCCTTCGTGGCAGAAGGGTGTTTTTGGTTGGCCCAACGTGGGTCCAGCGACGCGGGGGGGGTGCAATAGATTTGGTACAAAGATTGTGTGGGGTTGCAGTCGATCCGGGGTGTACAGTACATTCCGGGGCGCAAGTGTACTGCTGGATGTTCGTTTGCAGTGCAGTAATTTTCAGAGCACAGAGTTCAATACAGTTCTCTGGCGCAATGCATCTGCAGTGCCAGTGCCCCGAATCTATTGCACCATCCCTTTCTAGCTGGACCCCCTTTTGGGTCACGAGGAGTGCTCCTGGCCCACGTTTTCCCCACTTGGGTGACGCAGGGACCGTGGTCTGACTGTGCGGACACTCGCGAGTAAGATTTCTGCGAAAGGTCCCGCGTGAGCACCGTTGCTTCTAATGCAGCGTGCCACGCTGGCGGCCCGCGCAAGCCACCGCGTCAGGTCGCTATGTTATCGCGCGCAAGACCATGTTCTCTTGTGTCGATCCCACGGCTTTTCGACCCAGGCCCCTGTGGGCTAAACCCAACCGTCCCGCCACTCCCGGTGCTGATTGTCTTCGGCCAAGACACTTTAGTCGGAGGTGGGGGGGGGGCGGCGTGGCCGGGCCTATTATCCACTGGGACAATTTCCCATCGTAGCTGTTATCTTTTTATCATGAGTAGCGGCATTGCTATATCATCATCACTGTGGTTATTCGTATTACTCTTGCTGCTGCTCTTATCCCTATTGTTCGCACCCTGTTCGTATCATTGCGCTCGCTGCCCCGAGGACTACCGCATGGTGCCCCCCCCCGAGCCCCCCACTTCCCGCAACGGTAATGCATAAGATTCAGGCCGCAGGAGGAACTCCGCCGCCCAGTGACCTCTACTTGGGCTTCCCCAGGCGCCCGAGCGTGCGAAATCCACGTCGCTGAGCGGCGGGGGGGCCGCAGGAGGAGGCCCTCAGCGGCCCCGATGTCTAGCTCCGATGTCGGCCCTAGCCTACCAGGCTAGCAACTGGTGGCCCGACATTCCACGCCAGATTCTTTTCTGGCTCCATGTTCCCTTCCAGGCACTGGCGCCTCTCAGGCAATTCTGATTCGATTTTCTCTGAGATTCAGAATTCTCTCCGGCATTCGGAAGTCCCGTCCGACTCTGGGAATTTCTTATCACACTCCTGTCGGAGTCCTTTGGCCTCTCCTGGTCCTGGAGCCCTTCGGGCAGTTATGGTCCGATTGTCTCTGTGATTCTGCATCCCCTTTGGCATTCGAAATTCCATTCTACCTCTGGAAACTCCTCATCAGATTCCTGTAGAACTCCTTGCCAAAATTCCTTTCTAGCTCCGGGAACTCCTTGCCTAAACCCTTTATAAGTCCTTTTTTACTTCCTGGCCCTGGCGCCTCTCGGGCAATTCTGATTCGAGTGTGTCGGAGATTCAGAACTCATCTCTGGCATTCAAAAGTCCTTTCTAACTCTGGAGATTTTCTCCAATTCCTTTCCTAATTCCATTTGCCCTTCCTGGCCCTGGCGCTTCTCGGGCAGTTCTGACTCGATTGCTTCTGAGATTCAGTTTTCTCTCCGGGATGGTTTTTTGTTTAATTCTGGAAATTCCTCATTACATTCTTTTCTAAATCGTTTTTCCCCTCTTGGCCCGGGTGCTTCTCGGTAGTTCTGATTCGATTGTCCCTGAGATTCAGAATTCTATCCGGCATTCAAAATTCCTTTTTAACTTTGGGAATTCCGCATCATATTCTTTATGACTCCTTGTTCCCGTCCTTGCCTTGGCGCTTCTCGCGCAATTCCAGTTGTCTCTGAGATTCAGCATTCTCTCTGGTTTTCGAAATTCCTTTCAAACTCTGGAAATTCATCGTCACATTCCTTCCTAAATCCTTTTTCCCTTCCTGGCCCCGGCGCTTCCCGGGCCATTGATATTCGATTGTCTCAGAGCTTCAGAATTCTCTCTGACATGCAAACTTCCTTTCTAATTCTGGACATTCCATACCAACTTCCTTTATGACTAATTTTTCCCTGGCCCAGACCTCCTGGCGTCGAACCAAAAAACGAAATTCCTTTCTAATTTGGAAATTCCGCATCAAACTCCTTAACCGTTTTTTGTCAACATTCCTGGCCCAGACCACCTGCAAAAGACGAAATTCCTGTCAAATTCTGGCAATTCCTCATCGAATTCTTATCTAGCTCTGTTTTTCCGTCCCTAGCCCAGATCCCCTGGCGTCGCTTTAAAATGCAAAGTCGTGAGTCTTTTCCCCCAAAATAGATAGCAACAACCTTTCCAAATTTGGGAATTCCTTATCACATTCCTTTGTAGCTCTTTTTTCTTCTCCCAGACACAGACCACCTGGCGCCGTGAACAAAAACAGAAAGGGCGAAACATTTTCTAAGTCTGGCAATTCTTTATCACATTACTTTCTAATAGGTTTTCTTCTTTTTGTAAAAAGCGGATCTAACCTTGGGATTTCTTTGTCGAAATCTTTTCTAACTCTTTTTTCCTTCCTGGCACAGGCTCCCCGTCGCCGTAAACAAAAAAACAAGTCCTTTCTAACTCTTGGAAATTCCATATCACATTCCCTTCTGACTCTTCGTTGTCTTCCCGGCTCAGACCTCCTCGCGTCGTTTTTTTTTGGGTGGGGTTACTTGTCAAATTCCTTTTATACTTCACTCTTTTTTCCATCCCTCGCCCAGACCTCCCGGCGGCGTGAACAAAGCATTGAATGCTTTTCTGAGCCAGGGAATTTCTTATCAAAGTATGTTCTAATTCTTGTTTACCTTTCTGGCCCAGACCTGCCAGCGCCGTGCAAAACCTTGAAAAAGCGAAATTATTTTCTGACTCTGGAAATGCCTTGACACATTCCTCACTTGTTTTATTATTCTGGCCCAGACTTCCTCGCGTCGTGAACAAGAAACGAAATTCCTGTCATAGCCTTTCGAAATTCCTTATTACGTTCCTTTCTAATTCCTTTGTTTCCTTCCTGGCCCAGACTTGGCGTCGTAAACCACCGAAGAAATTCTTTTTCTACCTCTGGAAATTCCCTGCCCACTTCCTTTCTATCTCCTTTTAGCCTTCCTGGCCCAGACCTCATGGCAACGTTAACAAAAAGCGGAATTCCTTTCTATCCCAGGAGTTTCCTCATCAAATTACTTTCTATCCATTTTTTCCTTTTCTGGGGACCTCCCGGCGCTGTGCAAACGAACCAGAAAACGAACAGCCTTTCAAAGTTTGGCAATTCCTTGTCAATTTCCTGTCTAACTCCTTTATTCTTCCTGGCCCAGACCCCCTGGCGTCGTAATGCAAAAGAACAAGACGACATGTTTTTCTAATTCTGGGAATTCCTTATGAAATGCCGTTCAAACGCCTTCTTTTCCTTCCTGGCAAAGACCCCCCGGCGTCGCAAAAAAAAAATAAAAAAAATCCGTTCTAACTCCTTGGAAATTCCCTACCCAATCTCTTTCTAACTCCTTGTTTCCTTCCTGGCCCAGACTTCCTGGCGTCGCCAACAAAAGCAAAACAAGCAAGTTCGTTTCTAACTTAGGCAACTCCGTATCACATCCCTTTATACCTCTATTCCTCTTTCTTGGCCCACACCTCCTGGCGCCGCTTTTTTATTAAGAAACTTGCTAACTCTGGAAATTCCTTACCCAATGCCTTTCTGAATCTTTTTTTGGTCTTCCTGACCCAGACCTGGCGTCGTAAACAAAAAACGAAATCCTGCTCGATCTCTGGAATTTCCTCATCATATTCTTTATGACTCCTTTTTGTTGGGGGGTTCTCCCCTGGCCCAGACCTCCTGGCGTCGGAACAAAAGGAAATCCCCTTCTAATTCAGGAAATCCCTCATCGAATTCCTTTCTAACTCTTATTTTTCTTTCCTGGCCCAGACCTCCACGAAATTCCTTTCTAACCCTGGAAGGTTCCTTATCGCATTCCTTTATAACTCCTTGTTTCTTCCTGGCCCAGACCTCCTGGCGCCGTAAAGAAGTAAACGGGATTTTGTTCTACCCCTGGAAATTCTGTATCAAGTTCCTTGCTATGTTCTCCTTCCTGGCCCAGACCTCCTGCTCCAGGCGTCGTGCGCGCCAGCTTCGTCGCAGCTGTAGCATGCCCTCCAATAGTAATCGTGTACCGTAGCATCCTACAATGCAGCTGCAGCATTAATTGCTCAGCGAATTATTCATGCAGGAAACCAGTATGGCACCATTGCCCTGGCTACAACCACTATTTCCATTACTATCACTTGATGCTACTTATTGCTATTACTATTTGTACCACGAGTACAAGTACCATTGCTGTGTTTATTATTATTACTTCTACTACTACGAAGGCTCATACTACTACTACTACTACATCTACTACTACTACTACTACTACTACTACTACTCCTGCTACTACTACTATTACTACTACTACTACTACTACTACTACTACTACTACTACTACTACTACTACTACGACTACGACTACGACTACGACTACTACTACTAGTCGTATTACGACTACTACTATTAATAATAAGAGTACTGATATTTCTACTACAGCTCCTATTGCGACGAGTGCGATTGCTAGTTGTACTACTACTACTACTACTACTACTACTGCTACTACAACTGCTCACTTCCACGGTTCCTGTTACTACTACAGCGACGACGACTACTATTACGACGACTCATCTTACTACGTCTACTACTAGTAATCGTATTCCATCTACTACTATTGCCACTCCTACCCCTACATGCGGATACTACTACCACTACTACTACCTATACTACTACTACGATCCGTACTACTACTACTACTACTACTACTACTACTACTACTACTACTACTGCTACTACTACTACTACTACTACTACTATCACTACGACTACTACTACTACTACTTCTACTACTACTACTACTACTACTACTACTATCACTACTACTACTACTACTACCACTACTACTACTACTACGTACTACCTACTACTGGCTACTCACTACTTACTACGTACGACTACTACTACTACTTACTACTCACTACTTACTACTTACTACTTACTACGTACGACTTACGACTTAATACTTATCATTTTTTGTTTCTACTTAACATGTACTACTTACTGCTACTACTGCTGCTACTACTTCTACTACTACGACTACCACTACTACCACTACCAGTACTATTACTACTATTACTTCTACGACTACTACGACTACTACTTCCATTCCTACTTTTACTGCTACTACTACGGCTATTACTACTAATACTAAAATTACTACCACCACTACTGTTACTACCACTACTACTACTACTACTACCACCACTACTACTACTTACTACGATTACGACTACAGCGACTACTTGTACTACTACCACGACTACGACTACGATTGTTACAGCTACTACAACTCTTACTACGCCTCGTACGATTACTACTGGCATTACAACTATTACTACTACTACTACTACTACTACTACTACTACTACTACTACTACTACTACTACTACTACTACTACTACTACTACTACTACTACTACTACTACTACTACTACTACTACTACTACTACTACTACTACTACTACTACTACTACTGCTACTACTACTGATATTCTTTTTTACTACATACTACTACTACTACGACTACGACTACGACTATTTTACACACTACCACTACCACTACCACTACCACTACCACTACTACTACTACTACTACTACTACTACTACTACTACTACTACGACTACTACGACTACTACGACTACTACTACTACTACTACTACTACTACTACTACTACTACTACTACGGCGACTACTATTACCACTACTACTACCACTACGGCGACTGCTATTGCTGGGCCCTGTCGGAATCCCTGGGGGCGAAGGTCAGGGACACTGGCCCGCGGCAGCGCTCTCGCGAGGACTCGAAGCACTTCTCGGAGCCGGAGGACTGCGCAGTCGTGAAGGCCCTGTTTCGCAGGTCGGAGGGGGGGGGGCAAGTTTGCTTGTCTACGCTTACATTGGGTTGGACTTGGGGGTGGGCTGGTGGGTTGGGTACGTGTGTTGACATCATCCGTACTTGTGGCCGTTTGAGCTCTGCAGCGCTCGCAGCGCCCCAGGCTCACTGCCCACACGCAGTGCTGCGAGGTAGGTCCTGCCAGGCAGGGCACACATAAGAGCCAGGTTGAAAAAAGGGCATCAGCAGGCCGTTGGGGGCGCCAGCCGCGATCCGCCAGCGCTGGGCACCGCCAGGCCGATCCCGCGCCTAGGATCGGCGAGTGTGGTGCCTGTCGAGATACAGTCGGGGCCCTGAAGAAGGAACCCTTTTCGTTGGGGAGGGGCTCCGCGTTCCTTAAGTGTTTCACAGCTTGCCTCAGGTTTGCCTTATGTTTTCGATAGGAAATCGACGTTTAACTTGTGGAAAAAACGGGGCCTCGTTCCTTATGTAGGGTTCCTTAGGTCAACGCCCCGACTGTATGTCGTCGTCCATCCACCAATTCCGTGTGCCCGGGGCGGGCGCGGTCGGCTCAGCGGCAGCTCGATCTCCAGGTTCGAGCGACGCCGGCTGCGTGGATCCGTTAGGATTACAAGCCGGTCGTGGAAAGTAGGAATTTTTGGATGCCCAAATCTTAATCTACTGCAGGCGCCCTCCTACTTGAAGAGTCGAGCGGTTTTCCTTATTTCCTCCTCTTCAGGGGGCGGGTAGAAGCCCAATCTACTTCCAACGCCTTCCTACTTCATGTTTTTTCCTACTTCTTCCGGCTGGCGTGTAAGTCGGGCACGTCCCTCTGCAGGAAGAGTATGTAAAAGTAGTAAAGAAAAAGTGTGGGGACGATGTTTACACTATTTTTTGAATATGTGTTGAGCGTTGTGTGATCAAATTCTATTGGTCTACCGAAATCTGCCTGTAGGAGGACATGCCCGACCTAATGTTAGGATGCAACGCCTCGGAGTTTAACACACTCGGCATCGGCGCTGGCATACCCGCGGCCGAAAACTAGTCGAATCCGGCATACACCACATTAATTCTGTTCACTCCCGCGAAATCCTACCTGCTCGGGCTTGGTCCTGGGCTTAAAAGTTGAATGCATCTGTCCTAAATGACCTCCACCTGGCTTAATAGCACTGCGTCGTTCTGACGAAGACCTCTCAGAAGTTCCCTTATTTTGAATGCCTGGTGCACGGAAGTCCCGACCGAAAGTTTTCCTGGGGCAGTGTTCGTCATCCCGAGCCGTTCTTGTTGAAGGCCTTGGAGTTCTTCGAGGGCCCCCCAGGAGGCTGGGAACGTTGCAAATTTGGTGTGTGTGTGTGTGTGTGTGTGTGTGTGTTTGTCCTCTCCAGTGCGTTGGAGGTCTAGGGTCGGCGGCGTCCCTAGTGGGGGGGAAGACAAAAACCCAGAAAAATAGGGGAAACTATGGGGAGTTCTTTTATTTGTATGCATTTTCATTTGTGTGTGTCCCAGGGCCCCTTCGCGATAGGAGGGGAGGGGGCGATGGACGGCAGGGGCAGCGAGGGCTGCAGCACAGGGGCCCTTCGGGGCACCGCAGGGGGGCCCTGCAGGGGGGCCCCTGCGGGCCCAGGAGGGGGCCTGCCCGGCCCGAGAGGCGCGCCCCTCCCCCCATGGATCGGGGGCGGAAAAGAGGGGGGGTGATGACTAGGGGGGGGGTGGATATCATGGCGGGGGCCAGGATATCTCCCCAGATTTCATGGCGCCTCTTCTTATTTTGATACGTCCCTGGCCCCCCCGCTGGGCCGCGCACATGCCGCCGGTCATGATTTGCACCCCCCCCTCTTGGACACCCCCCCTCTTGGCCGCTCCCGACACGGACCGCGGCCCCCCCCCCCCTGACCTTCCAGGAGGGCTAAAAAGTAGCACTCGACTTAATTAAACACCTATTCCAAAGCTATTCTATACGTCTTGATTTTAGGCTGTTTCGCTCGGCTTTTTTGGTTTTTAGGTCTCCGGTGCTAAAAGATAGCTCTTTGGAAGGTCAGGGTGACCGCCCCCCCCAGGAACCCAGAGATCCGATGCCGTGCTCTTTTCAGTGCGGAGATCCTGGAAGCCTCGGCCCCTTCCCCAGGACCGGCTTTCCACCCCGAGTCGTTTTGTTGACGGTCCTGGGGCCCGGCGAGGGCCCCTCGAGGCCAAAAATAGCGAAAAAACCCCGTTGTGTTTTTTTCAATACGCCTGGTCTCTGGTAGTGCGCACCCAAATCATCCCCACGAGCCACGACCCTCTCTCCCCAGGCAGGCGGAAGCGGCGCTCAGAGCGCCCGCTCCCCTGGAAGACCCCAGGAAGGTCGGGGGCACGAGGGATCGGATCGGGGGCTCATGTCGATTCCTCCGATTCGATTCGATTCGGTTTCAAAGGCTTCCGATTCCGATTCGATTCGACGTCGGATTCCGATTCCTCCGATTCGATTCGACGTCGGATTCCGATTCGATTCGACGTCGGATTTCGATTCCTCCGATTCGATTCGATTCGATTTCGAAGGCTTCCGATTCCGAGTCGATTCGACGTCGGATTCCGTTCTGGGCCCCATTTTCTCCAGGGCGGTCTGTTATAGCTTGCCAATCCCCACCGATCCGACTTTTCCCGACTCGGCTGCCGATTTCCGCCGATCCGATTCGCGTCGATCGCCCATCCGACGTGTCGATCTGATTCTGGGCTCTCCTGGGGACTGGTTAGGTCGGGCATGTCCCCCTACAAAAATAGTCAAACCATATTCCAAAAGTGATCAACAATTGTCGAAACATCGCCCCCATATTGTTGTTTTACATAACGATTGGGGATCTGCCGCAGCCTGGCTCCGCCAGCTGGCCCTTGCCTTTGACACCGTGTGGTGTAGCGCCGCGAGAGGCGCGGCGAGAGGCGCCAGGAGAGCCAAAGCCATGCACGCAGCCGAGTTTTGCTACCCCCCCTCCCCGTACAGCAGGGCTCCTTTCGATCCCCCCGATGCGATTCGATTCGATTTCAAAAGATTTCAAAAGCTTCCCATTCCTATGCGATTCGACGTCGGAGTTCCGTTCCTCAAATTCCATTCGATCCGATTTCGGTGGTTTCCGATTCCGATTCGATTCGATTTCGGGTTCCGACGTGGGTTCCGATTCCTTACTGGAGGCAGACTAGCCTGTTCCGATTCGATTCGATTTCGGGCTCCGATTTGGGTTCCGATTCCTTACTAGAGGCGTACTAGGTTGCCGATTGCCGCCGAGTTGAGTTCTCCCGACTCGGCTGCCGATGTTCGCCGATCCGTTTCAGTTTGATCGCCGATCCGACTTGTCGATTCGATATTGGGCTCGCCTGCCCTGCAGTGGAGACCCCTGCCAAGAAACACCCTGCTCGCCTCCAGGGTGCCTTGGGCTTCTTGGCTGTCGATAATCAACGGACGTCCTGGGGGCTCAGGGTTGGGTTTCTTGTGGAAGGTTTCTTGTGACCTGGCCTCCACTGTAATTAGTTACCCCCTTCCTTGGCGTCTGACCCGACCCTCCTACAGCCAGGTTGGGTTCACGGGCGAAGCGTGCCGTGTTCGAACAGGCCCCGGAGCCCCATAATCGGACATCTCAATTTGGTTGATACGGTGTCCCGGGCATGCCCAATTTTTTCCCCCAGAGCAAGCTGTCCATCCCGATTAGGTTTGCGATAGTCCCAGGGCCCTGCAAGGGCCCACCAACGGCCGAAAATGGAGGTTATATTGTTCCCAATCTGCTAAGTGGGAAGAGTGTTTTCTCTCGCCCCTCCGCGCAGTAACCAGAATGCTCACTCTCACCATCATCGTCGTCGTCATCATCATCATCCTCCCCATCACCGTCGTCCGTGGCAACTTGGGCTCCAGCATTTTTTTGGCTCGTTTGCCAGGGTTCCAGCCTGACACGCCCGACGGTCGCTAACAGCACCGCTTCTCCCGGTGAAGCGATGGCGCGCTCCAGCTTCGGTGCCCTTGTCCTCGCCGCGGCGGCCGCGTGGCTGCTATCCGCGACCCTCTCGCCGGCCTTTGCCGGCACAAGGGCCCAGACGGCTGCTCGCGGTGACCGCGTGGCCAGACAGGCCGGGTCCGAGATCATGCTCACCGCTCCCTCGATCGGCGGCCGCTATCGCGTGATCATCGACGAGAGCACCACGGTGGAGTCGTGCCTCACCAAGTTCAGGAAGATCTTCGAGATTGACCAGGACTTCCTCCTCGACAGCGACTTCAACGTCTACCTGAAGGAGGACGAGAGCAAGCCAATCTCCGGCAAGATCGCGGACCACACCAAGCTGCGCCCCTGGGGCCCGGACGGCATCGAGCTGCACATCTACTACGAGCCGAAGTGAACGGAGCTCGCTCGCACCTGCTTGGCATCGCTCGGACGTGTGCATTTTTCCTTCGGCGAGGACCATCGAGGAGCATCCATGATCACTTGGCGGAAAAAAACACGCACGAAACCAAGAAAAAAAGGAAATGGACGTCCGAGCGATGGCCAGCCTGTAAGCGGCGGCTGAGGAGAGGATTTTACTGAGCGCGGTCTGCATCACCATCGTCAGTCGTGGTCAGAATCACGAACAAGTGCCAGACTCATCAATGCGCATGACCATCATCAGCATCATCATCAGCAGCACCACCATCATCACCATCATCATAAGAACCATGGTCTCCTCCTCATCCTCCTCTCCCCATGTTAATCGTCATCATTTTCATCAGTCGTTGTCGGTATCATGACCTTCTTGTTCTCCATCACGATGACGAGAGCATATTCATGAGCAGTTTGTGAGGAAGTCTCGAGCGGGAGCCTCGTCTATGAATCACTTGCAAGGAAGTCTCGAGCCGACGCCTTCCCACTAGGGCACCCACCTTGTGTTTTGATCCGAGGTGGCCATCGAACTACCCGTAACGAGACACAGGTTGTTTGAACATTGGGCCGCCTGGATCTTCAAGATCAAAATATGAGGATATTTCGAATGACCACGAACCCCACGCAGGTACTTCATCCTCATCCTTTCAACCTTCGTCGTCGTCAGAGTCGGTATCCCTGATCATCATCCTCATCATCATTCTCTTGTCGCCATCATCACGATCAGCATGACGTCGACGCCATCATGACGATCACCATGACCATGACCGCCATTGTAATCATCACCTTATCATCATCATTATTCTCGTTGTCAATCGTCGTCGTCATCATTGTAATCGTGGCGACGACGGCGACGACGGCGCCAAGGACAAATGACCTGTCGCCATTGTTGACGCCTGGTGCTCCGACACGTGGCACCGTCGTCGCGTTCTGGCCCCTGGCGGTTTCGCAATGCAGACATGTCGTTTTCTCCCCTGACGCTCCGGAAGCTAGATCTTTCATCCTCTGATCCTCCTCCCCCTCCTCTGTTGTGCTCTTACTCCTCCTTCTCCGCATCCACCCCAGTCCTCCCCCTCCTTCGCAACCACAGCGATCACAACCACAAGGGCGATGAGGACGATTACCCGTATGCAAACGACATGCGGTAGGTTCATGCGGGGTTGGCGCGCCGGCGACGCCGGCGACGGCGTTCAAGGTTGAACTCTGCGGCGCGATGCCACTGGTCCCGACGGAATCCATCCTTGAGCGAACCGGGCTGGGATCGATTCAAGGTTGAGCGATCGACGCGGTGTCAAAAACTTTTGCGCTCGCCGACGCCGCACGTCGGGTGGGGCTATGGCGAAGATAAACCTGTTCCAGAGTGTTCCGGAACGCTCTCAGAGCGTTCCTGAACACTCTTACAAGTCCGCGGCGCCCGAGACATCCTCCAGAGCCGCCAGATTTCAGAGATTCTCGATTTACCCTCACCCGAGTTTGCCCTCGTCCTGACTTCGTCTTAGCACGAACCCGCCGTATGGATTTCATCTTGCGTCGGATTGTTTTTCCCCATTACCCGTTTTCACAGTGGTCTCTCAGTTTTTTGTGGAAGAAACTGGTGGGTGCTGGGTCCTTCGCTCCCGGCGTTGCTCGGGCTTCCATGGGATTGCCCAGGGTTCCTCAAGGTCCCTCGGCGTTGTTCGGGGCTCCTCGGAGGCACTGTCCAGCAATCGATTCCAAGCTATGCCAAATAACGCCGATGTGTCTCAAACAATGGCAAGCAACGCCACGCAATGCAAACCAATGAAACAATGTCATGCAATGCAAGCCCCCCGAAGCAATGCAAATCAATTGAAAGAGCAACGCCTCGCAACGAGAGGCAGTTCAATGCAGCGTTCGGCAATGCCAAGCAACGATTCCAAGCAATACCAAGCAGCGATTCCAAGCAATGCCAAACAATGCGTTGCATTGCTTTGCATATGAAGTAGCTCAGAATTGCTCAAATATGCTGTGTAAGAGTCCAAACCCCGAATTAGGGGGTCGCGCCGGCTTCACAAACACGCTGGAGTTATGGGGCGTTCAGAATCCCCCCCCAGACCTGGGTAGAGGGCAAAGCCGCCGAAGCGTACGCGAAAGAGGCTGGCTGACGACCGGTTCAGGAGGGGAAAAAAACACACACAGACACAATTAATCGTCGACTGCCAGGAAAATATAGGAAAGTATGGGGATTGGGAGGGAAGACAAAAATCCAGGAAAAATTGGAAAATATGGGGAATAGTTTTATTTGTGTGTGTTTATTTGGCCCCTTCAGATGTGCGCACTTCCAGACAAGAAGCTATGATGCAGCATGTGGCAGGTGGCATCTTCTGCAGTGTTCTGGCCGAGAGCAGTCTAATCGCGAGCAGGGCTCCGTCGAAATGTCCAGCTGGGGTCGGCGGCACGCGCCCATCCCCACAGTCGGGACAGCTCGCTGAGGCGGCGGCGCCTCCTCCTCCTCCTCCTCCTCCTCCTCCTCCTCGTCCTCCTCGTCCTCCCCCTCCCCCTCCCTCTCCTCCTCCTCCTCCTCGTCCCCCCCTCCCCCTCCTCCTCCTCCTCCTCCTCCTCCTCCTCCTCCTCCTCCTCCTGCTTCTGCTCCTTCTCCTCCTCGTCCTCCCTCTCCTCCTCCTCCTCCTCCCTCCTCCTCCTCCTCCTTCTCCTGCTTCTTCTCCTTCTCCTCCTCGTCCTCCCTCCTCCTCCTCCTCCTCCTCCTCCTCCTCCTCCTCCTCCTCCTCCTCCTCCTCCTCCTCCCTCCTCCTCCTCCTCCCTCCTCCTCCTCCTCCTCCCCCTCCCCCTCCCCCTTCCCCTCCCCCTCCCCCTCCCCCTTCTCTCTCTCCTCCTCCCCCTCCCCCTCCTCCTCCTCCTCCTCCTCCTCCTCCTCCTCCTCCTCCTCCTCCCCTCCTCCTCCGCCCCGCCTCCTGCTGCTCCTCCTCCTCCTCCTCCTCCTCCTCCTCCTCCTCCTCCTCCTCTCTCCTCCTCCTCCTCCTCCTCCTCCCCCTCCCCCTCCCCCTCCTTCCCCCCCGAGCCAGGTCCTGCGAGAGCCAACTGGGAGGCATGCGGGACTTCAAGTTCTTCTCGCCCGTGCCCGCGCCGTGCCCCGCCGAGGCGGGGCGCCCGCGAAAACCGCACACCCCCGAGGGCAACGTCAGGGGGGGAAGGAGGAGGAGGGCAAGGACGAGGACGAGGACGAGGACGAGGACGAGGGGGAGGATGAGGCGGGCTTTGGCACCCGCTCCGAGCTGACCATTTTTGTTCGGTCAGGACCTGCTGCTTCAAAAGCAGTATATCGCCGAGCACGGGAAGTGGATGGACACAGTCGCGGATTTCAGGCAGTGCTTGGCAAGGTTGAGGGCTTTTTTCTCGGCGAGGACCATCGAGGAGCATTTTGGGCCATCGGCGTCACCCCAACATGCTCATACCATGTGTGCGTCGCCCTCCCAGGGGCGACGCGCGCACCGAGAAATCTTGTAGTATATGCGTCAGGGGGGGGAACGTGTCAGGGCTTATCAAGCAGTGGCGAAGCGTCCTAGCTCGCCTATCGGCCCACCAAAGACAGTTCCAAGGACCTTTTGTGGTCTGCATGAGATGTTCTTCGAACAGTTCTGGCCGAGGCGGTCTTGTTTTCACACATCGGGCTTATGTTCTGAGCACGCTGTTCTTGTTCGTAGAATTTTTGTTGGGGGGAGTTCTGAGATCATGTCGTGGTAGGCTTATGGGCATGCCAGGACGGTCGGCCCCTGCTCAGGGCAGGGTTCAGGGCTCTTCTTCTCCTCGGCAAGGACCATCGGTCAGAGCCCCGAATCATCAGGGGTAACTCGGGTCAGGGTTAACTCGGGTTCGTTTTTCGGGAATCCGAACCCGAGTTACCCCGGACCCGAGTTACCCTGGATAACTCGGGCGTCCAGAGCCCCGAATCATCAGGGGTAACTCGAGTCAGGGCTACAACTCGGGTTCGTTTTTTCGGGAATTCAAGCCCGAGTTACCCCGGGCCCGAGTTACCCCGGAGAACTCGGGCGTCCAAATCGGCCAGCATTTTGGGCCATCCCGCGAACAACTGCGCGCAGGAAGCCGAGACGTGCACGGGGAACGGGCGTCCGAGCGGTGGCGAGACGGGGGCAAAGCGTGAGAGGGGGGGCCCCCGACGCCTTCGCCGCCCTGCCCTCGACCCCGCAGCGGCGGCGGGGGAGGAGGGGGGAGGAGGGGGGAGGAGGGGGAGGAGGAGGGGGAGGAGGAGGGGGAAGAGGAGGGGGGAGGAGGAGGGGGAGGGGAGGAGGAGGAGGAGGAGGAGGAGGAGGAGGAGGAGGGGGAGGAGGAGGAGGAGGAGGCGCACGCACGCACGGGCAGAGCACGCGGATGGGGGGGGTGGCGGGGTCGAGCTCCGCTTCACCCTCGTGAATCCCTTGGCATCGCTCGGGCGTGTGCATTGTTCCTTCGGCGAGGACCATCGAGGAGCATCCTTGATCAGTTCGCGAAAAAACCACGCACGAAAGCGAAAAAAACACAGGAAATTAACGTCCGAGCGATGGCCATGCAGATCCGGGTTTGATGATTTCGGGCGTGCGTGCCGGTAGTGCTGGAGCAAGGACTCATCGGGCGTGATCTTGGGGCCAGTCTGGGTGGTGCGGGGTGCCCTGTCGGTGTCGGGGGGGTGCCCCATCGGTAGCGCGATAGTGAGATCGATAGTGAGATCGGTAGTGAGGTCGATAGTGAGGTCGATCGTGATATCGACTGTGAGACCGATTGTGAGAACGATAGTGAGATCGATCGTGGTGCCGCGCCGTCCAATCCGGTCTGGCGGTTCCCAATTCGGCTGACGTTGGTGGGTCTCCTCGTAGTCGCTCTTGCGAGAAGACCTCCCACGAGGTGCGCCCCCTGTGAGTCTCGTCTCCCCCTCAGTAGGGGCCGGAAGGCCCACAGAACCCGTAAGGGCATCGGGTATTTGTGATTGTCTCGAATGTCCCAGGGTTCGTTTCGATTCCTCCGATCCGATCCGATTCGAGTTCGATGGTTTCCGATTCCGATTCGATTCGGTTTCAGATTCCGATTCGGATTCCGATGTCTCACTGAGGCCGTATTACTGTCGAATTCAGCCGATTCGATTCTTCCCAGCTTGGCTGCCGATTTCCGCCGATTCGATTAATTTCGTTCGCCGATACGACTTATCGATTCGATTCTGTGCTCTCCTGGCTTCCTTGCAATAGACACGGAAACGAAGTTGCGTGCAACCATGGTTCGAAAAGTGAAGGTATCGTGCGATAGCGTCGTTGAAATCCAGACATCATTCCACAGCGTAGAGGGCGGCCGTGCACCACCACCGACCCACGGAAACCAAGCAAGAGTGGTTATCAGTCCTCATTACGTTTGAGTTTGGTGCGTTCCGCCGCGCTGATTGAAACTTACAGTGGGGACCCATGCCAAGAGACACCCTGCTCGCCTCGGGGGTGCCATGGGTGTCTTGGGTGTGTTCTGGGATGGAAAGCGTGACGTTTCCATACCAAAAATCCACGGACGTCCTGGGGTCCGTTCTGGGGTCTCAGGGTGTGCTTTGGTTTAGTTTTTGTTATGAAAGGTTTCTTGTGGTCGGGCCTCCACTGTACGTCTGAACCTGGTACGTTCCGCCGTGCTGATTGAGACTTAAGCTGCAGGCGGCGGAGATGCCCCAAGCTCTGGACCCAAAACAAAGTACTGCCAGCGCGTACCCCAAACAGTAGGCTCTTGCAGTCGATGAGGTGCAATCAATGTGGCGCAGTGTATGCGGTGCAACCAATGTAATGCAATCTATGCGGTGCCCTCTATGTGGTGCAATCTACGCGGTGCAACCTATGCAGTACAGTCTATGCGGTTCAAGTATGTCGATGGGTGATGGTGATGATGAGCCACGCGTAAGGTTAAAGTGGGTGACGATGATGATGATGGTGATGTTGATGCTGATGATGATGGTGATGATGCTGATGATGATGACGATGACGATGATATCGATGATGACGAAGATGATGATGACGATGATGATGAGGATGAATATTTGTAGACGTGTTGTTGATGATGACGACGTTGGTGATGACGCGGGCAATGATAATGATGATGATGACGACAATGAGGTAGACGATGATGATGGCGATGATGACGACGATGGTGAAGGGTTCGGGGCGTTTTAGCAAATCGGAAGGCCGCGTGCAAGGCAGAGCCCAAGGCTCGGGAATAATGTAAAAGCCTGCGCGCGGCTGTCACAGAATCGGGCCTGATACGCAATCTATGCGGTGCAATGTATGCGATGCGACGGGCGGCGACTGGCGGCATGGGCGACGACGGGCGGGGATGGCGGCGACAGGCAGCAACAGGCAGTGACGGGCGGCACGGCGGCGATTTTGCGGGCTGGGTCCCGAGATGGTTGACCGAAGTAAGAACCCCTACTCCGAGTTTCTGAATAAGCGTCGGGGGGGGGCGTCACCCCCGCCGACACCCCCACGTCGACCCCGTCGCGGGCAGCCACCGCGCGCCGAAGGCGCTCCGCCCCCCGTCGCGGCGCGACGACGCGGCGAGCCCCTCCACGCCTGACCTATGAAGAAGCATAGGGTAACCGAAGGAAAAAACCCTGGTGCTGCAAGCGCTGCTGTGGGGAAGCAGCAGCAGCGCAGGAGGCACGGAGGCCCCTCTCCGCGCCGGCGGGGCGCGGCACCGCGGGGGCCCCCTCCGGGGGGCGGCCGCCGCCGCCCGCTCCTCGAGCCTGCGAAGCCCCGACCCCCCGATCCCTCGATCCCTCGAGCTGCGAGCCCTCGATCCCTCCCTCGATGCCTCGATCCTCCGATGCCTCCCTCGATGCCTCGATCCTTCGATGCCTCGATCCTTCGATGCCCCGATCTTGGATCGTCGAGCCCTCGCGCCCTCGCTCCTCTCGGGCCCTCGCGCCTGGGACCCTCGGGCCCTCGGGCCCTCGGGAACCCTCGAGCCCTCGGGAACCCTCGATCTCCCTCGAGCCCTCGATCCTCGAGCCCTGGGGCCCCTGAGTTCCTCGATCCTGGGGCCCCTGGGATCCTCGAGCCCTCGATCCCTGAGATCCTCGTGCCCTCGCGCCTGAGACCCTCGGGCCCTCGAGCCCTCGGGAACCCTCGAGCCCTCGGGAACCCTCGATCTCCCTCGAGCCCTCGATCTCCCTCGAGCCCTGGGGCCCCTGAGATCCTCGATCCTGGGGCCCCTGAGATCCTCGACCTTTGATTGCTGATGTTCCAGCCTGCTGTCGCCTGGATCGCTGGGAATCATCACGAGCACTCAGAGAGTGTACCGGAACTCGAAGGTTTTCGCGCGTCGGGCCCCGGGAGACGCTCGCCCGGCGCTCTTTCGACACTCTCCCTTGACACTGTTCCGGGTGCTCGAACTTATTTCTGGGATGTGGTCCTTTACCAGCCTGGAACATATCCCTATCCCTATGCTGGGCACCTCCTCATCACGATGCCAATCTTAGGGATTCCTTTCTAGTTTTTGAGGGCGAGTCCCTAAGATTGTCATCGCCTTTTGGCGTGTCAATCTTAGGGATAGGGATACGCTCGAGGCTGGCAAGTCCTGGAGTACGACTGGAGCAACATCGTCCTCGATCCTCGTTCCTCCCCCCGCTCAGCTCGTCGGACCCCCCCACCGCAGAGAGGCGGAGCGGCTCGGCGCCTGCCTCGCCCTCTGCGCGGGGCTGCTGAGCCTCGACCTCGGCGGGGTGCCGCCCCCCTCGCGCGGGGGAGGCGGAGGAGGGGAGGGGGAGGTGGGAGGAGGAGGAGGAGGAGGAAACGGAGGAGGAGGAGGAGGAGGAGGAGGAGGAGGAGGAGGAGGAGGAGGATGAGGAGGGGGATAGGGGAATAGGAGGATGAGGAGGAGGAGAAGATGGAGGAG
>CAUYUJ010014339.1:252142-290367 GCA_963575745.1 Prorocentrum cordatum | reverse complement strand
AGGAGGGAGGAGGGAGGAGGGGAGGAGGGGAGGAGAGGAGGAGGGGAGGAGAGGAGGAGAGGAGGGGAGGAGGAGAAGAGGAGAAGAGGAAAAGTGGAGACGAGGAGAAGAGGAACCGATGAACAGAGGAGGAGGAGGAAGAGGTGGAGGAGGAGGTCGGTGGAGGAGGTCGGTGGAGGACGAGGAGGGTGAGGAGGAGGTGAAGGAGGAGTTGGAGGAGAGCTGGATGGTATGCGGTGGTGGCTCCTGCGTGGGAGCTTCCCCTCGAGGTGGGGCTGACGGCCGAGACCCTGGCCGCCGCCTGCGGCAGACTGCCTGGTGCCCTGCCCAAGCTGGACCTTTGGCGGGCGGGCGGAAAGGTTTCCGGCGGCGACAAGGAGGACACCCACAGACACACACACACAGTCTTAAAACCCGCACACACAGACACACAGCGACACACGCACACACACACACACACACACACACACAGAAACAGACACAGACACAGTGACAGACACACACACACAGACACACAGCGACACACGCACACACACACGCACGCACGCACACGCACACGCACACGCACACGCACACGCACACGCACACGCACACGCACACGCACACGCACACGCACACGCACACGCACACGCGCACGCGCACGCGCACGCGCACGCGCACGCGCACGCGCACGCGCACGCGCACGCGCACGCGCACGCACGCACGCACGCACGCACGCACGCACGCACGCACGCACGCACGCACGCACGCACGCACGCACACACACACACACACACACAGACACACAGACACACGCACGCGCACGCACGCACGCACGCACGCACGCACGCACGCACACAGACACAGGCCTTCGCAGAAATCGAAGAAACATAACGCCATAAACATAGTGTTGGCGCTCCGCGCGGATTTCTTGCATCCGCGTTTGGGGGCGAGGGAGGGGGGGGGAGTCAAAATCTAGGCCTCCAAGATGGGGTCCGAGTAGGTGGGGTCGGAGGATCGCGCCGCATCGATGACGCATCGACGACGCGGCTCGATGTGGAACTCGTGTTTCCCCACGCCAGCGCGGCCGATGCATCGCCGACGTCGCCGATTCAACGCCGATACATCGGCGATGCATTGGCGATGCGGCGCGACCCATCGACCCCAGATAATCGGACCCCATCTAGGAGGCCTCTAGAAAAGGAGGAGGCCTTTTCAGAAGCCGAAGAGGAAAAATTGCGATAGTCATAAACTGTCGGCGCTCCGCGCGGATTTCTTGGATCCGCGCCTGGGCCCCCCCTCGGCGCGTTCCGCGCGCCAGGGAGGGGGGCCCAGCGCGGATACAAGAAACCCGCGCGGAACGCCAAAAGTGTTTCTGTTCACATCGGTTCTTCTTCTTCTTCTTCTTCTTTGTCTTTTTCTTCTTCTTCGGCATGCGACGGATCTTCTTTGCACTGCTTCGGCCAAGCTCGGCATGCTTTTGCGACCAAGTTGCCGGCAGAAGTTCTTCTTCTTCGGCCATTCGCACCGAAGGCGGCGGGGCTTTTCAGAAGCCCGCGCGCCTTCCGAGAAGCGCTGCTGCGTCTTCGGGGCAGGCTCAGGGAACTGCTCAGAAGGCCGGCCTGGGGGCTTCGGGCGTTCTGAGAGGGTCTGCCCCCTTCTCTCGCTCCCCCCCCCCGGCGGGGGGGCAGAGCGGAGGAGACTGGGCGTCGCGTACTTCGGGCCGGACGAAAGGGGGGGATTGGGAAAGGGGGGGGGGGTACACGTGCACGGGGAGGGGACGTCCGAGCGACGGCGGCGGCGAGACGAGGGGCACGGGGCCCTGAGGGCAACGGATCCCGGACCCCCCGGGGGACGGTCCCCAGGCTCCCGGCCCTTCGCCCGGGGTCGCTCTGTCTTGACGGTCCTGGGGCCCCCCGTGGAGAGCCGCGGGGGGCGTGAGCACTCGGGAGCGTCAGGCCAAGGGCGCCCCCGAGGGCTCGAAGCTCTTCGCGCTTCGCGGTTCGGCCCCGAGTCCTCTTCATCCTCCTCTTCTCCCCTGGGAGGCGGCGCGAGAGCGCGAAGCTATTCGCACTTCGCGCTTCGCGCTGCGCGAAGCGCGAAGTTGGGAGCCCTTGATGAGTGGAGCGCGCGTCGCCTTCCGCTTGTGCGCATTCCTCGTTAGCGCCTTGCGCAGTAGACATGCGCCTATGCGACCACCCTCTTGGTGAGGAGGAGGCTGTGTGTGTGGGGGGTTCTGCTGATGACACCTGCGATGGGACACCATCGGGACACCCTAGGAACAAATACATGATCACACCATCGGGGCACCATGGCAGTCCATCCGTCCACTATTTGTCTATCGATCTCACTATCGGCCTCACTAGAGGTCTCGCTGTCGATCTCACTATCGATGCCACTATTTGTTTATCGATCCCACTATCGGCTTCGCTATCGATTTCTCATTATCGATCCCAGTGTCGATTGCACTATATGCTTGGAGATCCCGTATAAATCAATCTCGCATTGCCTCCTATCTGTCTATCGATCTCATTGTTGATCTCACACTCGGTCATTATCAACTACATAGCATTCAGTCACACTATCAAGCGGACCCATTCTCCATCTCACGATGCATCGATATCATTAGCTATATGCCTATACATGGTCCAGGGCTTGGGCCCCCCCCCAATGCTGATGCCATTGGGCCCCCCCCCCCCCGCGATGGTCCCCCCCGCCCGCCCCCCCCTGTGGGCGTGGCGTGGTGCTGCGCTGCGGTGCCCCCCCCCCCCCCTGTGGATGTGGTGTGGTGCTGTGGTGGTTCAGAGGTGGGCGTGGCGTGGTGCTGCGCTGCGGTGCCCCCCTCCCCCCCCCCTGTGGATGTGGTGTGGTGCTGTGGTGGTTCAGAGGTCGTCGTCGTCGTCGTCTCGTCGTCCTCGTCGTCCTCGTCGTCGTCGTCGTCATCGTCGTCGTCGTCGCCGTCGTCATCGTCGTCATCGTCGTCGTCGCCGCCGCCGCCGGCGTCGTCGCCGCCGCAGCCGTCGTCGTCGTCGTGGTCGTCGTCGTCGTCGTCGTCGTCGCCGTCGTCGTAGTCGTCGCCGTCGTCGTCGTCGTCGTCGTCGTCGTCGTCTCTGGGACCATACCATCTGGGGGGGGGGGGGGCGAGGAATCCTGGGACCATACCATCTGGGGGGGAGGGGGGGGTGGCCCGTGGGCCCGGAGCCCAGGACCATATATCTATCGATCTCACGCGACATCCATGTGGATAACTACCATCGGGACACCACCTGGACGCCATCAGAACATCATCGGGGCAGCATGGGGACACCATCGGGCACCATGTGGACACCATCGGGACGCTGCTGGGACACCATGGCGACAGCATCGGAACACCATCGGGACACCCATCGAAACACCCTCGGGACACCGTCAGGACACCATCGAGACACCATCGGGACACCATCGAAACACCATCGGGACACCATCGGGACACCGTCAGGACACCATCAGGACACCATCTGGACACCATCGGGACAACATGGGAACACCATCGGGACACCATCTGGACACCATCGGGACATCGTCGGGGAACCATGTGGAGTACCATCGGAACACCACGGGGACACCATCGGGACGCCATCGGCTCACCATCGAGACACCATCGGAACACCCCCAAGCCACTGCCAGCCAACCAGCGGGACACCCCCGAGCCACCGCCGGCCAGCCGGGGAGTAGCAACAATTGGCCCAGAATCGCTCTGGCAGCGGCGAGTTCATTTCGCCAGCGCGCCCACGCAGCCTCGACTCGCCCGCCTGCACGCACGACACGAAGCCGAAACGGATTTCTGGGGGGTGTCTCTGTTTCACTTCGACCTCATCTCCAATTTCCGATATGCACAGCTCTTCGACAGTAACACGCTACTGGGTCGTCGAGCCAGCGCGACGCTGACATGATCATTGCTCTCCGAGAAGCAGGCGAAGACCTCCCAGGGCGCCTCTTCGTTCTCCAGGGCCGACTTCCTTCGTGCTGAGCTGTCGGCTCGGTCTTTCGGTCGCCAGATCACTCAGTACTAGCCGATTCTGGGCCACTGGCGGCGTTCAACCTGCCCCCTATGATCCGCCGTCGCGAAGCGTTTGAAGCATCGCGAGGAGTCATGGCCAGAGCCCCAGACCCCATCTCCCCGCGGCACTTCTCCCAGCCCCTCGTCGAGCTGTGATGGCCCCGCAGCCCCGGTGCCGGGCGGAAACGCCCAGCGTGAACAAATGGCGGCGCCAGGATCTCGGGGTCGAACGCCCGCGCTGGGGTCGCCGCCCCGTCGACGGGGCCCGAGTTTTTCTTTATTGCATCGCGTCGCTCATTCCGCCGGCCCGTGGGGGCCTCTTGGGGGCTTCCTATAGGGCCTCCAGGAGGCCTCTTGGCGGCCTCCGGGAGGCCTCTTGGGGGCCTAGTGGGGGCGTCTTGGGGGCCCTTTGAGGGCTCTTGGGGGCCTCCTGGGGCCTCTTAGGGGCCTCTTGGGGCTCAGGGTCGACGGGGCCCGAGTATTGTTTTTTGGTCTGCAATAGCCGCGGGCACGAGTGGCCTCTCGGGCGCGCCGCCTGCCGTCGGTCCTCGGCCGGCGTCGTGGCCGCGAGCGCCACCCCCCGGCAGGAGCGGATGAGCCTCGGCGGCAACCTCCTGGGCGACGCCGCGCGCCCAGTGCGCGCCCCTCCGGGGCCGCCAGAAGGGGGGCGGCTCGACGCTTCCAAGGCGCCTGCGGCGAGTCACTTCGGAGCGTGTATTACCTACCCCGCTTTCGCTTCCAGGTAAAACCAAGTCATACCACGCGCCTCCTCGTCAAGCGGCCTGACCAGTACAGGCCGTAGTTTGGCATCGCTTGGTATCTCTTGGAAGCGAGGGTGGTCAAAAGCGAGGTGGGTTTGTTTGCCCCCTATCACTGCCGCCCCCCTGCCTTGCGGAAGAACCCACGCGGCCAGAGGCTGGGCCGAAGGTTGGGCCGAAGTATAATGTGGTCTGTGTGTTCCCCCGGCCCTGCGGAGCCTGTAGAGGCCGCGAGCAGTGGGCTGTCCAGGTTTGATTTGGTTGGCTTCGGCTGGGAAGCGATGTTGGCGCCGCTCCGTCAGCTCGTTTTTTTTGCTATTGGTTTGGGCGGATCGCGTGGTTTGGTGGTTCGATCTTGCGTGGCGGGTCCGTGCAGTGGGCTCTCTCTGTGTTGTTGTCAGTGCGGGCTGCTCTGTTCAATGGAATCAATTGGCATGGCGCCACCACGCATCGAAAGGGCTCGGCCCAAACGATATCATACGTCCTGTGAGGGCTCTCAAAAGGGCCTCTTGGAACTCTGCGGGAGGGACTCAGAAGTCCTCGGGGGGGGGGGGCTCCGAGCGCTCAAACCCCGCCTGCCCACGAGCCCCGGTTACCCAAACATCTACGAAACATCTGCGACACATCTACGAAACATCAACGAATCGTCTACGAAACATCTACGCACGCAGAAACATCTACGAAACATCTACGAAACATCTCCGGTGGATTTCTGGGGGGTCGAAAACGACGCGGTCGCATCTGCTGAAACCGTGGTCGCGCGAGCCCGATTCCGTTCACGGGCCGAACCTCGCCTGAAGTGCTGTAGATTACGATACACAAGCGTGGTGGTCGCGCGAGCCCGAATCCGTTCGCGGGGCGAATTTCGTCGGAAAAACATTTACAGACATCGACGAAACATCTACGAAACATCTACGCACGCAAAAAAACATCTACGAAACACATACGAAACATCTACGAAACATCTCGCCCCGTTCCCGCGAGTAAGCCACGTCCGATGGGCTCGTCGCCATGGCTGGATTCCTGAGTGCGATTACGGGTCGGCGCTGGCTGTCCGTGATCACCGGCATCGGGGGCTTGGAGCCGCGCGCGGGGGGGGCGGGGTCGATGTGGGGGGCCAATCAATTGGCATGGCTGTGTGCGCGGTGTTTCCACGGGGGGGCAGGTTGACGTCGCAGGCATCGCAGCGCTGGCCGCTGCGTCAGGCGATTTTTCCATGAGCGGGCCGAGCGCAGCATTCGAAGCAAGACGCAACTCAAGAAAGGAATCATACTGGGCAGAGTGTCCTGGAGTGCGTCCGAGCGTCGGCCGGGGCCCCCTGGGCTGGTTTTTGGGCGGTCGTTTCGATTATTATTTGGACAGTCTTCCCCAGGCCATAAGCCGCGGCCTCTACAGCGGAGCCCCTTGGGGGAACGCTTGGGTGAGGAAGAGGAGGAGGAAAGGGACGAGAAGAAGGACAAGGAAAAGGAGGAGGAGGAGGAGGCCTCCTGGGGCCTTCTGCGGGCCCCCCCGTCAGACAGGTGCGAAAGTTTCCTTAAATTGGGCACGCGCTATTTTTCAGCGAGCCGCATCACTTGGCGAGGCGGTCTCCCTGGCCGCGGCCCAGGTCCTTTACCCTGGACGGCAGGTCGCGGCACAGGCCGTCGACGCGTCACAGGCGCTATCGACTTGCGCCGCGCAGGCCTTCAGCCGAGCGCGGCCCGCCTCCAGGGTTTCCTTGCAGCACCGTTTCGGGAGCGTTTTCGTGAGCCTGTCCCGCATCAGCGACACCGCGGTCTCGTGGAGCATGGCCTCCTGGAGATGACCGGGCTGCACAGACCCTGTGAACTCACAAGGTTCCGTCACGCTTGCAACGTCGGAACCATTATGGAACCATCGTGGAACCAAGCAGGAACCCTGTGGATTCATAGGGTTTCGTCACATTTGCGACGTCGGAACCATCGTGGAACCATCGCGGAACCAAGCAGGAACCCGGTGGATTCATACGGTTTCGTCACACCTGCTGCGTCGGAACCATTGTGGAACCAAACAAGAACCTTGTGATTCAGGTTTCGAACCCTGTGGATTCATAAGGTTTCGTCACACTTGGGACGTCGGAACCATCGTGGAACCAAGCAGGAACCCTTTGAGTTCATAGGGTTTCGTCACAGTTGCGACGTCGGAGCCATCGTGGAACCAAGCAGGAACCCTTTGAAATCATATGGTTTCGTGACATGTCAACCTTTCGGGACCATCGTGGAACCAAGCTGGAACCATCGTGGTCGGGCGCCGGGCCGTATAAAACGACGCGGATCGGCGATCGCGGGTTCGCCGCCCCATTCTTATTTTAATACTAATTAAAAGATGGGGCACGGCGCATCTACGCCCCTGCGCCTGGAGCAGAGGGGTACCCACAAGTCGTATTATACGAGGGCCGCTGGGCCCCAAACTCCCCCCCCCCGGCCCCCGCCTTGAACCCCCTCTCTGAGCTCCGGGCATCGGGGCGGGCATAACATTGCATTGCGATGGATGGAATTCCGACGCGAGCCCAGCTGCGGCGACAGGGGGCCCCCAGGGCGAGCGGCGGACCAGCCATGTGACGTCGCATCGTTTCCTCGGCTGCCCGCGAGCCTGGCGACTCCGCGTTGCTTGCCCTGCCCCTGAGCCCTGGCCTCGTCTCCCTTCCGTGCCCGCTCCTCCCCAGGAATCACATTTCATTTAAGGAAACAGTTCGCACCTGTCTGGTGGGGGCATCCTGGGGGACCTCTCAGGGAGTCGCTCGGGGGCCACTTTGGAGATCTATGGGGCCGTGTTGGGGCCGTGTTGGACCCTTCTTGGGCCGCTTTGTGGGCCTCTTGGAGGCCTGTCGGGACGTCGCGGGGCGATCCTTGGGGCCAGTGGTGCCGTCTTGGAGCGTCGGAAGCCCGAAGAGGCGAGAGCGCCCAAAGTCACAGAAACGCAATCGTTGGTTGGGCCCTCACGGGGCCATACTGGCTGTCTCGGAGGCGTTTCGGGACCATCTCGGAGGCAATCTTGGGTCATCTCGGCCGTCTTGGGGTGGTTGTTTGTGGGCGGTGAGGTCGTTGTGGGTCCTTGCGCGCGGCCGGCGCAACCCGCCGAGACCCAGTCGGGAAGCGCTCTTTCATTATAAAAGATCTTCGGCAGGCCGTGCAACCCCCGTGGAAAGATCACAGGGGGCGGCGGAAGCAGGTAAACGCGCGTAGCGCCGCGATCCGTTAGCCGGGAAAAGTAACGGGGGGGAGTGTGAGGGGGTGGGCTTCGCCAGCCCGCATCTTGCACGTCCAGTGTTCGGCCATGTTCGGCCCCAGATGTCCCAAGACAGCCCCAAGAGCGCCCAAACTGCCTCCAAGACGGCCTCAGGGAGGCCCAAGAGGACCCCAAGACGTTGCAACACGGCCCAAGAGCGCTCGAAGAGGGCCCAACATCGCTTCAAGACGGCCAAAGAGGTCCTCAAGACGCTCCAGAAGGCTTCGCAAAAGGACACCACGAGGCACAAGTCGTCCCATTCCCTCGGGAAACGTGCATATTCCGCACTGGTTCGAATAGAGTCTACGACGGCCCCAGCACTCGCAAAGTGCCTACGCGCACGCGTCCGAAAGACACATGTCTGTTTTGACGTAATGTATCGTCGATCCCCCGCGGGGGATCCAGGCCATTTGCGCGCAGTTACTCTGCGAGTAGTGGAACGCGTTCGTCTCGAGTCTGGACGCCCGAAATGAAACGGAAAGAATGGGTACAATGCCCAACAGCAGTTCCTGTTCATTTTGAACAGGATGCGCTGTCCACGCCGCCGCGGCCTGTGTCCATTCGAGACAGAAGGCCGCCTGCCCAACAGCGGCCGCTTGCCCAACAACGCCCGTTGTTGTTGTTGTTGTTGTTGTTGTTGTTGTTGTTGCTGTTGGTGGTGTTGTTGGTGTTGTTGGTGTTGTTGATGTTGTTGTTGTCGTTGTTGTTGTTGTTGCTGTTGTTGTTGTTGTTGCTGCTGCTGCTGTTGTTGTTGTTGCTGTTGTTGTTGTTGCTGCTGCTGCTGATGTTGCTGCTGTTGTTGTTGTTGTTGCTGCTGCTGTTGTTGTTGTTGTTGAACATTATTAATTCTAAAGAATAATTATTGTTGGGACCCCTGGTGCACGGCCCCCCTGCGCCGCCTAGGCCGCAGCTACATGTTCATCATTTTCGTGAGGAAGCCTCAGGTAATACGATGTCATCAAGATCCGGCTGTTTTGTTGTAATCCGTTTTCCCTTGCAAAAAACACTATAAAATGACATTTCTTGTTCTAATATAATCAAATTTCAAGAATCCCTTGCAAAAAATAAGGTAAAGTGGACATTCGCGCGCGCAAGACGAAATCCTTCCAAAAGCTTAGTGTTCGGAGCGATTTTAACATAAAAACATCAAAAAACCAATGGTTTTTCAACAAAAAAATGTCAAAATCTCATCCCGCGCGCTCTTGCGGATTCGTAGGAAAACCAACACTTTTTAAACATTTCTGTCAAACGGGCTTTTGCGAGCAACTTTTTCGAACTTCTGCGACAACGGTTGCGCACCTGCCAGGGCCATCATCCCTGTCAAATAATACCATGCGGGACACATTCGTTTTTTCTTCGCGCGCGCACGCCGAAATCTCCAAAAACCATTGGGCTTCTTAAGAATTTTAGCACCGCGCATCATAAAATCACACGAATCGCACCGTAGGTCCTCGAAAAACACCTGCACGACTTTTCAAAATTTCTACCCGCTTAACAACTTCTGTGGGTGTACGAACGTAGGCTTAACAACTTCTGTGGGTGTGTACTCCACGCCAGTGTAGTAGCCACGGTCGTCCGCAGGCCACGAAGTGAAGTGTCCGAACGTCATAGGGCGGGAAGCTGGGTGTGGGTGGTGGCGAAGAGTCGTGTGGATATTTGGTAGAGCTTGCACTGCCCCCCCACAAAGTGGGGGTATTGGCTGGCGTCGCATGAAAACCCTGGCACTGGTGAGAACACTGAGCGTTCGGGTAAAGTGATTGTTGAACATATTCCTTCTAAAGAATTATTATTGTTGGGACCCCTGGTGCGCGACCTCTGCGCCGCGCCTAGGCCGCAGCTACATTTTCATCATTTTTTCGCGAAAGCTTCAGAAAAGTGGATGAGCTCCGGATCCGGTTTTTTGTTGACGCTCGTTTTCCCTTGCAAAAAACAATAGAAAATGAAAATTCTTGTTTTTACTTGATCAAATTGCAAGAATCCCTTGCAAAAAATAAGGTAAAGTGGACATTCGTGCGCGCAAGACGAAATCCTTCCAAAACCTTAGGTTTCGTAGCGATTTTAACATAAAAACATCAAAAACCCAATGGTTTTCTCAGAAAAAATTGTCAAAATGTCCTTCCGCGCGCTCTTGCGGATTCCTAGGAAACCCACCAGATTTTAAACATTTCTGTTAAAAGGGCCTTTGCGAGGAACCTTTTCAGGTGCTTCGACCTTCTGCAACAACGGTTGCGAGCCTACGAGGGCCACCATCCCTTGCAAAAAACGACACGAAGTGCACATGCGCGCGGCCGCCGCGCGCGCGTGCCGAAATCCTGCCAAACATAATGTGATTTCAATAATTTCAAGATGGAAGCATGGCGCATGAGGGTAAACTGATTGTTGTTGTTGTACCTCGACACGCTGTGCACCGCGCGAGGTATCGTCGCCTGGAAAGCCAACCTCTTCGTCCACCCGGGCCAGTGGGTGTATAGCAGTATGCGGTATTTGCTCGGTCAGCTCGCTATTCCCATTCATGCGGAGATCGTATCCGGCCTCTCCTACAGGGCCCTCGCCACCTTGGACGTATTCATTGCGTATCACGCGGCCTTCATGGGTACGGACCCGCAGAAAATGGCCATTTGGAACGTATCCCCTGAGGTCGGCCCAGAGATGAAGTATCCGCGTCAAGACCAGTGGTGGTGGTTGCCCGTATGGCGGTCTTTTGGTCAGAGCGACGAGTATCCGAACATGCTCGATTACCCGGCCTTGCCACCGCAGGTCCACAACGTGCTCGCGTTAGCACTGCCGTATGCAAGCCCCGGCTCTCTCGCCAGCAGGCGTATCGGCAATATCATTGGGCATTTGGGAGCGCACGGGTATCAGCCAGGCCCGCACCTGCATCAGCCAGGCAGCCATGTACCCAAGCGCCTTTGCGACGTCGCAGACGACGAGTCGCCTTAGTATGCTTCTGGGTGAGTATACTCCTACGTGTGACTGGACCTGTTTGCGAAAGCAGGAGAAAGTATGGCACCCCTTTGTGTCCAGAGCCGCGCCGTCTGCGTTATTCCTTTCTCGCTTCTCTCCTTTCCTCCTTGTCCTGCTCCTCCTCCCCCTCTTGCGCCTCGGAGCCGTATTGGAACTGTCGATGGCCATCTCCCTGTCTCCCTCGCATGTCTGCTTGTACATATGTATAATTTCAGAACTAAACGTGCATGTGATCGTTTAGAACATGGTGGACCGTGCGTATGTCACGAACCTTGTGTACTTTCTCTCCCTCCGTCTGGCTGTGCACGCGCGCGTTGGGCAGTGAGAGTTAGGATCACAGCGCCACCAGTGTATGAGCAATGCATGCGTCATCCTTGGGACTGTATAACAGCAGAAACAGACAACATTGCATCGCAGCGGGACAGCCATCGGGACAACCATCGGGACAACCATCGGGACAACCATTTGGACAAGCATCGGGATAACGATCGGGACAACCATAACCATCAGGACAACCATCGGGGCAACCATCGAGACAACCATCGGGACAACGATACCTTCTCTCTTGTGTCCTCCCACATCCCTCAGGAAGTTGCCCTAAAGATGTGACCGACTCCTCTCTCTCCTTCTCTCTGTCTCTCGCTCTTTCTCTGCTTCATATCTATCATACGTAACACATCTACTTGTGTAATCGCCTTCCCAGGAATTTGCCTCAAAAATGTGACCAACTATCTTGGCACTGCGTACCATCTCACGTGTACCGTGTACCACATCTTCTCAGGTTGCCTCACACATGTGACGAATCTCTTTCTATCTCTCTCTCCACTGGCTCTCTGTCTTGCTCTCTCTCTCTCTCTCTCTCTCTCTGTCTCTCTGTACTATGTATGTCATACGCAACAAATGCACCATGCGGGGCACATGCGGGGCCCAAACAAGTGATCAACCTCTGCGGGTGTGTACTCCACGCCAGTGTAGTATCCACGATCGTCCGCGCGCCACGAAGTGAAGTGTCCTGACGTCATAGGGCGGGAAGCTGGGTGTGGGTGGTTCCCGAGAGTCGTGTGGATGTTTGGTAGAGCTTGCATTGCCCCCCCACGAAGTGGGGGTATTGGCTGGCGTCGCATGAAAACCCTGGCACTGGGGAGAACACTGAGCGTTCGGGTAAAATGATTGTTGTTGTTGTTGTTGTTGTTGTTGTTGTTGGGCAGTGTGCCCATTGTTTCCGTGCCCATTTCGGGTGTCCACGTAGAGGCAGACGACGGTGAGCCTCCCGCGGCCGATCGATCGAGCCGCCCCGGGCCGCCCAGGCCGGCGTCGGGGCCCTGGCGCTGGCGCTGGCCGCCGGCTGTGCGCCGCGCCTGCGGTGGCTGGGGCTGGACTCGTGCGGCGCGGGCCCAGGTCGGCAGGGTGCAGAAGCTCGGGCGGGCGGCAAAGGGGGAGGGGGGAGGAGGAGGAGGAGGAGGAGGAGGAGGAGGAGGAGGAGGAGGGAGGAGGAGGGAGGAGGGAGGAGGAGGAGGAGGAGGGAGGAGGAGGAGGAGGAGGAGGAGGAGGAGGAGGAGGAGGGGGAGAAGAGGAGGAGGAGGAGGAGGAGGAGGAGGAGGAGGAGGAGGAGGAGGAGGAGGGAGGAGGAGGAGGAGGGAGGAGGAGGAGGAGGAGGAGGAGGAGGAGGAGGAGGAGGAGGAGGGAGGAGGGAGGAGGAGGAGGAGGCGGAGGAGGAGGAGGAGGAGGAGGAGGAGGGGGAGGGGCAGAAACTCGGGTGGGTGGCAAAGGGGGGTGTCCTGACTGGGAGGTGAAGAGAGAGAGACGGGCCCTGAATGGGGGCCCTTTTAGGGCTCCTCTGTTTGAGCCCCTGCTGCCTCCCAAAGGGGGCCTCTCGACTCTTGAGGACCCCTTCGGGGCGCCGTGCCTTCTCCCCGCACCGAGGTCCCCTCCCCCCCTTACCGCCCGCCCGAGCTCCTCTCCAGGCCGCCCAGGCGGGGATGCGGCAATGACCTTCTTGGGGGAATGGCGCCGCACCGCCGATGCATCAGCGATAGGGGGCTCGATTCGGAGCCCGATGCTCTCCACGCCGATGTCGCCGATGCGTTGCCGACGTCGTGGATGCATCGCCGATGCGGCGCCATCCACCGACGCCGTCTGCTTCGGCCCCACTCGGGCGGCCCACCTTCCTTGATTAATCTCAGAGGGTGAAGAGATGCCGATTCCGCTGACCATCCTCCTGCCGCCACGGCCGGATTCGCCTCGGAATCTGGGTCAGAACGCGCCACGGGAGAATTCTGGGGAGTATCGGGTATGGGTACGGTAGGTCTGCGTCGTGTCGACCGGCGGCGACCCCGCCGTGGGCGCTCAGGGTTGAACACCACCAGTGGCCCAGGATCGGCCTACATGAAACAATCGGGCGATCGAAAAGCCGCCGATCGTTCAAGATTAAACGATCCACGCGGTGTCAGAAACCAACGCCGGGGTCGTCACGACACAAACCTGCCGTGTATTTGTGTCCCGTGCCCCCTACCCGAATTGGCGGGCCAAGTCCTCGGTCCTGCCCCCAGCTTGGGGAGCTCAGGAGTATCAGAAAGTGTGCGAGAACTTCGCACATGAAGTATAGGAACCAGAGAGGCTGACGCAGCGAGCAGAGACCTCCACGGGTCTCAGCATGTCAGAGGTGCTCTGAGTTATGGGTCGAAGGCGATGTGTTGAAGAGGACTGGCAAGGCGGCCGTGTCGAACCATCCCCCCGCCTCTCCATCTCTCTGCTCCCCTCCCCCTGTCTCCTTCCCTCCTCTCCCTCGATCGGGCCGGACGAAAGGGGGGATTGGGAAAGGGGGGGAGGCAGCTGGTTTCGGCCGCACCGAGGGGCTCATTCCTCGATACATAGCCGCCTCCGGCGCCGGGAGGCGCCGGGAAAATCAGCTACGTGAGCTGATTCTCAAACCCCCCCTTTGCTATCCCCCCCTTTCGCCCGGCCCGACTCGAGGGGTGCGTGGGACAGGGAGTCGGTTTGGCAGGCGCGCTGTGGATCCCCCGGTTGCTGAGCGGCCGCGTCTGGGGCGGCGCGCCCCCCTGGGGGTACACGGCTACCCCACGCCCTCCCGCGGGAGGGCGGCTCCTGTTGAGTTTTCGCGAGGGGAGGGAACCTGTGCCGCCGTTCTGAACGAACGGACAACACACACCCATACCCATAGGGGGGGCGGCTGGAGGAGGACTTGCTATGGGTATGGGTGCGGGTTGTCGGACCACGGGGGAGTCTCCCGGTCGAGCGGGGAGCCCCATCCAACAACACGCACCCATAGCCCCCTCCGTCCTCCCTATGGGTATGGGTGCGTGTTGTTCGTTCGTCAGTTCTGTTCGGGTGCTGGCGGATTTTGCCACAGTCTGGCAGTCCCCTCTCCTGGTCATCGGATGTGCACTGAGGGCGGGACTGCTCGAACCTTCCTGGATGAGGGCCGTCGGGGCTCCGGCCCTTTCCCTCTCTGGGCATCCAGGAGACAGGCCGGGGACGCCCCTGGTCCAGGCGATCCGGCATCTGATGGCTTCTTGGGTCTGTCTGACTTTGTGTCCATATGGGACCGTATGCGGTCGGTTGTGGCAGTTCGGAGAATCAGGCTCGAGCATAGACGCGCGCGCGCTGAAAAAAACAGCAACGAACGTGGGATGTGGTGTGATGCCTCAGTGGTGTTTTGTGCCGGCGTGTCTCAGAAGAGTTTTGTGACCCCTGATCAAAACACGCAAAAATCTTGGAGTGTCTTTCCTACGACGCATTGTGCTTGAGTTAAGTCGGGCATGTCCCTCTACAGGGGGGAATGTTCAAAAATAGTCCAAACATAGTCTAAGGACTATTCTTTGAGTATTTTCAAGCATTATTGAATCTCTTTCGACATTGTTTATATTTTCGTCCAAAATCTGCCTGTAGGGGAACACGCCCGATCTAAGGTGTGAGTTGGGGAAACAAAGGTGTCACGGCCTGTGCTCGTCCCGCGGCTGCCCCCTCCCTGGTTCCAGCGTTGCGGACAGTCCGCCTCGGGCGTTCGCATGGCCGGGCTGCTGGGCCGCGGGCGCAAGCGGCGGCGACGGCCTCTACGAAGGATCAGCCCCGGGGGGGGGGGCGAACCCTCCGTGGCGCCCAGCACCAGATCCCTCTGGCTGCCTGCTCTCCCCAGCCCCCACGCGGCGGGGGGTGCTCCTGGAACGCGGAGGGGGGTGGGGCGACGGGCGTGCCTGGTCGTGGGGTGGGGGGGGGGGGGGCAGAAGTGGAGCAGGCATTGGCCAAGACAGCAGTGTTGAGGAGCTGTGCTTTTGGGGGTGGCTGTCAGGGTCGTCAGCGCTGTCGGGGGTCTCACCCGGGCCAGTGGCTCGGGGTTCCTTCGCTTCCCTGAGGGCTTCCTTTTCCTTGTTTCTTTAGGGGAACAGAAAGTGGCATACACCTCAGGCGATGCTCAAGAAAACCTGCATTTTCGGCCAGAGTCTCGATTATTCTTAATGTTTCAATTGAATTCCTAAGATTTTGATAGAAATTCTGGGTTTTATTAAAATTCTGAGACTATGAATTTCTTAACCCATGATTTCTTAAGCATTTCGCAGGGTGTAAACATAACAACTCGGAGTTTCGCGCGGATTTCGTCGGATCGGCGCTGGACCCCCTTGCCTGGCGCGCGGAGCGCGCCAGGGGCGGCGCCGGAGGCGCCGCCGGGGGGCCCCAGCGCCGATCCGAGAAATCCGCACGGACCTCAGAGTTTTTATGTTTGTATCTCTTTTTGTTCCCCTAGTCTGGGGTCCTGTGCGCTGTCTGGGAGGTTCTCTTCGCGAATTAATCGTCGGTTCCACAAAAACCAAGAACATATGGGAGAATATGGGGAATCCTGTTATTTGTGTGTGTGTGTTTATTTGTGTGTCCCAGGGCCCCTTCAAAACTGGCCTTTACTCAAGAGGCCTGGTCGTTCATTAAACATGTCTGCCATACTCAATTCCGTCCTTTGGTGCATATGTTTCGACTGGCGTCGCTTGTAGGGGTCCTTATTTTCACGTTGATGATTCTGCCCTCTATGTTTGCTCAAGGGGAAAGGCATTGTTAGCATCGCTTCATTTCGTCATTGGCCATGCCCCGTCAAAAACGTGGCGATGGCCCGACGCATGATTTCGCATCCAAACCTATTCCAAATCGTTATGAAGGGGGGATGGGAATCAGGCTTTGTTGTTATTGGTGTGGGGCATTTTATCGGTACGATCAACACGCAGACTGCAGACTGCTACTTCGGGGAATCCTACCAACACCAGTCCTTGACACTGTTGTAGCCATATTCGCTGTCGGCGTCGCGGGCGGTGTCCGTGTAAGGGAGCATACCCAGCAGCGGCCGAGGTTGAGCTCCGGACAACACGTGCTGGCGGGCATCGTACTCGCCTTTCTCCTCTTGGATGGTGGCGACCCTCCCCCCCGCACCTCGCGGATCATGCCCAGCAGCGGCCCAAGTTTAGTCTTGGAACAGCATGTGCCTTTGGGCATCGTTCTCGCTCTCCTCCTCTTGGACGGTGGCGATCCTCCCCACCCCCACACCTGATGAGCATGCTTTCCAGCGCCACCACCACAAGCTGGATTGGGGGAAGGAGGCTTCCTCCTCCTCCTCCTCTCCCCTGGGAGGCGGCGCGAGAGCGCGAAGTGGTTCGCACTTCGCGCTTCGCTCAGCGCTCAGCGCTAAGTTGGGAGCCCTTGGAAAAGGAGGGGGAGGAGGAGGAGGGTGAAGATGAGGATGAGGGTGAGGATGGTGAGGATGCGGAGAAGGAGGAAGAGCAGGAGGAGGAGGAGGAGGAGGAGGGCGAGGAGGAGGACGAAGAGGAGGAGGAGGAGGAGGAGGAGGAGGAGGCGGAGAAGGACCCCCCCTCCACCTTATGGTGGTGGTGGTGGAAAGCACGCCCATCAACACCTCCTCCCACCCCGATCGACGTGTCGGGTCCGAGTGCAAGCTCGGGTCCGACTGCAACTTTTTTACTGCGCCAGTGTCCTACATTGTCCATTCGGTTCTCTAGATAGAGGCTGCTGGTTCAGTTTGGCCGCCGGCATGTCTAAGCCAGACGAGGCCTCGGCGACGAATCGGGGGCAGACCCCCCCCAAAAAAAACACCTCCCCCCCCCCCCCCGATGTTGCCCAGGGGCCGTGCGGGCGCTGACCGACGCTGCCGCCGGCTCGGGAGCGCTGTCGCGGCTGGAGCGGCCGCCCGGGCCGTGGAAGCTCCGGGCCCGGCCAGCCTCGCCGGAGCCGCCGATCCCCCGCGGGGCAGCGGCGGGGGGCGGGGGCGGTTGGCTCCGGCTGCGGTCGGGCGGGGGGTAAGGTTCAGTCGGGCCTGTTTCTCTACAGAAGGAATACTCCATTATCCCGGCAAAGCAACCTAACAGCGATGTGTATAATCAGAGCGTGAATTACCCACCCCGCTTTCGCTTCCAGGCAAAACCAAGTCATACCACGCGCCTCCTCGTCAAGCGGCCTGACCAGTACAGGCCGTAGTTTGGCATCGTTTGGTATCTCTTGGAAGCGAGGGTGGTCAAAAGCGAGTTAGGTTTGTTTTCCCCCTATATAAGCAGATCTGGAAGCATTCCCCTTAAGACTCAGGTGAGAATCCAGTTGTAGAATTTTGCTGTTCTCGCAGTCGCAGTCGCATTCGCAATGACAATCGCAGTGGCAACGGCCTTAGGATCCAATGGAATCCTAAGGATTCCTAGGGATTCCTAAGGCATCCTTAGGAATCCATCGGAATCCTTAGGAAACCTTAGGAATCTTTAGGAATCCTGATTCCTAGGGATTCCGAGGGATTCCTAAGGATTCCTAGGGAATCCTAAGGATTCCTAAGGAGTCCTGAGGATGCTTAACTATGCCTACGGATTCCTAAGGATGCCTACGGATTCCTAAGGACTCCTAGGGATTCCTATGGATTCCTATGGATTCCTACGGATGCCTCAGCCTGCCTCAGTTTCAGCCTCAGCCTCAGCCTGCCTCGGCTTGCCTCAGCCTCAGCCTGACTCGGCCTCAGCCTCAGCCTGCCTCAGCCTCAGCCTCAGCCTGCCTCGGCCTCAGCCTGCGTCAGCCTCAGCCTCAGCCTGCCTCAGCCTCAGCCTGCCTCAGCCTCAGCCTCAGCCTCAGCCTCAGCCTGCCTCGGCTTGCTTCAGTCTCTGCCTCAGCCTGCCTCGGCCTCAGCCTGCCTCGGCCTCAGCCTGCCTCAGCCTCCCCTCCTCCCCCCCCCCTCCCCCCCCCCTCATTCAGCCTCACCTCGTCTCAGTTTCGGCCTGCCTCGGCCTCATCCTCAGCCTCAGCCTCAGTCTCAGCCTCAGCCTGTCTCGGCTTGCGCCTGCCTCGGCCTCAGCCTCAGCCTGCCTCAGTTTGCCTCAGCCTCAGCCTCAGCCTGTCTCAGCCTCAGCCTGCCTCAGCATCAGCCTCAGCCTCGGCCTCAGCCTGCCTCGGCTAGCCTCGGCTAGCCTCGGCCTCAGCCTCAGCCTGCCTCGGTCTCAGCCTCAGCCTCAGCCTGTCTCAGCCTCAGCCTCAGCCTGCCTCAGCCTCAGCCTGCATCAGCCTCAGCCTCAGCCTGCCTCAGCCGCAGCTTGACTCAGCCTCAGCCACAGCCTCAGCTTCAGCCTCAGCCTCAGCCTGCCTCGGCTTGCCTCAGCCTCAGCCTCAGCCTCAGCCTGCCTCGGTCTCAGCCTCAGCCTCAGCCTGCCTCAGCCTCAGCCTCAGCCTCTCAGCCTCAGCCTGCATCAGCCTCAGCCTCAGCCTCAGCCTGCCCCAGCCTCAGTCTCAGCCTGCCTCAGCCTCAGCCTGCCTCAGCCTCAGCCTCAGCCTGCCTCGTCCTCAGCCTGCGTCAGCCTCAGCCTCAGCCTGCCTCAGCCTGCCTCAGTCTCAGCCTCAGCCTGCCTCGGCGTGCCTCAGCCTCAGCCTCAGCCTGCCTCGGCCTCAGCCTGCCTCGGCCTCAGCCTGCCTCAGCGCGGGCATTCAAAATATGGCACAGTACTGGTGTTTTGGGAACACGAAGATCACGAAGTGGCCCACAGCTGGCTCCGGGCAATCAAAATAGAGTACAGGAATGGTGCTCTGGGAGCACGAAGAACGCGAAGTGGCCCATAGTTGGCTCCGGGCATTCAAAATGTGGCCTGGGAATGGTGTTCTGGGAACACGAAGAACACGAAGTGGCCTACAGCTGGTTCGGGGCATTCAAAATGTGGCCTGGGAATGGTGTTCTGGGAAGACGAAGAACACGAAGTGACCTACAGTTGGCTTCGAGTATTCAAAATGTGGCCTGGGAATGATGTTATGGGAACACGAAGAGTAGAAATCCATAGGAAACTATTGGAATCTACAGGAGTCCTGGGGAGTTCCCGGGTTCCCCGGCTTCTCCCGGCACCCGCCCAGACCCCCCTGGGGAGTCAAGATGTTTTCTTTCGAGCCCACTAGAAACCTATCAGTCTTCGCTGTTAGGCAAAAATAGCCCAAAAATAGTTTGGGGCGATTTTTCTAGTATCTTTGGCCATTTCGCAGTTTTTTATAAACAACTATTTTGTTAGCTTTCGTCATAGATCCTCCTGTAGGGGGACACGCCCGACGTAAGGGTAAGGGGGGGGGACTTCAATGGGGGTCGGGGACCGTATGCTCAGAGGAGGAAGAGGTAGCCATGCCTCTACACCTTGGGCGATGCTTAAGAAAACCTAAGTTTTCGTCCAGAGTCTCGAAGATTCTTAATTTTTCAATGTAAATCCGAAGATTTTGATAGAAGTTCGGGGTTTTATTCAATTTCTGAGACTATGAGTTTCTTAATCCATGATTTCTTAAGCATTTCGCAGGGTGTACCCTGCGCCCGTTCTCCCCCTTGTGGGCCTCCTCGGAGGCCCTCGCTGTGGAGTCGCCGACGCCCCTGTCAGAACGCACCCCGGGAGAGGTCCGAGGAGCTCAGTGGGCCCTGGAAACGACAGGGCCGTTTTTTCACCGGTTCCGTTTTGCCGTCTTTGCTGCCGGTTCCGACGCCGTTTTGTTCCCGGTTCCGTCGCCGTTTCTTGACCGCTTCCGGCTCCTGTTCCAATCCTGGAGCCGTGTTTGTTGCCGTTCCCGGTCGCCGTTTTTTGCCGTTTCCATTTTCAAGGGGTATTTTTTATTTGGAAACGGTGAAAAAACGGCCTTGCCGTTTCTGGGGCCCACAAAGCCGAGGAGTATAGCGGTATCGGTACTTTCGAGTTTCCCCATACACCTCCAATTTCAATTCTCGTTGCGACTTCCGCGGAAGGTGTGGAAGCATTCATGAAGTTTCGTGGAATTTTTTTACGCGGTGCCAGGGAACCCACATCGATCGCATCGACAAAAGGAGCAGAAGGTCAGGGCGGGTGGCCCGGGAGAGCGAGGGGGTGGAGAGGGCCCCAACGGGGCCCTTTAGGGGAGGGGTCATTTGTCGGAGGTGGATTGACCTCCTACCCTGACACGTCGATTAAGGAATTTGCCGTTTTCGGTTCGCGAGAGGGCGTCGCAGCCGTCATTTTTGCGGGTCCAGGTCCGTCGGTTTCGGTCCCGTTTTTTTTCGTTAAGGGGAGGTTTACTAAAGGGAGGTTCGTCCACCGCCGAATTTGGGAGCCAGCAGGGGCCAGAGAGGGGCCCCAAGGGGGCCGCTTTTTGGGGCCCTGTTCCTCACCCCCCACGCAGGTCACCCCCCAGCACACCCCGCCCGATCCAGGGGGGTCCCCAGCAGCGATGCTGTCGCTCCTCCTCCCCCTCCTCCTCCTCCTCCTCCTCCTCCTCCTCCGTCCTCCTCCTCCTCCGTCCTCCTCATTCGTCGTCCTCCTCCTCTTCCTCCTCCTCCCTCCTTCTCCTCCTCCTCATCCTCCTCCTCCTCCTCCGTCTTCCTCCTCCTCCTCCTCCTCCTCCTCCTTCCTCCTCCTCCTCCTCCTCCTCCTCCTCCTCCTCCTCCTCCCCCTGCTCCTCCTCCTCCGTCTTCCTCTTCCCCTTTCCCCGATCGCTGCCTGGGCGCTGGGGAAGCTCGAGGCTCGGCAAGGCGTGCGGGGACCCTTTTCCGCTGAGAGTGGGGCGCAGGCGGTTGGCCGCAGGCACACCTGCCACCGATGTTGCCCTCCAGCTCACGGCCAACCATTTGTTCATGAGAAGGCGATTCTCCTCATCATCCTCCTCATCCCCCTATCATCCTCCTTCTCCTCTTCCTGATCTTCCACCATTATTATCCTCCTCCTCCTCCTCCTCCTTCTCCTACCTCCTTCTCCTCTTACCTCCTCCTCCTCCTCCTCCTCCTCCTCCTCCTCCTCTTCCTCCTCCCCCGTCCTCCTCCTCCCCTTCCCTTCTTCTCCTCCTCCCAGCTCACGGTGGGACACTTGGCACCGATATTGCCATGAGAAGGCGAAAGGCGTGTCAAGGGCACTTTTCGTCTGATTGACCCAGAAGGGGGTCCAGCGAAAAGAGTGGTGCAGCAAAGTTGGTGCAACAGGTTTGCGGGGTTGCAGTAGATTTGGGGTGTGCAATACATGCCTGCGCGCAAATGCATTGCTGGAAATGTTGCGTGCGATACAGCGACGGCATCCCAATGCAGTACACTTCTCTGGCGCGATGCATTTGCAATACAAGTGCCTCAAAACTAGTGCACCACACCCTTCCAGTTGGACCCCCTTTCATCAGCGAGCGAAGAACGGTATGAAATAAACGTTTTCGCTGTCGGGGGCGCCTGTCCCTGGGCGGCTGGAAAGTTTATACCCCTACGGTGCCACCGTAAGGGTATAAACTTTCCAGCCGCCCAGGGACAGGCGCCCCCGCCAGCGAAAACGTTTATTCTTGGGCTTACGCCACACCGCCGACCCCTTGGGGGGGCTCGCAGCGCGTCGCCTTCGCTCAGAATCTGACCGCTGGGGACGGGATGGATAAGGCCCGCGTTTACAGACGTGAGCCATTTATCGGACAGTCAGAAAGAACATTACAGGAGAACGGGCCAAACGCATCGCCCGGTCATGTGCCGCGCGTGCCACGAAAAATCGGAGGCCCAGATTTTCCGTTGTGGAGCATGCCCGACGGGGGCGGATGGGAAGGCGCCCGCGTTCACAGACTTGAGCCATTTGTCCGATAACCAGAAAGTACATTATAGGAAGACGGGCCAGGCGCATCGCCCAGTCGTGTGCCGCGCGTGTCACGATGCGCGCACGGGGGCGAAAAAGTTTGAATGCTCCGCGTGCCCACCGAACGGGGACGGGAAGAAACCAGCGTTTTCAGACGGGGGCCATTTGTCGAAAGACCAGAAGAAGAATTATTTCAAGCGAAACAACCCAGTTGTGTGCGCGAAGTGTTTTAAAGCGGGACGAGCGCCGCGGAGAGACCCTCCGAAACGCCCGGCGGAACCAAGTGACGAGCATTGCGACAAGGCACGGAAGTTGCGAGGAATCTGACCGCTGGGGACGGGATGGATAAGGGGGACGTGGAGGAGGGAGGATGGGGGAGCAGCCAAAGGCGGAGAAGGTGAAAAGTGAGCCAGTGGAGGGAATACGAGACAGAAAGCTGAGAGGGGAGACGGGAGGAGGGGGCGGAAGAGGAGGATGAGAAGGAGCAGGAGAACACGACGAGGACGACAATGGCGGCGACAGACTCGACGGCGTAGGCTGGGCACCTTTTTGGGGCCATCTTGGGGGCTTCGTTGACCGTTGTGGGAGCCTCTGGCGCCGTCGTCGTGAGAATCCTCTCGGGGGCCTGCGGGAGGCAGTTTGGAGGCTTCTGGGGAGCTGTTTTGGGGCAGCTTGGGGCTTTTTTGGGGCTTGTTGGGGGCCTCTTGGGGGCTTCTTGGAGCCTCTTGGAGGCCTCTTGGGGCCTCCTTGGCGCCTTTTGGGGCGGAAGGCTAGAATTTTAGGTTCGTGGTCCCCGTCTGGAGCCTTTCTTGGGCCCCTCTGTGGGCCCTCTTGGACTGTCTGAAGGCCCTCTTGAGCCGTTTTGAGGCGCTCTTGGGCCGTGTTGGGGCCCACTTGGGAGCCTCTCGGGTCGTCTTGATGCCGTCTTGGGGGCTTCTTTCGCCGTCTTGGAGCGTCGGAAGCCCGAAAAAACGCGAAGGCCAAAAACGTTGAAAAAACCAATGGAAATCGACGATTTTGGCCTCTTGGGGCCATCTTGGGAGGCGTCTTGGAAGCTTCTTGGGGCGTCTTGGAGGCATCTGGGGCCATCTGGAGGCCATCTTGACCGTCTTCGAGTGTTTTTTCGGCGACTCGGGGCCCTCTTGGACCGTCTGCAGAGCTTCTTGGGAGCCTCTTCGCTCGTTTGCGGCCCCCCCAGCAGACTCTCTGGAGCGGATGACCCCCCCCGGACCGCGCCGGCGGATCCCGGGGAATCCGGCCGGACCCCCCCCCCCCCCCTCCAAAACGACCGGACCAGGCTCCGGGGGGAGGGGTTTGGGGAGGGGGGAAGCATCTCACACGCCGATGACCCCAAGGGGTCGGCGGATTTTGTACCGTTCTTCGCCCGTTAAGTTCAGGGTCACGATGATTTCGGAAGGGAGGAGAGAGTATAGATTCCTTCGTCGTTGTCCGAAGGGCCTAGCGTCTCCTTACCAGCAGCATGCCAGTGGGCTGCCCATGGCGGCGCGTCATTGTCACGAGGCGGAGCCCAGAGCCGGAGCTGGAGGCGGGTCGTGAAGCGTCGGGAGCCTTGAGACGGGGGTCAATGCAAACGGTCAGAAGGCGAAAACCCACCCCCACTCCCAGTCCCGACGCCCATCCCCGAGCCGGCGATTCAAGGGGTCGAGACTGGAGGTGGGAGTGGGTGTTCTCCATTCCTGGACCCCGAAAACCCACCCCCACCCCCAGTCCCGACTCCTTGAATCGCGGGTTCGGGGATGGGGTCGGGACTGGGGGTGGGGGTGGGTTTTCGCCTTCTCAAACGGGGGTCAGCCAGAGCGCCCGATCTTGCAGGATCCTGCAGGGCCAGGGTCGCATTGGCCCGGGTTTGGGTGCAGGATCCTGTGGGATCTTGTGCAGGATCCTTCGCATCGACCCGGGTTTGGGTGCAGGATCTTGCAGGATTCTGCAAGGCCTGACTGACCCGGGTCTGGATTGACCCGGGTCAGCAGGTCGCTGGAAGCGGGAGGGGGAGTGGGAGACGGAGGGGAAAGAGGAGACGGAGGAAGATGGCGTATGAGGAAAAGAAAGGGTACAGGATGGGAGGGAGGCAGATGACTACCCATAACCCCTTCTGCCATCAAGGGTCCCCCTTTCAGGAGTCGCCCAGGCGGTATCTTGAACACCCGGGGAACTCGCAAGAGCGGCTCAGGGCAGAAAACCAGGCCAGCACAGGGCGAGCACATCGAGAAGGCAAGCACTAGTCAGCATGATGAGAAGGAACAGAAGACATGCTTTTGCTTCGAGCGATCCCCACCCAAGAACGAGAGTCGGGGTTGGACAGACCTCCTACCCTGACACGTCGATTGAGGAATTGGCCGTTTTCGGCTTGCGAGAGGGCGTCGCGGCCGTTATTTTTGCGGGTCCAGGTCCGTCGGTTTCGGTCCCAGGCCGTTTTCACTAAGGTGAGGTCTACTAAAGGGAGGTTTGTCCACCCCCGAGAGAGGCGGGATATCCAGGGAGCACCGGCGCATTTTGGGCTCGGCGGCCGCGGCATGCCGTCATCCCTCGTCGAGGGCACGAGGCGGGATGCCCACGGAGCACCGGCACTCTCTGGGCCCGGCGGCCGCGGTATGTGCAGGTTGTGCGAGGCGGGCCGGGAGCAGGATGTGCAATCTAACTTCGGGAGCCTTGAGACGGGGGTCAATGCAAACGGGGGTCAGCCAGAGCGCCAGATCCTGCAGGATCCTGCGAAGACCCCCTCTGGCTGACCCGGGTTAGCGAGCCGCTCGTGGCCGCGAGGCGGCCGCACATATTGGCTGACCCAGGTTTGCGAAGACCTGCGATGCAGTTTTTTTTTCCTGCATTGCAGTTTTTGGTTTCTTGCTGACCCGGGTCTGGATTGACCTGTGTCAGAAGATCCCCGATAACTGGCCCAACCTGTCGGGCGGGGGGCAAAGAGCTACAGAGCCGGAGCCAGGCTCGTTCAGAATGATGGGGCAGAGAGGAGGTGGAGGAAGATAAAACGACGCGAAGATCGGGACAAAATCGGATAGGGATAACTCGAAATCTCTGAGAGTCGGCGGGTTTGGAGGATGTATTGGGCGCCGCGGCCGCTCCAGAGCGTTCCGGAACGCTCTGAGAGCGCTGCGGAACGTTCTGGAGCGATTTATCCCGATCTTAGCCCTGTTTTATAAGAGCTACAGAGCCAGAGCCAGGCTCGTTCAGAATGATGGGGCAGAGAGGAGGTGGAGGAAGAGGAGGAGGACGATGAGGAGGACTAAAACGACACGAAGATCGGGACAAAATCGGATCGGGATAACTCAAAATCTTTGAGAATCTGCGGGTTTGGAGGATGTATTGGGCTCCGCGGCCGCTCCAGAGCGTTCCAGAACGCTCTGAGAGCGCTCCGGAACGCTCTGGAGCGATTTATCCCGATCTTAGCCCTGTTTTATAAGAGCTACAGAGCCAGAGCCAGGCTCGTTCAGAATGATGGGGCAGAGAGGAGGTGGAGGAAGAGGAGGAGGAGGAGGAGGACGATGAGGAGGACCAGTGCAAACCCAAGACTCGTCGACGACGTTGAAATGCACCCTCCCTCCAAGATTCATCGTCACAGGCCCCACACAAGGGGTCATTTCCACTGAGGGAATTGCCCCGTTGGGAGACAACCGTGTGAACATCTTGAAGCGTGCCAGAACACCATTCTCAGGACTTGGCGCCACGAGTCGACCTGACTGTTACGTCTTGGCGGTCCTGAGTCGTGCCAGAACATCATGCCTGGGATCTCAACACGGCGAATCAACGTAACTGTTGCGCCTTGACAATATTTGAGTCTTCCCAGAACGATTTCTCTGCTACGTGAACCATGAGAACCACTAGAATGTTTGCCAATGTTTCGACAGCGAACGTGCGTGGAGCGAGGGAGACAGCCACATGTTGAAAACCACCCACCCTCAATCCGTGAAGCCCTTGCAACGTTTGAGAACTGATGTGTGCGGTGCTCAGGCGAGAGCCACATTGAAAAAGCACCCACCCTCACTCCGTGAAGCCTTTGCAACATGTTACAACTAATGTGCGCGGAGCTACAGCGAGAGCCACAATTCGAACATGAACCGTCCTGGATTCGTGAAGCTCTTGCTGTTATGTTTAACGAATATACGTGGCGCTAAAACGAGAGCGACATTTTGAAAACCACCCCCTCTCTATCCGTTAAGCTCTTGATCCGTTCCTGGACGAATGTGCGCGGCGCTGAAGCGTTAGCCACTTCTTGAAGGAGCTTCCGCCCTCAACCCGTGAAGCTCTACCATTTGTAACTCATGTGCGCGGCGTTGAGGCGAGAGCCACTTCTTGACAACCACCCGCCCTCAATCCGTGACATTCTTGCAAATGTTGAAAAACCGAATGTGCGCGGCGCTAAGGCGACGTTGAGAAAACCACGCGCCTTCAATCCGTCAAATTCTGGCAGTTTTCTTTGTTTAACGAATGTGCGCGTCGCGATGGCGAGAGCCACATTTTGAAAACCACCCGCCCTCTATCTGTGAAACAGTCGTCAATGTTTAAGCATCAGGGTCACCATTGGTGAGGAAGTCTCACGCGAAACGCCCGGCCCTCCCTTTCGACAAGCCTCGGTGTGCGACAGGGGGGAGTTATATATAAGGAGAAGGATGGAGGAGGAGGAGGAGGAGGAGGAGGAGGAGGAGGAGGAGCAGGAGCAGGAGCAGGAGCAGGAGCAGGAGCAGGAGCAGGAGCAGGAGGAGGAGGAGGAGGAGGAGGAGCAGAAGGAGGAGCAGGAGGACGAGGAGGAGGAGGAGAAGGAGGAGGAGGAGGAGAAGAAGGAGGAGGAGGGAGGAGGAGGAGGAGGAGGAGGAGGAGGAGGAGGAGGAGGAGGAGGAAGAGCTGGAGGAGGAGTCGGACGGAGAGGCCTGAGGAGGAGCCGGAAGAGGAGCCAGAGGCGGAGGAGGAGGAGGATGAGGAGGAGGAGGAGGAGGAGGCGGAGGATGAGGAGTAGGAGGAGGAGGAGGAGCTGGAGGCTGTACACACGTTCGTTTCCCAGTATTGAGCACTCACCCGTCCCAGCCATCTGGCCCAACCCTTCTCACCTCCCCCCTCCCTTTTTCCCCGCCAGGGGGGGTCTATCGCGGGCCCGCTCGCTCCCGGGGCAGACAGGCGGGAGGCGAGAGGAGGCCTTGGGACGCACGAGGAGGCCCCCCCAATCTGACACCCGCCTGCCCTTAGTGGGCCCCCGAAACGGCAGGGCCGTTTTTTCACCGTTTCAAAAAAGAACGTCTCTTGAAAATGTAAACGGCAAAAAAACGGAGACCGGAAACGGCAAAAGAACGGCTCCAGGATTGGAACCGGAGCCGGAACCGGTCAAACAACGGCGACGGAACCGGTAACAAAACGGCGTCGGAACCGGCAACAAAAACGGCAATGCCGAACAGGTAACAAAAACGGCCCTGTCGTTTCCAGGGCCCACTAACCGCCTGCCTCATCCCCAATCTCCATGCTCTCTGCCCCGCCTCCCCCTGCCCCGGGGGGCCAGTCTCGATCCGACACCAGATCGGCTCGACATCTTGGCATCGCTCGGACGTGTGCATTTTTCCTTCGGCGAGGACCATCGAGGAGCATCCTTGATCATTTGGCGAAAAAGCCACGCACGAAGCCGAACAAAAACACAGGGAATGGACGTCCGAGCGATGGCGAGACGTCGCTTCTGGCTGCGATGCCCGAGGCGCCGCGCGCGATCCGATATCCGATTTCCCGTTGCGGGGTGCGTGCCGACCGACCCTGTCCTGCCGCTCTCCGAGGGCGCCCTCGAGGCGCGAAGTGAGTCGCGCTTCGCGGTGCTTCCTCGGGTCACCCTGCTTCCAACCGGCCTCTCCCTGAACGGCCTAGTCGCGATTTGGAATGCTTCGCGGGGCGTCTCGGGGCCTTCTTTTGCCGTCATGGGACTCTGTTCGGGCAATTTGGGGGCCCTGTCGGGCCGTCTTGGAGGTCTCGTGGACTGCCTGGACGCCCTTGTGGGTAGTTATCAAGGGCGCCCTCGAGGGCGCGAAGTTATTCGCGCCTCGCGGTTCGGCTCCGATGCCTCGTCCCCCTCTTCTCCCCTGGGAGGCGGCGCGAGAGCGCGAAGTGACTCGCGCTTCGCGCCCCGCGCAGCGCGGAGTGCGAAGCTGGGAGCCCCTGCTCCCCCGTCCGCCCTCGCGGGCGGCGAGCGCGAGATCGGTTATCGGGTGGGCGGGGCGGGGTCCCAGGCCCACGAGTGGAACGAAATTCTGAGCCGATGGGTTGTTCGTCGGTTGCGGCCGGTGGGGGCCCTCGCCTCCAAAAACATCATGTCTTCCTATAGTTTCCTATGTGCTGCCCATCTCTTCCTATAGTCCTATGTTCCTGTGTTTTCCTATGTGTTGCCCATATCTTCCTATAGTCTCCCATATCTTCCTATATTTTCTGGGTGTGTGTCTTCTCCCCCACTTTACATGTTTTCCCATCCTTTCCTGGGGAATCGACAATCAATTGTGTCTGTGTGTTTTGTTTTCCCTCCTGAGTTACCCTGGATCGCTTTTCGGGAGCCTTGAGACGGGGGTCAATGCAAACGGGGGTCAGCCAGGGCACCAGATCCTGCAGGATCCTGCGAAGGCCCCCTCTGGCCGACCCGGGCCAGCGAGCCGCTCGTGGCCGCGAGGCGGCCGCGCATATTTTCTGCCCCGGGTTTGCGAAGACTTGCGTTGCAGTTTTTTCCTGCACTGCAGTTTTCTGGCTTCCTGCTGACCCGGGTCTGGATTGACCCGGGTCAGAAGATCCCCGACAAAAACAATACATCGGATTTTTGAGGCATCGAACCCCGGTCGCCCCGCCAACTGTCGATCGGGGCTTGGTGCCGGGGTCGCATGGCCGATTCTTCTATCGGCGATGCGGGGCAGGTTCGTGTTGAGTCGACGCGGCGGCGACCCCGACGCGGGCGTTCAAGGCTGCACGCCGCGGTTGGCCTGGAGTAGGCCTATGTCGAAGGGCGTGCTTGCAGCACAGGGAAGCCGCGTCGCGAGCCCCGCAGGGTTCTGCACTTTGCCCTGGCCCGTCCTCCCTCACAGGGGGGGGGGGAGGATGGGCATGCCGCCACCGGCCTCTGCAGGTTGGGGCTTCAGTTAGGGGCCCTGGCCGGCCAGCAGCTTCAGCCTCGCCCGCCTCCTGCCTGCCTGCCTGCCTCCTTTGCCTTCTCTGCTCTGCCCTGCCTTAGCCCTCCCTCTCCTTCCGACTCGCAAACTCCCTCGTCCTCCTCCCCTTTCAGCCGCCACTGGTAGGCTGCGTCGCCCATGGCCCCAGCTAGCCGCATGCCCCAGATAAAAAAGTACCCCCCTCTTACTCATTCCATGTTGAGCATCTCCAGGCAAGATACTTTTGGTCGGCGGGGGGATCTGGGGAGGACAACTTTCCTATCCACCAGCCAGCTCGAATCGTACTGCAGTCAACCCGCACAGTAAGGATGGCCCACCTTCCCAAGGGTCTCCTCGCATCCTTCACTCCTCGGCCCATCCTTGGCCACTTGCGTTCGCCGCGCCTCGCTCGAAAAGCTTCGAAGCGGGCGTCAAAGGGCCTTGCATCCGTAACGAGCGTCATTATCATACGGGTCAACTGTACTATTACGACGCCTACTACTACTACTACTACTACTACTACTACTACTACTACTACTACTACTACTACTACTACTACTACTACTACTACTACTACTACTACTACGACGACGACGACGACGACGACGACGACGACGACGACGACGACGACGACGACGACTACTACTACTAGGGTTAAACCTCTCCTTCGTGTCTACTAAGAATGAATGGGTAAGGGTAAGGGTTCGGGTTCGGGTTCGGGTTCGGGTTCGGGTTCGGTTCCACACAATCAGTTTAAACCACATAAACTAACATAGAATAGTCGGAATTTAATCGTACACGAAGCAGGAGTTCGGAAACCCACAATTTCGCCATTCGCTGATAGGAAAACAATACAGGGGCTATAGAGCTAATAGTACACGAAGATGAGGTTCGGAAGCCCACTGATTCTAATAGTACACGAAGAAGGGGTTCGGAAACTCACAATTTCGCCGTTCGCTCGTAAGAAAACAATACAGGGGCTATAGAGCCAATAGTACACGAAGGTGAGGTTCGCAAACCCATTGTGAAAAACGAGAAAACAGCGTTCCTCTTTTCCTGCTCGCTTTCCTCTTCCTCATCCTCCTCCTCCCCCTCCTCCTCCTCCCCCTCCTCTTCCTCCTCCTCCTCCTCCTCCTCCTCCTCCTCCTCCTCCTCCTCCTCCTCCTCCTCCTCCTCCTCCTCCTCCTCCTCCTCCTCCTCCTCCTCCTCCTCCTCCTCTCCTCCTCCTCCTCCTCCTCCTCCTCCTCCTCCTCCTCCTCCTCCTTGTCCCCCTCGTCCCCCTCCTCTTCCTCCTCCTCCTCCTCCTCCTCCTCCTCCTAACCATCACGAACCAGAAACGAATAAAACCATCATGCCTTCCCGACTAAAACCAGAACGACGTCCTTATGAAAACCCACTCTCAAGTGGACCAGAGGGCCACGATCCTCGTGAGGGGTGTTCCGGCATTGGGCGTCGGTGGGCCGTCGGCAGCGCTCCACATTGGGCCAGGGCCACGATCCATGTGAGAGGTGTGCCGAACTTCAGCGTCGGGCGGCGATCCAAATGTGGCGAGGTCTACGATCCGTGTGAGGGGTGCGCCGATATTGCTCATCGGTGGGCCGTCGGCAGCGCTCCCAGGTGGGCCAGGACACGATCCTCGTGAGCGGCGTGCCGGAATTGGACGTCGGTGGGCCTTCGGCAGCGCTCCCACTTGGACCAGGGCCACGATCCTAGTGAAGTGCGCGCCGGAATCGCGCGTCGGAGGGCCAGGCCCACGATCCTCGAGAGGGTTGTGCCGAAACGAAGCGGCTGGCAGTGGCGGTTGCTCCAAATCCGACGTCGACACGAAGGACAGGTGTAAAACTGTCGTTTTTTGTTCGCTTCTAATACGAATACAATCTACAGCCTCTACAGCGAATAGTGCACGAAGGTAGGCATTGGCGCGAAAGACACGAAGGCCAGGTTTGAAACTAATGTTTTCGTAATTCCCCTGGTAGGAGTTCTATTAGGCCTGATACACAAGAAGAGTACACGAAGGTGAGGTTTGTAGCGACACGAGGACCAGGTGCAACCCTACTACTACTACTACTACTACTACTAGTACTACAACTGCTACTACTATTGCTACCCCAAGAAATACTACTACGACTCCGAGTGCTACTACTACTACTACTACCACTACTACTAGTACTACTACTACTACTACGACTACTACTACTACTACTACTACTACTACTGCTGCTATTACTACTGCTATTACTACTACTACTACTACGACTACTACTACTACTACTACTACTACTACTACTGGTCCCACTACTACTACTACTACTACGACTACTACTACTACTACTACTACCACTACTACTACTACTACTACTACTACTTCCGACTACTACTGCTATTACTACTTCTACTATTAGTAAGACGACTACTACGACAATTCCAATTACAACAACAATTACTATTACTACTACTACGACGACTACTACTTCTAATGCTACTACTATCTTACAACTACTACTACTACTTCTACTACTAATAGTACGACGACGACTACGACTACGATTATTACTACTACTAGTACTACTTCTACTATTACTACCACCACTACTGCTACTACTACGACTACTATTACTACTACTATTGCGACGACTACTTCTACTATTATCATTAGTTGTTGCTACGGCTACTACCACTACTGCAACTGCGACTGCTACTGCTACTACCCCTACTAGTAGCGGTACGACTGCCACTACTAGTGTTCATATTACTACCACGACTACTACTACTCCTACCACCACCACGACTACTCCTACCGCTACTACTACTACTACTACTACTACTACTGCTGCTACTACTACTACTACCACTACTACGACTACTACTACTACCATTACTACGACGACTACTACTACTACTACTACTACTACTACTACTACTACTACGACTACTGCTAGTATTATTATCGCTACTACCACTGCTACTAGTAAGGCAACTACTACTACTACTACTACTACTACTACTACTACTACTACTACCGCTACTGCTACTACTACTACTACTACTACTACTACTACTACTACGACTACTACGACTACTACTACTATCATTAGTAGTAGTACTACTACTACTACTACTACTACTACTACGACTGCCTCGGCTAGTAGCACAACTGGTAGTACTGCTACACCAGGCGACTAATACGATCACTGCTACACTCGACTATTATTATTGCGGCCACTACCACCACGACTGCGAATAGTAGAATTACCACTGCTACTACCTTGCTAGTACGTCTCCCCTCTACTACTACTACTACTACTACTACTACTACTACTACTACTACTACTACTACGACTACTACTACTACTACTACTACTACTACTATTACTACTACTGCTATTACTACTTCTACTATTACTACTACTACTACGACTGTAACGGTTGCTACTAATACTACGAGTATGGCTACTACTTCTGCCACTACTTCTAAGACTAGAACTACTACTACGACTGCTTGTACGACTACGACTACTTTTACCACTATTACACTTACTACTACTACTGCAACCACTACTATTTCTATTTCTATTATTACTACTACTACTACTTCTACTACTACTACTACTACTACTACTACTACTACTACTACTTTTGCTACGACTACGGTTACTACGACTACCACTCGCATGGTTTGCACTTCTACTATTACTACTACTACTACTACTACTACTACTACTACTACTACTACTACTATTACTACTACTACTACTACTACTACTACTACTACTGCTACTGCGTATTCTACTACTGTTATTCATTTCTGTCACTACTATTACTACTACTACTACTACTACTACTACTACTACTACTACTACTACTACTAGGTCAGAGGCTGTTCGGTAGCCTGTGTGTTTTCGCATATGCAGTAAGCGAATGCCCGCGCAGCGACGACGACGACGACGACGGTGGCAGCGGTGATGATAGAGCGTGTTTTGAGGCAGTCATGTCCCCATCGCGTCTCGCAGTGCTAACTACCGAACATGCGGTGACTGCGCTCATCTCTTATTCGCTCCACACTGGTCAGCGTGAGTACCCACGCTGCACCCTTACACTGAGATGGGGTGCCAAACGAAGAACGAGGATGAGGGAGAGGATGAGGCGGAGCACGAGGAGTAGGAGGAAGTGGGAGGAATAGGGAGGAGAAGGAGGAGGACGAGGAGGAGGCGAATGAGGAGGCGGAATGATAGGAGAGGCTGGTGCAGCGTGACAGGGATGGCGAGGAGGAGGAGGAGGAGGGAGATGACATTGGAGAGAAAAAGCTCCCGTCTTTCCGACACCTCCGGAGCTCTCGCATGAACGCAGGCACATGGGACGATTACCTTTCAAGGTCGCACGTCCAGTTGTGAAAGGGAATGCTTGCACGGACATGTGAATAGGGAACATGGGACGGAAGGGTGCATTACAGCATCGTTCGTGCACATTGGGCTTACTCTGAACTTCCTGTCCTCGTCTTCCTCCTCCTGATCGTCCTACGGGATGGTGCATTGCAGCATCGTTGATGCATCATGGCGTCACTCTGGATATCCTCCTCCTGCTCCTCATACGATAGGGTGCATTACAGCATCATTGATGCACCCTGGCTTCACCATGCACCTCCACGTCTTCCTCCCCCCATCCTCCTCCTCTTCCTCCTCCTCCTCCTCCTCCTCCTCCTCCTCCTCCTCCTCCCTCCCTCCCCTCATCCGCTCCCCCTCCTCCCCACAGCTTCCATCAACTTCGCCAGCCAAGGCTCCAAAACCATTGAAAAACCAATAAACCCAAAACAAACCCAATTAATCCCTGTGAGGGTCTCAAAAAATTCAAAAAAAAAAAAACGCAATCTTTTCGCTACTTAGTCGGCCTGGGGCTCGGGGGGCTGGGAATCAAAAAACATTGGAAAACCATTGAAAATCCCCAAAAATCAAAAAAATCAAATTAATCCATGTGAGGGTCCCAAAAAACTCAAACAACTCAATCATTTCGCAACTTAGTCTGTCTGGGGCTGGCCGGCCACCCAAGGCGAGTAAGTTGTGAAAACATTTGGTTTTTTGAGTTGTTTGGGACCCTCACAGGGATTAATTTGATTTTTTTAGTTTTTTGTGGATTTTCAATGGTTTTCCCATGTTTTTGGATTCCCAGCCCCAGAGCCCCAGGCCGACTAAGTAGCGAAAAGATTGCGTTTTTTGAGTTTTTTGGGACCCTCACAGGGATTAATTGGGTTTGTTTTGGGTTTATTGGTTTTTCAATGGTTTTCTTCCAGCATCTGCCTGCACGAGGACATGCCCGACCTTAATCCGGAGTCGTTCAGTCACAGTCCCAGGGCCCGGGGAGGACCTCCATAGACCGAAAGTGACGAGCGAGAATCATTTTTCTGGATGGGGCGATTTTCCACCACCACCACTACCACAGGATATGGATCAGGATCCGAATCAGGATCAGGCCGGTAGGAGTTTGTCTGCCGTACTGATAGGAGGAGGAGGCGGAAAAAGAGAGAAAAGAAGCAGGAGGAGGATCAGGAGCGGGAGCAGGATCAGGATCAGGCCCGTAGGCGTTCGTTTGCTGCTTCTTCTGGGAGGAGGAGCGACGGCAAAAAGGAGGAGGAGGAGGAGGAGCGACGTGAAAGAGGAGGAGGAGGAGGAGGAGGAGGAGGAGGAGGACGGCCTCCCCGTCCTCCCATCCCCCCTGTCCTGCCTATGGTAGCAGCGGTGGAACATCGGCCCTTCAGGCCCACCCCTTTTGCACTCTCCCAGCGAGCGTTGGGCTTGGCATCGCTCGGACGTGTGCATGTTTCCTTCGGCGAGGACCATCGAGAAGCATCCTTGATCATTTGGCGAAACAACCACGCACGACATCAAAAAAGAATACAGGGAATGGACGTCCGAGCGATGGCGAGTGGGAGGCCTCGGCCCTCTCCCTCTGCCGCGCTGCTCCCAGGCTCGACCTGGAGTGCAACGCCATCGGCGACCAGGGCGCCGAGGCAGCCACCCGCTCTTCCCTTATTCTCTATCCTCCTCCTCCTCCTCCTCCTCCTCCTCTTCCTCCTCCTCCTTATTCTCCATCCTCCTCCTCTTTATTCTCCATCCTCCTCCTCCTCCTCCTCCTCATTCTCCACCCCTCCTCCTCCTCCTCCTCCTCCTCCCTCCCTCCCTCCTCCTCCTCCTTCCTCCTCCTCCTCCTCCTCCTTATTCACCCTCCTCCTCCTCCTCCTCCTCCTCCTCCTTCCTCCTGATTCTCCGTCCTCATCCTGCTCCCCCTCCTCATCGTCCTCCTCCTCCTCCTCCTCCTCCTCCTCCTCCTCCTCCTCGGGGAGCGGAGGAAGCCGCGCGGGGGTCAGCAAGAGCGCCAGATCTTGCAGGATCCTGCGGAGCCATGGGGGCACAGGACCCCGGGTTTTCGGGCGAAGGATCCTGCAGGATCCCGCAGCATTTTGCAAGATCTTGCATAGGGGAACGAAGGACGACGTAAACATGAACACATCCACACAATCAAACAACTAAACGAGCGACCAGACACAAACAAACACAACAACAACAACAACAACAACAACAACAACAACAACAACAACAACAACGACGACGACAACAGCAGCAGCAACAACAACAACAGCATCACAACAGCATCAACAACAACAGCACTGCTACACTGCTAATTACAACAACAACAACAACACCAACAACAACAACAGCAGCAGCAACAACAACAACATAAGTAACAACAACAACAACAACAGCAGCAACAACAACATGCATGACGGCATATGCTCACTCACCCGCGCGCGCTAGCGAAGCGAGCGAGAGTCTCGAAGGCCGGGTCGCGCCCGCCCACCCCCCGCATCTCGCCCCCGCAGCCCCATCCAGCCTCTTCGGCAGAGGTTCGGCTGCGAGCGAGAGGGGGAAGTGAGAAGAAGAACACCTTCTCAGAAGGTGGCGGGACTTCTCTCAGAAGTCCCCCGCGTCTTCTGAGAAGTTTTTTTCCGCGTCTTCGGGGAAGGCCTAGAACGCTGCTCCGAGGGCCGCGGGATTTTCGAACCTTCTGAGAAGGCTTTCTGCTTTCAGTATCGTTTAACCGATCCCCATCCCCATCCCCATCCCCTTCAAGACCCCCACCAAATTACCATCCCAGTTGAGGATGCACCCCTCGAACCCCGAAGGGAACGACCTATATCCCCACCTTGGGGGGTAAATCGGCCAGTGGGGCCCAGCCCACGCTGGTGGGGATGGGGATCTGTTAAACTATATTCAATTATCCCTCGCACTTCCCCCCCTCGCTGGCCGCCGAGATGTGGTTTGGAGTGTTTCTTCATTCGGCCCCCCGTGTCCCCCGTCGGGGGAGGGCGCAGCTCGCGTCGAAGACAATATCATACAAAGGGATTCCTTTTTGGCCCCCCATGATTGCCTCTTTGGGCCGCTCTTGGGACCCAGTTGCCTAACCCCCACTTGTTTTCTTTGGCTCGTCTGGAGCTGTCCAGAGGCTCTTCTAAAGTGTCGAGATGACCGCTGGAGGTCCCAGCTGGGGTCCAAGAGGATACGGAAGGAATCACGCAGGAATGCTTTCACGAGATTTCGCTCCGATTCTTCTTGGGCCCCGCCAGGTCCCCCGGAGGCTTCCCGCAGCCTTCAGCGCCGCGTCAGAAGGCCCCGAGAGGTTCCCGGGGCCTAACGGGAGGGCGTGTACCCATGCTAGCGCTCACAAGGCACCGTCTGACATCAGGTCCTCATGATCCGAGACGGCCGCGCATCAGATTCGACCGTCGCCGCCGCCGCTTCATGGCTGTCCTCTTCTTCCTCGCGCAGAAGTATGCGATTACCTGATCAACGCTTCCGCTGCCGCTGCCTCGGCGGATTGAGTTGCATGGGAATGACTTGATTGCCACGCGCATGCGCCGATGACTCGCGCCTGACAAGCGAGGAGCAGACCTGCTGTCGCGACGCGTACAGGGGGCGCATACGGGAGGTTTGCTTCATCGGTGTTCAGGCAACCAGTGTCGGTGTATGTCTTTTGGCCTCCTACAGTAGTCCTGACCCTTTCCCCCAGGACCGGCTTTGCATGCTGAGCCGTCTTGTGACAGTCCTATGGCCCAAAAGTCTCCGCAGTGAGTTGTTCAGTTTTCTGGAGGTCTTTCCTCCTTGCGTCCTCCCGTTCGCCTTCCTTGGGTCCTCGGGTCCTTGGCGCACCACGCCCTTCTACTGCAGGACGTGGCACGAGTGTACTCAGGAGGTTCGCTCCCGCACAGTGGGAAAGACCGTCCGAGCGTCCTCCAATCCTCTTCCGCCTCCCCCATACCCTTCCACCCCCCCCTCCCTCTCCCCCTCTCCTGCCCTTTCTCCCCCTCTCTCCCTCCTCCACCTCCATACCTTTCCACCTCCTGCCTCTCTCCTCCCCCCCCCTCTCCTTCCTGCCCCCTGCGCCCGCGCTTTCCTCCCCCATCTCTCCGTCGTCCTCGCTCGCTCTCCCCCCCTCATTTTCCCCCCCATCCGCCGCTCTTGGCGCCGCGAGGCCCTCGCAGACGCCCTCGCGGGAGGCCTGTTCGCGGACCTCGAGACGCTGTACGCGCACGCCAACTCCATCTCGAAGAAGGGACAACGCCATAAACAGAAACTTTTGGGCGCTCCGCGCGGATCTCTCGGATCAGCGCTGGGCCCCCCCCGGCGGCGCCTCCGGCGCCGCTCCTGGCGCGCTTCGCGCGCCAGGGAAGGGGGTCCAGCGCAAACCGAGCATTTTCTTTTGGTGGAGTTGAAATCGGAAATGCTGCTTCGATTGATTCTCGAGGCTTGAACCTGCAAAAGGTGAATCGCAAAGCGGATTGATTGTCGAGGTGCGAAAGCCCATATGGATTTCACCCTGAGCCCTCCACCCTAAGAAAATGCTCAGGCAGACCCAAGAAATCCGCGCGGAGCGCCAACATTTTATGCTTACGGCGTTGTTTCTTCTCCTGCCATCGGCGACACCGGCGCCGAGGCCGCGGGGCTCTCTGCTCGGGCGCCTGGTAGTAATGGGCCCAGGCCTCCAG
>CAUYUJ010014339.1:184642-249642 GCA_963575745.1 Prorocentrum cordatum | reverse complement strand
CTCGGGCAGTTCCGCGGGGAGGTCCGAGCGGACAGCGACACTGCGAGTTTTGGAGCCACTCGGGGGCCGTTTCGGAGCCTCTGGGGTGCTTCTTGGGGGTTCCTTGGGGCGTCTGGGCGGCCTCGTGAGGGCCTCTGGGGGCCTCTTGGGGCACTCTTGGGGCCCCCTGGGGCTCCTGGGGGCAGAAAGCTAGAGTTTCAACATGTTTGGTCGCCCTCTTGGGCCCCTCGTGGTGCCGTCTTGGAGCCCTCTTGGGCCGTCTTGGGGACCTCTTGGGCCGTGTTGGGGCCGTCTTGGGCCGTCTTGGGGGCCTCTTGGGCCATCTTGGGGCTGTCTTTGGGGCCTCTTTGGCCGTCTTGGAGCGTCGGGAAACCGAAAAGGCGGAAAAGCAAAACACATCGAAAAACACTATGGAAAATCAACAATTTTAGACTCTTGGGGCCCTCTTGGGAGGCTTGTTTGGGACCTCGGGGGCCGTCTTGGAGACCTCTTGGCCCGTCTTGGGGCCATCTTGGGCGTCTTGGAACGGTCGTTTGGCGTCTCGGGGCCTTCGTGGGCCGTCTTGGAGGCCTCTTGGAGCCTTCTTGGCCCGTCTTGAGGCCCTCTTGGGCCCGGAAAAGCCCTGGAACCGCTCGTCCCGGCCGTGCTGCGCTCGTCCTGGCCCCCTCCCCGCCTCCAAATCGGCCCTCTTGGGCCGTCTTGAGGACCTCTTGGGCCGTCTTGGGGCCGTCCTGGGCCGTCTGGAGGCCGTCTTGGGGGCCTCTTGGGCCATCTTGGGGCTATCTTTGGGGCCTCGTCGCGCGTCTTGGAGCGTTGGGAAGCCGGAAAGGCGGAAAAGCAAAAAACGTCGAAGAACACTATGGAAAATCAACAATTTTAGACTCTTGGGGCCTTCTTGGGAGACTTGTATGGGACCTCGGGGGCCGCCTTGGAGACCTCTTGGCCCGTCTTGGGGCCATCTTGGGCGTCTTGGAGGGGTCGTTTGGCGTCTCGGAGCCTTCGTGGGCCGTCTTGGAGGCCTCTTGGAGCCTTCTTGGCCCGTCTTGAGGCCCTCTTGGGCCCGGAAAAGCCCTGGAACCGCTCGTCCCGGCCGTGCTGCGCTCGTCCCGGCCCCCTCCCCCCCTCCAAATCGGCCCTCTTGGGCCGTCTTGGGGACCTCTTGGGCCGTCTTGGGGCCGTCTTGGGCCGTCTGGAGGCCGTCTTGGGGGCCTCTTGGGCCATCTTGGGGCTATCTTTGGGGCCTCTTTGCCCGTCTTGGAGCGCCGGGAAGCCGGAAAGGCGGAAAAGCAAAAAACATCGAAAAACACTGGAAAATCAGCAATGTTTGACTCTTTGGGCCCTCTTGGGAGGCTCATTTGGGACCTCAGGGGCCGTCTTGGAGACCTCTTGGCCCGTCTTGGGGCCATCGTGGGCGTCTTGGAGCGGTCGTTTGGCTTCTCGGAGCCTTCGTGGGCCGTCTTGGAGGCCTCTTGGGGGCTTCGTGGCCCGTCTTGAAGCCCTCTTGGGCCAGGAAAAGCCCCGTGGAGCGCTCGTCCCGGACCCCCCCCCCCCCCTCCAAATCGACCGGACCGGGTTCCCGGGGGAGGGGTTTGGGGAGGGGGAAGCATCTCACACGCCGATGATCCCCAAGGGGTCGGCGGATTTTGGACGAAACATCAAATGTAGTCTGAACATATTCCAGAACGGTTGAAACAATTAGTCAAATAATCGCCCCCATATTTTTGGACTATCTTTGAATATGCCTCCTGTAGAGGGACAGGCCCGACTTGAGCGCAATGTGGGGGGGCGAGGAAATGAGGGGGCGGCGAGGGCTGCCGAAAAAGGGAGGGCCCCTAAGGGGCCTTTTCGAGCCCAGAAGGAGGTCTTTTACAGACCGAGCAGGGCACCTTTCTTCCAACCCACTGATCGGCCCCCATTAATTCGCGCCCAAACCGCGAAGAGAAACGCGCTTCGCGTAGCGCGCGGTGCGGAGATGGTTGCCCCAGCTTCCTCCCCCACTCCCCCCGTTTCGTGTCCGCTCGAGCTGCAGGCAAACGTTCTCACTAGGAAGGGGCGCGGATCGAGGATCGACTCATCTATCTTCTTCGTGTCTCTTTCTTTCTCTCTCGCACTCTCTCTCTCTCTCTCTCTCTTTCTCTGGTATTATTCTGGCCTCCAGGAGGCTCGCCACCACGACCGGACTCCCCCCCCCCCGGAGTGCTGGCCGGCAGGTCTGGCGGGGCGCTCTCGGACAAGCCTTCGGAGTAGGGCTGGACCTAAATGCTGTTTTGCTGGACGTCGGCTGGGTTTTTTTTTTGGTTGTGGCAGGGAGGTAGAGGAGAACAGGCAGAGCACAACGAAGCACAAAACGAATCCACAACGAAAAACAGCGTTTAGGTCCAGCCCAGCCCTGTTCTGAGATTCGGGGGCAACGATAGGGGGGCATCGGCATAGGGGGGATGCATCGACCCCCAATCGTTCATTGATCGCCGATAGGGGTCTCATAGCCCCAACCCGCCCAGGAAGGTGCGGACTCACTATCGAGGGCCTGTCGCCGATCCATCGGCGATGTATCGTCGATCCCAGGTCGATGCATCCCCCCCCCATGCCAGTCCCCCCCTGTCGTTACCCCTCGGAGTCACTGAGGAAAATGGGGCCGTGGAGGACAGCGGATCTGGAGCTCGACGCCAGGTTCTCTCGCGCTGTGCTGGCGGCGCTGTGGCCCCGGCGCGGGCGCTCGAGGCTGAACGCCGCCAGTGGCGCGGACTCGGTCGATGTCGGACTCGGCGGCGAGCGAGGGTGGGAAGTCTCCCCAGAAGGCTCGTAGGTTTAAGTCGGGCCTGTCCCTCTACAGGGGGAATGTTCAAAAATAGTCCACCAATAATTGGGGGACTATTTTTTGAGCATTTTTGTTTGCCATTTTGGAGTATGTTTGTAGTTTTTTTTTCGTCGAACATCCCCCTGTAGGGGACGCGCCCGACTTAATCGTGGGTCCCCGGGCCTTCTGAGAAGTTGTCTAAGCCCTCCCCGACGGCACAAGCAACTTCTCAGAAGGCCCGAGGCCTTCCGAGAGGTCCCGCCGCCTGCTGAGAAGGCCTCCACCTTCTTGCTTCCCCGCCCCCGCTCGCCGCCGACGCACGCCCTGCGCGATCGGGAGGCCGAGGTGGATCAAGGCTGAGCGATCGGCGCCTTGGCAGGAACCAGCGGGCAAATCGTCAGTCGGGCATACTCCAGATTTCGTCATAAAGAGAGGGGGGTCTCATTTCGGGGGGCGTCTCTTCCAGGCTATCTTGGAGGGCCTGGGGGGGTCTGGGGACGATGTTTTGGAGGGTTCTCCCACGGGGGAGGTCTGAAATGGCTTGTCTTGGAGGGTCCAGACCCCCATCCCTTTTATTACGAGATCTGGAGTAGCCCTCCACAGGAGGAATATCCCAGAACCGTCAAACAATAGTCAGGGGACGATTTGTTCAACTGTACTTGATTATGTGTGAGTATTGTTTGGCTTATGATGTTCCAACCTATTCTAGCCTTGATCACCAGAAAGACTTTCGAGCACCAAGGAAGTACCGTCACTGGAGGATTTTTACGTGTCGGGCCCCGGGTTGCCATACTCGTTCGACATTGTTCCTAGATTTTTTTTTGGTCACGGGCTCCCCCTGTGGTGGGGCGTCGGCGGTTCGCCGAGGGGGTCCCTAGGGAGGGGGTCCTCAGGTTAAGTCGGGCCTGTCCCTTTACAGGAGGAGTAGTAAAATAATAGTCGGGGGACGATTGTTCGACTATGTTCGATTATTTTCCCCGTACTTTTGGACTATGTTTGATTTGTCTTCCAGAATCCGCCTGTAGGGGGACATGCCCGACCTAATCCTAAGGGCAGGAAGGGATCCGAGGGTGGATTGCGAATGTCTTACGGCTGGTGCCGCCGACCCTCAGGGGAACGACGACAACGATTTCGGCGGCGACGGCGACGATGCTGACGTGGGTCAGAGTCCTCAGGGTCAGCGATCCAAAGATGGGGTCCTGAGGGATAGGGGTCCTAAGGGTAGGAACGGATCCAAGGGTAGGTTTACGCTGCTTGAAGCACCTCGCCCAGAGCGCGTTCTGTGGGTGTTTGGAGGGGGAGGGGGGGCGAACCACCCCACGCCGTGCGCCAGGGGTGGGGGGAGGGGGGAGGGGAGTTCCCCTCGTTTTGTTTGACGGCGCCACCGAGTTGGGGGGGGAGGTCCGGTTCAAACGCGCTGCCTGATGCTCCCAAGGCAACCGCCCGTGAAACGCGCTCCCTCCGCCCTTAGGATTAAGTCGGGCATGCCCCCCCCCTACAGGAGGAATATGCAAACATAAAACAAATGATAGTCTGGAGACGATTTGTGTAAAGCATTTGCTGCTGTGTTCGAGGTTCCGCTGACTATCTGTATTTTTCCTCCAATATCCGCCTGTAAAGGGGACATGCACGGCCTAACCTTAGGACCCCATCCCTCAGGATCCCTCTTTTGGACCACCGATGGGGCGCGCATGAGCGCCCTGCGCCTCCGCGGAGCTGCACGGGGGCCGCCCTCGGCGCGGGAACCGCCGGGGGCGGGGGGGGCGCCAGCGGGGCCCCCGGGGCGCCGCGGAGGGCAAGGCATCGCGCGCGTGCCCTGGCCTTCTAAGCACGGAGGGTCCGCGGCCCAGGGTCGCGGGCGATTTTGCCCCCCCCCCCCCCGGTTCCCCACTCGTCGACGATGAATGAGGACGCACCCCTATCGAGGACGGACGCCCCCCTACCGTATGTGTGTATACATATATATATATACATAAATATGTACAGTGCCGTTTTCAATACATGTTCCGCGTGCGGATCATGTATTAAACATGCAGGGTTTAGTGTTAAAAGCCACGATGAGTTCATGCATACATTTATTCATAAATTAGTCATGTACTGAACATTCCTATCTGCTTAACAATCCTATGTATGAAAAGCTGCCCTGCATATATATATATATATATATATATATATATATATATATATACCAGGGGGAGGGGCCCAGATTTGTGGTCCGTCGGAAAACCCCACGGAGCCTGGGACAGGGGTCGGCATGTCCCCCGCTGCGCGCAGGGGGCCGAGCCGGGGGGGCCAGGCGACCAACGCCAGGGAGAAGTCAACGCGGAGGGCGTGCTCTGCTCTCGCCCCGTGGGGGCCTTCGCCGGGCCCCCGGGGCCGTCAGAAAACGACTCTCAAGCAGTGGCGAAGCGTCCTGGCGTGCCTATAGCCCTACCAAACAATGTTCTATGAATTTGTTGTGTGGCTTCCAGGAAATGTTCTTAGAACGTTTCTGGCGGAGTCTGTCTTGTTTTAAGACATCGGGGTTCTGTTCTAAGAACATTGTTTTTGTTCTTAGAACATGTGTGGGTTCTAAGTACACTTCGTGGTAGGACTATAGGAATGCCGGGACCGTCGGTCCCTGCTCAAGACTCGCGGGATGGACAGTCAGCCCACGGGGAAGAGGTTCAGACTTCGGGGTGTGACACAGACGAAGACATCGGATATCTCGGGGGAGAGCTTCGGGGAGGGCCGGGCCGGACCCAGGGAGGTGGCGCGGGGGGAGGGAGCGAGGGGGAGCAGCGAGCGGGCGAGCCCCGAACGGTAGAAGGCTCCGAGCTCAGGCGCCCAGCTGTGCGGTCGAGTAGAAGGGCTCCTGAGCCACAGGTCTCATCTACAGTGGGGGCCCATGCCAAGAAGCACCCTGTTTGGCTCCAGGGTGCACCGGGTTTCTTGGGCTTCGAGGCTTTCTCGGTGAAAAGCGTGAGGCTCCCGCACCAAGAATCGATGGACGTCCTGGGGTCTCAGGGTCGAGTTTCTTGTGGGAAGGTTTCTTGTGGTCGGGCCCCTGCTCGGCTGATCTTCTGCATGCGGGGGTACCGCCCTGTTGGTGAGCTGCACTGGCCGTCGGGATGTGGCCACACGGCTGTGGGCGGCCTGCCGGTCGCAGTCCTGGCCCCCGGGGGAGAGGGGGGAAGAAGGAGAGGGTGGCGACATGCAGTGGGGGCCCAGGCCAAGAAAACACCCTGCTCGCCTCCAGGGTGCCATGGGTTTCTTGGGCTTCGATGGTCTTCCCATGGGAAGCGTGACGTTCTCACACCCAAAAATCGATGACCGTCCTGGGGTCTCAGGGTTGAGTTTCTTGTGGGAGGTTTCTTGTGGTCGAGCCCCTACTGTAGAGGATGACCACCACCTCCCCGTACCAGTCCCGAACCTTTCCCCAAAGACAGGCTTTGTATCCGAAGTCGTTGGTGGAAAGTCCCAGGGCCTTTCGAGGGCCCCCCCGAGGCGGAAAACTATCGAAAACCTCCGCATTGAATCTCTAAAAGTACTTCGGTATGCTAGGGAGGGGCAGCGGCCTTGGAGGCGTCTCGCCGTTCTCGCGCTCCCGGGGCACCCCCTGGGCCGCGGGCCGTCAGGGTTGCCAACGAGGGCTCCTCGCGACGCTCGGACGTCTGCGTGTTTTCCGCGCAGCGAGGACCATCGAGGAGCATCCTGCACCATCGAGCCAACGCACGGGGAACGGACGTCCGAGCGATGGCGAGGGCTGGGCCGGCTGGTTTCCGAGGGGGGCCTGGTGGGGGGCCCGGACCCGTTTCCACCAGGACCCCGTTGATGCTCACAGCCGAGCCGCTGGAGCAAGCGGGGGCCGCGTCATCGGGGGGGATGGGCTCAGGGGGTTAACCCGTCGCGATCCCCAGCCGCCCACTCATCGCCGATGGGGGCCTGATAGCCCTCCCCGCCCAGCAGCGCGCGGTTTCGTCATCGCTGGCCCCCCCCCCAACAAAGAGAACGAAACGCGGACGCTTCGACACCGACGACGTCGTCGTCTCGGCATCGGTATGTGTTGTTTCTCCCCTCGGCATCAGATCGGCGGCGCGCTGAAAGCGCGCCTCCGTTGTCATAGCTGGGAGGTGACATTCAGCATCGGCGCTGGAATGTTCGTGGTCGGAAGCCAGCCTCATCCGTCGCAGTCCCGCTGACTTCCCGCTTCGTCTGGCTCAAGCTTGAGCTTGTTTTTTTATTGCTCGGACCCGCAACGCCCGTTACGGGGGGGGGCCCCCCCCCCCCGTAACGGTAACGACCCCCCCCCCCCCCCCCGTAACGGTAACGAGCGTACGGGGACGGGGGTGCGGACCCCCCCTCCGTCCAGGCAGGCATGCTGTGACGCTCACATGTGTGCTCAGGTTCGAGGTTCGAGGTTCGAGGTTCGAACCTCGGCGCAAACTCAAAATGGGTCCACGGGGCCCGACTGGGGCTCAGACGCACCAGTTTCCCGAGCCGCGTCCAGCCGCGGCGACGACGAAGGCCCTCGAGGGCCAGGATGCCTCGATCCTCGAGGTTCGAGGTTCGCATCCCTCGGCGCGAACCTTTCAACGGGTTCCGGCCTGGCCCCTCCACCTCTTTTGCCTTGCTTCTGCACTCCCTCCAGTGCTCGTGCCCTCCACCTCCTCTCACCTCCTGGGGGGAGGGGGGAGCGAGGCAGAGGGAGGAGGAGGAGGAGGATGAGGAAGACGAGGAGGACGAGGACGGGGAGGAGGATGAGGAGGACGAGGATGGCAGGCCCCGGGGCCATCAAAAAACGACCTGGGATGAAAGGCTGGTCCACGAGGGCCGCCCGTGCGGTCCGAAACCCGTCTCTTGTGGGACCTGTTTGCTTCATGGGCGACGTCCAGTGGATATCTTTCGGCGGCGAGCCCAGGGGGGGAGTGAGAGGGGGCATGCCTTTTCAGAAGGCGGCGGGACTTCTCAGAAGCCCTCTGGTCTTCAGAGAAGCCCTCCGTGTCTTCGGGGGAGGCTTGGACATCTTCTCAGAAGGCCGGAGGCCTTCTGAGCCTTCTCAGAAGGCCCGCCCCCTGTCATTTCCCCCCTCGGCTCGCCGCCAAATCTTGCAGGCAGTGCCAACGGGCACTGCGCTTTAGCACTTGATCGGCGGTGTGGCGCGCCACAGGTGCCACAGAATGGTCGTCGTCATCCCTGTGGCGCAACCGTCGACGCAACCTATGGCGCAACCATCCCTTTGGCGCAACCTGTGGCGCAACCATCGACGCAACCTATGGCACGCCCTGAGGGCGCAACCTACGACGCAACGTAAGGCGCGATTTGTGGGGCGCCCTGGGTGCGCAACCTATGGCGCAAGCTATGGCACGCCCTGGGGGCGCATCCTATGGCGCAGCTTACGGCTCAACCTATGGCGCAGGTAATTGTACGCAAGCACAACGTGTGGTGTAACGCATCGGGCAAGCCATGGCGCAACCAGCTGGTGCACTCTCACAATATCATGATGACTACTACCACTGTCATCCCTCCATTCTCCCTGTGCTGGTGCAAGGGGCTGGATTGGGCGAGACCTTGTACCAGCTGGACTGGACTGCGCAAAAAAAAAAACGTACACAAGCTTTGTGGTGCACACATGCCATGTGGTATACACAGGCGCCACGGTTCACACTCCCATGATGTACACAGTCGCAATGGAGTACACAGGCGCTGTGGGCTCAACAGGTCCGAGCGCTTTTTGAGCCAGACAAACTAAGATCCACAAGCAGCTCACATAATGAAAGGGCCACGGTTGGGCCCCGAGCGATCTTCTCGACTTTCGCTCCGCCGGTACCTTACAGGTGTACACAAGCTTTGTGGTGTACGCTGGCATTCTGGTGTAAACACGGGGCGTTGAAACAGCAGCTGTGGTGCACGCGGGCGCCGTGGTGTGCACCAACAGTGAGATGTACAAGGGCGCTGTGGTGCACCCGCCTGTCATGATGTGCTCAGTCGCCGTGGTGCACACACCTACCATTTCTGCCGCAGTTGTGGTGTACAAAGGCATCGCGGTGTACAGAGCCTGTGTAGTGTGCACAGGGACAGTCGGCTTCGACGACGACGACGACAGCGGCGGCGACGACGACGACGACGAAGCCTACCGTGCCGACAGTTGTGCTGGTAATAAGTAGCAGGGCCCGTGCGAGGGCCCCGCCGCGCGTTACCGTTACCCCCAACTTGGGGCCGGACCCCCCCCCCGTAACGGGCGTTACCCCCCCCAATAGAAAAACAAGCTCCTCGGCAGATCCCGCTTGATGGCCCCGTGATGCTTCGATATATGTATACATGTATGTGTATATGTATATGTACATATATATATATATATGTATACATATATATATATATATATATATATATACATACGTGTATGTACACCGTTTTTTCTCTGTCAACGAGGCCTGGGGGCCTCGGGCTGGGGGGCACGACAGCGCATGGGCAGGCCCAGAGGTGCTCCATTGAAGCGCTCCGAGAAAGCCCGGAGTGGCTCCCGAGGCGCCGGACCATCACTCCCACACGGCCGTGGTGGTTTCCAGATGGCCCACGACGCTTCCGAGGCGCTCCACGAAGGCTTCCAGACGGCCAAAAACTCGGGGAGCGAGCAATGACATAGACATAAAACTCGGAGGTCCGCGCGGATTCCTCTGATCCGCGCTGGACCCCCCTAGCGGCGCCTCCGCCGCTGCTCCTGGCGTGCTCCGCGCGCCAGGGAGGAGGGTCCAGCGCCGATCCGAGAAATCCGCGCGGACCTCCGAGTTATACGTTTATGTCATTGTCCGTTCCCCTGAAAACGCTTCCTGCACGCTCGAGGAGGGTTCCCAGACGGCCCCCAAGGGGCCCCAAGAGGCAAATATTATTAGATGTTTTCCATATGGTGTTGGTTGGAGTTGGGGCTTCAGTCCCGGACGCCCGCGGTCGCCTCCCGACGTTCAACCGCGCTCCCAAGGTGCTCCACGAGTTTTCCCAGACGGCCCAAACCTTCCCCCAGATATTCCAAGAGGGTTTCGAGACGGCGTCCAAACAACCCCAGGACGTAGAATTCATTTGTTATCCTAGAAAGTTTTTGACGTTTTTGGTGGTTTCTGCCTTTTCGGCTTGCGGACGCTCCAACCCAGCCCAAGAAGCACCACCTGTCCGCTTGAGGACGTTTTCAGGGGCTCCCCCCAAGAGCGCCCGCACCGCCGAAGAGGCCCCAAAGCAGCCCCGAGACACGTCCATTGTAGCCCAACGCGGCGCCGAGTCACCCCCGAGTCGCCAGAAAATCATGCCCAGACGCACGTGGTCGCATGCAGATGGCCCACCGCCCTCCAAAGGCGCTCCACGAAGGCTTCCATAGGCCCAGTCCACCACCCAAACGATCCTCCAAGAGGTCCCCCAGACGGCTCCCAATGGAGGCCCCAAGAGGCAAGCCGTGACCATTTTGGCTCAATGCTGGCAGGTACTATGCTCGAGCAGTAGGGCAGCCCCGCAGCTGGTGCGTGCTGGCAGCCGGCTCCTCCCTGCGGGCGGCGCCCTCGGCAGGTGCCGCTCCCTTGGCGCGGGCCGCCATGCGCCTCGCAACCCCGCGCGCGCAGGCCGCCGCCGAGCCGCAGTTGTGGGGCGCCGGGGCGCTGCCCTACGCGGGCGTCTCGCCGCAGGCAGCGGGGCCGCCGCTCATCACCGCCGCGGTTCCGGCGCGCGCCGGGGCGCTTGGCTCCCTGGTGCAGACGCCCCGCGTGCACAGGGCGCAACAGGCTACCGCCGCCTCGCCGGTCAGTGTGGTGGACGTGCAGGCGGTGCAGCGCTTGGCGGGCTTTTCCGGGCAGTCCACCATGGCGCCACTGGTGACCCCGCGGTCGGGCGTGTCGCCGCTGTCCCCGCGCATCGGCGCGCACGCATCCGAGGCTTGCGGTTGCGCCGCGTCGCAGTGCGCGTCGGTGGCACCGGCGCTCTCGCAGCACCTGGTGATGCAGGGCGGCCAGGTGGGCTCGCGCATGACCATCGGCAGCTGCAGCGTGGCTGGGGGCCTGCGCCCAGCCGCCGCGCAGCAGTGGGCGCAGACCCCCGTCCGGCAGCCCCAGTCGCCCACGAAGGAGGTGCAGCAGGCGCCTGCAGCGCCGCAGCCGCAGGCCTCGCCCGGGCAGGGCACCTGGCGGCTGCAGGGCCTGGCCCACGCGTGGTGCCCCGCCAGGCCGGCCTCGCAGGCCCCGTCGGGCGGGCTGCGGGCGCAGGGCGCGCCCGCCGCCGCGGGGCCCGCTGCCACGCTGAAGGGGCCGGACGAGCGCGAGTCGGTCCCCGAGGAGGCGGGCGGCAGCGCCCGCGTGCGGGCCCTGCAGCTGGAGCTGGAGGAGACGCGCCGCGAGTGCGACCACCTGCGGCGCGAGAGGGACGCGCTGCTGCAGGAGCTGCGCCGGGGGCTCTCGCGGAGCGCGGAGCCGGCGGTGCCACCCCTGCCGTTGGTCAGCGGAGGAAGAGGTACAAGCAGTGGCGAAGCGTCCTGGCTCGCCTATAGCCCTATCCAACGATGTTCTAAGAACCTTTTTCAGAGCCCCGAATCATCAGGGGTAACTCGGGTCAGGGTTAACTCGGGTTCGTTTTTCGGGAATCCGAACCCGAGTTACCCCGGACCCGAGTTACCCCGGATAAGTCGGGCGTCCAGAGCCCCACATCATCAGGGGTAACTCGGGTCAGGGCTAACTCGGGTTCCTTTTTCGGGAATCCAAACCCGACTTACCCCGGACCCGAGTTACCCCGGATAACTCGGGCGCCCAACTTTTGTGGTTCCAGCGAAATGTTCTAAGAACATTTCTGGCGGAGTCTGTCTTGTTTTATCATATCGGGTTTATGTTCTAAGAACCTAAGAACATATCGTGGTAGGACTATAGGAATGCCAGGACGGTCGGTCCCTGCTCAAAGGGTACCCATACCTCTACCCTTGGCCCGTTTTCCCTGTCTTCGGCCACATGGGAGGCCCTCGTCGCCACCGCTGGATTCGCCTCGGAATTCTGGTCGGAACGCACCCCGGAAGGGGTCCGGGGGGTAGCGGTGTCGATACCTTTTGGTTTCCCCAGATGGGCTCGCGCGCCTCCTTGCAGGCGGCGGCCGACGTCCACTCCCCGCTGCCGGGCTCCCCGCTGCAGCACTAGGGGGCCACATGCGAACCCGACCCCTACCCCCCACGATTTCTGAGGGGGAGGGTGGGGCTCACCTCGCTCAGGAGCTCCCGAGCGAAGGGACCCCCCCCCCTCCCCCTCAGAAATCGTGGGGGGGTGGGGTAGGGCTCGCCTGTGGCCCCCTATAAGCCCACGGCAAGGAGTGCCTCCCACTTCGGGCAGGAGGATCGGGCCGGACGGAAGGGGGGGATCGGGAAAGGGGGGGGGTACGAAACCTGCTGCATGCGGCTGGTCTCGGCCCCACCGAGTGGCCCAATTCCTCGATACGTGGCCGCCTCCGGCGCCGGGAGGCGCCGGGAAAATCAGCTGCGTGAGCTTAGCAGACGGGGGGGGTGAGAGGAGTGCCCGGAGGTCCTCGCCTCGGTCCCGCGCGCGGCCCGAGAGGAGTGCCTGGAGGCCCTGGAGGTCCTCGTGCGGAGATGTCCCCCCCCCGTTCGCCCGGCCCGAGAGGAGTGCCTGGAGGTCCTCGTCTCGGTCCCGCGCGCGTTCACCGACGCGGAGCTGCAGGAGGCCGCCGGGGAGAGGTAGGCGCGCCCTTCGCCGCGCTGCCGCGGGGGGCGCGGCGGCCCCGCGGCCGCGGGGCGCCGCGGGCCGCCCGCGCGGCCGGTGCAGCAGCGCGCCTGCGGGGCCGGGCAGCTCATGGCCGGCCTGCGGGCCTGTTCGACCTGGCGAGCGAGCTCCCGGCCCGCCCCGCCTGCCCTGACCTTCCAGAGGGCTATGTTCACGAGCGACAGAAGGACGTACACGTACATGAATCCACGCTGGTTTCGAGAGTACGCATTGCGCAAATGTTCGTGTAACGCGGCCCGTCTCGCGGATCGAGGGGCCGTGTTCATGTCTTAGCACCGGAGACCTACAAAAGCCTTACAAAAAAGCCGAGCGAAGCAGCCTAAAGCCAGGACGTAGTAGAGTGGCTTTGGGGCAGGTTTGCAAGTCGGGTGCTATCTTTTAGCCCTCCTGGGAGGTCAGGGTGTGGGGTCCCTCGTCGCCCGGCGGCTCCGCGCTGGCCTCTGGCTCGCCTGGCCTCCGCGGGGACGGCTCTCCGAGGGGGGCCCGCACGCGGCAGGGAGGAGGAGGAGGAGGAGGTGGAGGAGGAGGCGGAGGAGGAGGAGGAGGAGGAGGAAAGAGGAAGGAAGAAGGGAGGAGGAGGAGGAAGGAGGGAGGAGGAGGAGGAGGAGGAGGAGGAGAGGAGGAGGAGGAGGAGGAGGGAGAGGAGGAGGAGGAAAGAGGAAGGAAGGAGGAGGAAGGAGGAAGGAAGAAGAAGGAGGAGGAGGAAGGAGGAAGGAGGAGGAGGAGGAGGAGGGAGGAGGAGGAGGGAGGAGGAAGGAGGAAGGAGGAGGAGGAGGAGGAGGGAAGGAGGGAGGAGGAGGAGGAAGGAGGAAGGAGGAGGAGGAGGAGGAGGAGGGAGGAGGAAGGAGGCGGACGGGGCACTGTCGAGCTCCCGGCCGAGCGCCGGAGGGCGGCGCTGGAGCGCCGGCGGGCCGGCCGGCAGAGGCGTGCGCTCCGGTGCGGCTAGGAGTGAGGAGGGGTGGCTTTTGGTGTCGAGTCGGGCCTGTCCCTATTTCGGGGGCGGAAAAGAGGGGGGTGATGAGTAGGGGGGGGGTGGATATCATGGCGCGGGCCATGATATATTTCCCCAGATTTCATGGCGCCTCTTCTTATTTCATTACGTCCCTGGCCCCCCCGCTGGGCCGCGCACATGCCGCCGGTCATGATTTGCACCCCCCCCTCTTTGGCGCCCCCCTCTTTGCCGCTCCCGACTATTTCAGGGCACCGAATCATCAGGGGTAACTCGGGTCAGGGTTAACTCGGGTTCGTTTTTCGGGATTCCGAGCCCGAGTTACCCTGGGCCCGAGTTACCCCGGATAATTCGGGCGTCCAGAGCCCAAAATCATCAGGGGTAACTCGGGTCAGGATTAACTCGGGTTCGTTTGTCGGGATTCCGAACCCGAGTTACCCTGGGCCCGAGTTACCCCGGATAATTCGGGCGTCCAGAGCCCAAAATCATCAGGGGTAACTCGGGTCAGGGCTAACTCGGGTTCGTTTTTCGGGAATCCAAACCCGCGTCACCCTGGACCCGAGTTACCCCGGATAACTCGGGCGCCCAACTATTGCAGGGGGAAGACTCAAGCATAGTCAGAAACTAGTCGGGGGGGCTATTTTTGGAGCATGTGTTTGGCCTGTCCCTCGACAGGGGGGACATTCAGGCATAGTCAAAACATAGTCGGGCTTTTTTTTTGACAAGTTTGGAGTTTTTTGGAGTTTTTTTTCTTAACACCAGATATTTTAAATGTTTCGTCGAAAATCCCCCTGTAGGGGGACAGGCCCGACCTAAGACTGGAAGTGGGGAGGGTTGCTTTGGTTCGACGAGGGGCTCCGGCGGTTGTGGATGAGGCTGCGTAGTTGCCTGAGCAAAGCGCCGCGAGCTTTGCTGTGCGCACGCTCTCTGCCCATTGCCAGTTTTGGCTTGATGCCCCTCCTCCCTCCTCCTCCCTCCTCCTGCTCCTCCTGCCCCTCCGCATCTCTCCTACCGCCTCCGCCCCCTCCGCATAGGGCCGCGTGGCCCTCGGAGCACCAGGTGTGGCTGGGGCCGCCCCCCGCTTGCGAAGCAGGCGGCCAGGCGCCTGCAGGGGGAGCCTGCCCCCCGGGGGTGAAGATCCTGTGCCGGCCTGCGCCTTGGCATCCCTCGGACGCGTGCATTGTCCCTGCGGCGAGGAGCATCGAAAAACGCACGCACGGGGAACGGACGTCCGAGCGGTGGCAAGATGACAGCCTGTGCCAGCCCCTGGCGGTGCTCCACGAGCCCACCGACACATGCGCGAGGAGTTCGCACAGCAAGAGTCGGGTTAGGCAGCGTCCCCCCAAGCCCAACTGGCTGGGGCGAGTCCAAAGCATGGCCCTTGCCAACGCATGGTGGTCGCGCACAGGCGCCTTCTGTGAATGTTGGCGCCGACGAGCACCGATATAGATTTGAGTACATCGATGCCTCCTAGATGGGGTCCGGGTGGATGGGGTCGGAGGATCGCGCCGCATCGCCGATGCATTAACGATGCGGCTCGATGTGGAGACCGTCTTTTCCCACGCCGACGTCGCCCGATGCATCGCCGACGTCGCCGATTCATCGGCGATGCACTGGCGATGCGGCGCGATCCTCGACCCCATCTAGTCGGACCCCATCTAGGATTAAGTCGGGCGTGCCCCTCTACAGAAGGAGTATGCACAATAGTCAAAAAGTATTTTCGGCGGGCGATGTGCCAATTCTGCTTGACCAGTTTTGAGTATGGTTCACCACATGTTTCGTGGGGATTCGTTTTTCTTCCCTCCCACGTCGAGCCCGCGTCTTCCTCACCCCTCCCTCCTCCCCTCCTTGCCCTTCCTTACCTCTATTCGTCATTCCGTAGCCATTTTGGCTCAAGGTTTTGGTTTTTCTTAGGAACAAAGTGGATACCGCTAGTCCGCGGCCAGCTTTCGTCTTTCGCCTGGTTCGCCCCAGGCTGAGCAGTGTGTGGTCCGCCCCACGCACTGCAGGATTTCATCACGGCTAGGCTTTGCGCTGGCCTGTGGCTGGCGCTCCTCAGTCTGCTCCCATGGGGCCCAAGGCCCGTCGTGTTGCCTCAGAACCTTGGTATTGCCAGTGGTATAAGCATGAGCCGTTTGGTACCAGCTGGATCAACCGTGCTGATCACATGCAGTGCGCGCGCTGCGGGCTGCCCAAGAGCAGTGCGTACAAGGGCGCCCCTCCTCCCAAAGAGCCGCCGCGACGTTCGGGCACTGTTTCGCAGGCGCGGGGGGGACAGGATGGCTAAGCAGATTGTCGAACTTCGCCAGCAGTTGGGGAAGTTGGGTCGTGTGAGTGGACAGCAACCCGCGGCTCCTTCAATCCCGCCTTGGACGACTGGATCACAAGGGGAAGCTGCGAACAAAAGGGCCCGCATCCAGAACCTCATGAACCTCCTGGGCCAGCTCGACCTTACCGATACTGAGAAGAAGGCTAAGTCCACAGTTGAACGCGATCGGCTTCAGACTGAGTTGCAGGCAGCGAAGCTCTTCGACGCCAACTTCCAGGGCCTGTCCCACCAGCTTGCCACCGCCAGGGCCGAGCACTTTGGGCCGCTGGCCAAGCTGCAGGCCGCACAGAGCCGTGGAGAAGGCCCAAGAGCAGTTGGCCAAGTTTCAGCAACAGGAGAAATATGCCACCCAATCTACCATGGAGTTGGGAGGTCGGATGCGCAAGACCGCTGTTGCGTGCAGGGCCGATGACAAGAACCCTTCATTGGAGACCCTCACCCCTGTGCTGGAGGCTACTGTTCAGAAACTTGGAGCTGTAATTTCGGCGCTGGGTGGCTCCAGCGATGTTGCCCAAGATCTTACCAACATGTCTGCTATCATCGACCGCCTCAAGGCCGCTCCGCCGCCCCATGCTGCTGCTGCCGCGGCCAGCCAGGAGGCGGGGCCCTCGCCACCTTCGCCGCCCCCTCCGCCCTCGCCTGGAAGCGGCGCGTGTGCCGCGGCAGCTATGACCGTCGACGAGGAGGCAGGGACGGCAGCTCACATCGACGGGCTCGGCGCCGAGACTTGCCAGGAACACCTCGAGGCGCGCGGGGCTCACGTCGAGCCCGCAGGGGAAGGGGCGCCCAAGCCCACGGCCGAGGTCCTTCTGGGCCAGCTCAAGCGCCACCTCGCTACTGTCAGCAGCGTGGCCAAAGCCCAGGGCCACGGCCGAGTAAGTTGATGCGGTGCTTGTGGTGTCTCAACCTGCCGTGTGTTGCAATGATGAACGATTGCCCTGTCCCGTCTCAGCCGCCGATAGAGGCCGCAGATACTCGCATTGACGATCCGGACGCAGACCCGTTCGACTGCGATGACGACGACTTCGGGCCGACGGCCCCAGCGCATTCTTTCGTAGCAGAGCGGCGAGGCGTGAGCCTGATTCTTGAGGGTCGGCGGTGTCGACTCTCTTGCCTGCTGGAGGAGGTGCTGGCACGCTCATGTCGGCCGCCCCTCCCGTCGCCCTTCGTCTCAGCAGCGAGGCGTGAGCCTGGTTCTGGAGGGCCGATGGTGTCGGCCTTCTTGCCTGCTGAGGGAGGTGCTGGCGGGCGCGTGGATGCCCCCGCGCCTCCTTTCGTTTCAGCAGCGAGGCGTGAGCCTGATTCTGGAGGGTCGACGGCGTCGACTCTCTTGCCTGCTGAAGGAGGCACGGGCGCGGCGAGGACGGCAGTGACCAAGTGCACTTCGGTTTTCCGCGGCTACTTTGGGCACGGCGCTGTCTTCTACTTGCCGCGGCCAGCCGTCGGTGGCCGATGCGTCGGGGGCGCGTGAACCTCCGGTGGGCTGGTGCCCTTCGGGGGCTCAGGACCGCCGTTCGAGTTCTCCCCCTCGCGGGTTGGCTGGAGGCTTGGCCGCGAGTACCTCCTGTGCCGGGTCAACCATTGGTGCTGGGCGCCCTGCAAGGCAACGCCAAGGCGAGTTCTCCGACCTGGTCACGTTCAACTGTCCGTTTCTTGGTCCGCTCACCGGCTACCTGTCCGAGTCGGAATCTCACGTGGCGATGGCGCAGGAGCGCCGTGCGGCGGCGGGCAAGCTCGGCGAAAGGCTAGCACAGGTGGGTGACACTGGTTGGAGAGGGCTTTGGAGTTGTGCGATGCCCGACGAAGACGGCGGGCCAGGCGCGCCAGGTGGCGCGGCCGAACTCACGCGGGCCAACATCAAGATCACCTTGCCTCCTGGGCGGGAGTCTCACGAGATCGTTCCAGGCAGGCTTGCCGCCGCCCGCGCTCGCTCGTTCCTGCCTGGCGGCGTGGTTTTCGTGTCAGGGCATTTCAAGGGCGGCCAAGGTTTTGGGCCGCAGAACTCCGCAATCCTCTGGCAGCTGATCAAGTATCTCTCAGTGCTCAACGGCATGCAGATAGCGCGGGTGGTCGGCGCCGATGTCAACATGGAGCTAGAGGTGCTGAACCAGTCTGACTAACTTGCCGCCATCAGCGACATCTCGCTCGTTGCAAGCGCGACGACTTGTCGCCGCGCCGCCCCAGGCACGAGGATTGATCATTTTTAGGTAGCAGTTAGCTTGCGCCAAGGCTAGGCGTCAACCTTGTCTGGGTCCAAGATTAGGCTACCTCTTTTCCGCGACCCCCCGTCCAGTTGCGGCTCCAGGCCCGGTGCGCCCCTGCGTGGATACGCGCTGCCGGGTTGCCGAAAAGTTCCCAAGGCCTTCCCCCGATTGGCTGCGCGAGATGTCCTGTTGATCCGTCGGAGGTTGCGCTGGAGGTGGCGGTCCCGCAGATCAGCTCTGCGAAGCAGCTCCCAGACTATTGGGATGTGGTCTTCGAAAGGGGTGGGAAGAGAGCTTGCGCGGCCAGGCGGGGCCGCGCCGGCAGTTCCGCGGAGGCCCATGTGGGCCGCGCTGGGCTTCAGGAGGCTCAGTGGGAAAAAGCTCGCCTGGATCCCCCCCGAGAAGCGGCGCATGAGGGCCCCGGGGCTCGCGCCTGGGTCGTCGCGCTGGGATGGGCCAAACACTTCGGGCAACTGCGCCAATATGTAAGTTCGGAGATAAAGCACCTGCAAGAGCACAACAGCGCTTGCCCACTAGCCCCGATGTAATACTCTATGTTGCTGCAGTCACTGGTCGCAGTTCATGGACAACGTTACGCGGTGAAAAATAATTTTGGCTTGTCTTGACTGTCACACGCGTGATTTCTTCTTCAGTGGATTCTCCGCCCTGGCCCGCCCCGACTGCGCCGGCGTTCTGCGTTCGGTCTTTTACCGGGGCCAAAGCTGCGATTCCGGCCGCCGAGAATCGCTCGTCTCAGGCTCGGGTCTCGCGGGCCAGAGATTCGTTGAAAGCAGGTGCTTCTCAGGCGCGCAGATTCTCGAAGGTGAAGGCGCCCGAGAGATTGTTTCGTTCACGGCGCGTCCTGCGCCGCGTCAGCTAGCCGACGATGAGCTCAAACCGTGGGCTGATGCGTGGACTACGCACGACAGTCCTAAGGTCAAGACCCCTCTCGGGCCGGAGGCTTGGCCCGAGCTGCCCACCATCGCAACGGGCATGGTGCAGGACGCAGTTCTGAGTTATTCTGTGCGAGCGGCAACTGGGCCCAGTGGCCTACGCCCCCGTGCGCTGATTCATTTGCCCGGCCTTGCACTTGCTGCCATCGCTCGCCTTTTCATGCTATGCGAGCAGCTCCTGGCACGGCCAGCCGGCAGAGCGTGCAACGAGCTCGTGCGCCTGGCCAAGCCAGAAGGAGGCACTCGGCTCATTGCCCTCATCTCCACTCTAAGCAGAATCTGGGGCAATCTCGTCTGAATGGCAAGACTGGCGCAACTGTCTGGACGTTTGGGGCGCGCGTCGTCGGCACAGCTCGTCAGACAGTGTTTTCGCCCACAACCTCGCCGCCGAGATTGCCAAACTGGTCGGCGGCATCTCGATATCAGCGCTACTAGACATCATCGAGTGTTTCGAAATGATCGGTCGGAGCAGATTTTGGCCCAGGCCGAAGCTCTAGGGTGCCCGATGCGGCTTGCGCGGGTGCTAGTGGACTTGCGCAGGCAACCTCGGCGTCCGCGCGCTTTCGGGAGCTGGTCTCGACACTTCTGTGCGCATGAAGGTATCCTGGCTGGGTGAAATCATCTGACGGGAGTGTTGTTGTTGTTGAGTTCCAGAACCCGGAAGAGGCTCAATGCCATCGCCCCCCGCGTCGCCCCGAGGGCCCGAATAGAAGGCGTTTCCATTCAGTTTACCTCGGACAAGTCGAAGAACATCGGCCAGCTCGTCAAAGCCGCGATGGTTTTCACTCATGATTCCAGGGTGCTAGGCCTGCGGACGCAGGCCAACAAATCGGGATATATCGCTGGCGGCGGGGTAGCTCGCAAGTGGTTTCGACGTGCTGCAGACACATTTGGGCCCCCAGTCGGACTCTGGATGCGAAATCTTGGACATGAGTTGGCCGCAAGGCGAGCGGTGCGCACCCAGGGAAAAAGCGAGTCCGTGCTCTGGCGGCGCGGAAGAGGAAGTTCATGGCGCTCAGGCGCGCGACGGGCCAACCGGCGACGGCTCTGTGGCGCGCGGGTGCATTGCCTGCAGCGGGCCACGGAGCTTATGTTTCAGGTGTGTCCGACACCAGCTTGCGCTACCTTCGCCGTTTGGCTGCCACCATTGCTGGGGCTAAAGAACGCGGAAGGGTTGCTGCATACTTGCTGACGCAGTCCAATCCACTGTGCGACCCGATCAACGACTGTACATTGGCTGTGGTGGTCAGGTACTCATGTATCCTATGGGGCGATCGTGTTTCTCTCGCGCGAGCTCAGAGAGCTTGATCGGCGTTGCTGGACACTATGGATAATCCCACTTGGCAGCAGGCTCGGGGCCCTATGTCTGCGGTTTGGGCTAAGTTTGTTGCCTATAGGTTGGGCGATGGTCAATGCCCACGCGCTCCACAGCCACACGGGCCAAACATCTTCCGAATTACGACGTGCCCGAACGATGTGCAACTGGCAGTTATTGAGGGGATTCATGCTTGGCAGCACGCTCAGCTTCAGAGGCATATGAGTACGTCTGCTTTGTCGGCCCTTCCCGCTTGGTGCCGCGCGCTCCGACAAGGCGTGCAGGCAGTTAAGTGCCCCCGCCAGAGAGGGTCCCTGGCTGCGGCGCGGTCCAGTGCGGTGCCCTTACCCTACGAGCTCAGCCTCGCGAAGTACAAAGCCTCCCCCAAGCGTTTGATGCGCCCCGAGGTTAAGTGCACATGCGGCCATATATGGCATGGTTGTCTCGCCTTCATTAACGACCAGGGCCGGGGCCCCATGGGCGACGAGGTCCCCGAGAAGCTAGCTGACCATAGAAGAGCCATGATCCAGTCTAGTTTAGATATGAGTGGCAACCCCGATGTAGATAGGCACAATCTCATGTATGGGGTTTCTAGTTTACGCGTTTCCATTCAGGTCCCCGGGGGCCTCCGGAAGGTGTTTGAGTTCGGCAACAGCGGCGCTTGGGGACCGGAGTCTTTCCTAGAGAGGAGTTGCTACCAGTCCAGCCTGCCAGAAGTGGCCAGAGCTGGCTGGGCGGTGGTGCATATGCTAGAGGCATCTGATGGTTTGCTGCCATGCCGTGCCATTTTCGGGGCCCTCCCAGGTGGTAGGCAAACGATTGGCAGGGCTGGGCGTCGGGCGGCCAGGCAGGCTCTCGCCCGCCACCCTGGCCTTGAGACCCTGGTCTCTGACTTGCAGGCCGTTGCGCGCGCAGGGAACTCCTGGGGCCCCGGGTTGGCCAGAGGCGCGGCGGAACATGCTGTCATATGGGAGTCGATGTTCAGGACCCCATTTGGTTAAACCCCCGCGTTTCCGATGGTGCCCCGCCCATTGGAGTCTCGACGACGCGCTGTCTAGGGGTGGGTGTCAAAACGTGGGCGGGGAGCGTCTGTGCTGATTGTTTCGCTACGTTCGGAACGCGCCCCCACGCGGTCTCTAAAGGTTTCTGTCAAGCGGTGGCGGGCGAGCTGGCTTATCACAAAAGCACGGTCAGATTCATAGCCTGTGCCGCTCAGAGAATGCCCGAGGCACGCAGAAGGACCGCGCTCGACCCCGAGCCCCCCCCCCCTTCGCCCCATGACCCCCCCTGCCCGTCCCAAGATTTCTCTCGCCAGCCATGTTGTTTCATCGTGCAGAGGAGCAGGCATATAAGCGCAGGAGGCGCGGGCGCATGGCGCGCACCCCTGCTAGTTTGACGGTCTTGATCTCCTCACGAGAGACACGTGAATGTAGGCCATCACCCATCCGCCAACATGTGTGTGACGCCGAATTCGGTGTGTTCGGTTCGACTTACTCGCTTGTTCGTTCGGGGGCGGTGACGGTTGCTCTGGGGGTGGCGGACACTCTTTGCTTTGACCCTCACGAGGTCGGTGGGCCGCGCGTTTCTCTGCCTCCCGAGCTCAGCTCGGACGTGGATTGTTTCCGCGAGCTGCGTCACGAGGTGATATATTGTGGTCCTGTTTTTTTGGTTGCAGAAGATGCGGGGCCCACGGCGCGCTACGCAGCATGCGAAAGATGCTGGCGGCATGCAAGGGCCCTGCTGGTAACGCCAGCACGCGCGCGAACCAGCGCATGAATGCGCGTCGGGTCGAGCGCGGCCTGCACCCCGAGACGGGGCTGACGATCGCGCTGGCGGAAGGGCGCGAAGGCTGCGTTTCCTCGGCCCTTTTAGGGGCCCGCGCCCGTGGGCCCGCGGGGCTCTGGCGCGGCGGGTGGCGAGGATCACCGCGCCGTGCCCTGCGGCGTCGTGCCGTCGAGGATTCCTCGACGCAAAGAGCTCGCCGAAAACGGTGCGAGCTCAAGTTCTGACTAGGTAGGGGTCGCCCGCCGCCGTCGCGTCGCCCGCCCGCCCCGCCGCGCCGCAACTTCCTCATTGGCGTGGTGGCGGAGCTGGCATTGCGCGGCAGGCAGGCGCGGCCGACCCCCTGAACTGGGCCACCTGGTCCCGCCTCGGCGGTTCCAGGTGTCGCTGAGGTCCGCACCTCTCCTCGCCACTCCTCTTCCATGCTCGACATGCACACAATACATGCCCCCCCCACCCCACCCACACACAGACACACACACACACACACACACAGACACACACACACACACAGACACACACACACACACACACTTCCTCCTGACGCATCACACGCACCAGACGCATGCAACGCACGCGCGGCGGGCTCGCAAAACGTGGCAAACGTTGCACTTCCTCGGCGCCGCAGGGGGTGCGCTGGCGGTGGGAGCGCAATCCGTTTCGGGCTCGCGAAGTGGCACTTCCTCGACACCACACGGGGTGCGACGCGGGTGCGAGCGATATCCGTTTCGGGCCCGCGAAGCGTGGCAGGCGTGACACTTCCTCGACGCCACAGGGAGTGCGCTAGCGGTGGAAGCGCTATCCGCTTCGGGCTCGCATGCCTGGCAGGCGTGGCACATCTCCGACACCACACGGGGTGGGTCTCTGAGCGCGGCATCGACTTTCTGCGCGACGTGGAAGGCCCAGCCGGCTGGTGGGGTCAACGTGGCGGTTAGCCAGTAACGCCCAGGTTTTTCTGCCCTTCCTGGACCCCTCTCAGGGTACTCAGGCTCCCAAGGCTTGACCGGCGCCACCAACAGTATCGGCGAAGCAACGGCCACCTGCATCAGCGTCGTCAGTTATCAGCACGCCAGGCATGTTGTAAGTATGTGGGGCTCTTCGGCCGCGCATTTTGACTCTGTTTGATTTTTGTCCTCCAACATCCGCTCGTAGGAGGACGCGCCCGACCTAAATCTAGGAGGCCTCGAGTTGAGTGCAGGCGCGCCCCCTGCGAATCATGGCGCCGCCGAGCAGAGGGCGCGCGGGCCGCTCTCGCCGCGCCCCGCCCCGGCGGTTGCGGCGGGCGCCGTCGGAGGAGGCCTCTACGGGCAGGCGCGCCTTCTGTGAATCCTGGCGCCGCCGAGCAGCGGGCGCGCGGGCCGCGCTCGCCGCGCCCCGCCCGGGCGGCTGCGGGGAGGGGCGCCCTCGGCCCAACCTCTGGGGGGGGGGGGGACGCGGCTCTGCGCCGCGGAGCGCGCCAGTGGGTTCCGGCGGGGCGGGATGGGCCGGGCGGTGGCCGAACAGAAAACAAGGAGGCCCCAGGAGGCGAGAAACATCACCGATTGGGGGGACAAAGAATCATTCGCTGGCGCGCGGAACGCGCCAGAGGCGGCGCCGGAAGCGCCGCCAGGGGGCTCCAGCGCGGATCCAAGAAATCCGCGTGGACCTCCGAGTTCTTATATTTATGTCGCTTTTCACTCCTCTGCAGAAGGTCCCAAGAGGCAAGCATCATTGATGTTCCGTCGTTCCTGACGTTGATGTGGAGTTTCCCGCCCTTTTTTATAAATTCAGAACGTAGGCATCAACCCAGGAATAATCCACGACCGCTCAAGATTCAAGACCGATCCGAGCCTATGGACCGCCCATGCCGTCGTCGTCGTCGTCCGTCGTCCGTCGTCGCCGTCGTCATCGACGTCGACGTCGTCGTCGACGTGATCGTCGTCGTCGTCGCCGTCGTCCGTCGTCCGTCGTCGTCGTCGTCGGCGTCGTCGTCGTCGTTCGTCGTTCGCCGTTGTCCGCCGTCGTCGTCGTCGCTTCGTCGCCCTCGTCGTCGTCGTCCGTCGTTCGTCGTCCGTCGTCGTCGTCGTCGTTCGTCGTTCGCCGTCGTCGTCGCTTCGTCGCCCTCGTCGTCATCGTCGTCGCCGTCGCCGTCGTCGTCCGCGTCGTCGTGGTTGCCGTCGTGCGCCGCGGAGGTCCCGCAACTTTCGCCAGGAGGGAAAGTGGTCTTGTGGGACAAGTGTCCTCAGGATTTTGGCGTTTCCGGGTCGAAGCCCGAACGACCTCGAACCTCGACGTTCGAATACCCCTTCTTGAGGCATGCGCAGCTTCTGATCAAGGGTTGGGGAGGAGGAGTATGAGGAAATGGGGGGGAGGAGGAGGACGAGGAGGAGGAAGAGCAGGAGCAGGCGGAGAACGGGCAAGATGAACAGAAGGACAGGTAGGGAAAAGGAGGAGGCAAGAGGAAAAGTCGAGGAGGAGATCGTGGCCCAGGAAGGGGAAGGGGAGGAGGAGGAGGAGGAGGGGGAGGAGGAGGAGGAGGCGAGAGGAGGAGGAGGAGGAGAAGGAGGAGGAGGAGGCGAGAGGAGGAGGAGGAGGAGAGGAGGAGGAGGAGGAGGAGGAGGAGGAGAAAGAGGAGCAGGAGGAGCAGAGAGCAGAGAGCAGAGAGCAGAGAGCAGGAGGGAGGAGAAGGGAGGAGGCTTCCACGAGGGTCCGCACAGCACAGAAGCTTTCAAGACGCCCGCGAAGGGCCGTCCAGAGCCCCTCACGGGTCATCTCAGATGCCCGATCTGGGGCCCGGGGGAGCAGGGGAGGAGAGGGCGAGCCATGCTGAGCACAGCAGGAACCGTGGATGAGTGGGGCACAGACGAAACAGAGGAGAAGGAGTAAAAGGAGGAGGAGTGGGAGGAGGAGGAGGAGGAGGAGGACCACAGAGGAGCAAAGAGGGAGCAGGGAGAGGAGAGGGTAAAGGGAGAACCACGGAGGGAGCAGAGAAGGAAGGGGAGGAGGAGGAGGAAGAGGAGGAGGAGGAGGAGGAGGAGGACCACAGCAACGGCGAGGACCGAGGGGAGCGAGGACGGGAGAGGGCCGAGGCGGACGGAGGCTCCGCAAAACCCCCGTGCGGGGAGATCCCCAGTGCCGCCCATGACACGAGCGAGAACGGTCGCCACTGCGAAAAAGTGCGACCAGAACCTAAGCGCGCGTGCCCTGCGCGTGGTCCTAGTATGTAATTATGTATGCATGTATGCATGTATGTATGTATGTATGCATGTATGCATGCATGCATGCATGCAGGTAGGTAGGTAGGTAGGTATGTAGGTATGTGCGTATACATGTATGTATGGTTGTATGTATGCATGTATGTCTGTCTGTCTGTCTGTCTGTCTGTCTGTCTGTCTGTCTGTATGGATGGATGGATGGATGTATGTATGTGTGTATGTGTATATATGTATGTATGTATGTATGTATGTATGTATGTATGTATGTATGTATGTATGTATGTATGTATGTATGTATGTGTGAATGTATGTGTATGTATGCATGCATGTATGTATGTATGTATGTGTGTATGTATGTATGTATGTGTGTGTGTAGGGATGTATGTATGTATGTATGTATGTATGTATGTATGTATGCATGTATGTATGTATGTATGTATGTATGTATGTATGTATGTATGGATATGTGTATGTATGTATGTATGTATGTATGTATGCATGCATGCATGTATGTATGTATGTATGTATGCATGCATGTATGTATGTATGTATGTATGTATGTGTGTATGCATATATATATATATATATAAATGTATGTATGTGTGTATGCATGTATGTATGCATGTATGTATGTATGTATGCATACATGCACGCATGCATGCATGCATGTACGTCTGTACGTATGTATGTATGTAGGTAGGTAGGCAGGCAGGCAGGTAGGTAGGTAGGTGGGCCGGTATGTATGTGGATGCATTAAACAGAAACACGCTACCACGAAGAAGCCCCCAGAGTTGCCTCCCTAGAGATCGATGTGTTGTTTTTGCTCCAGGACGGGCTCCCCAGAAGCCACGACCCCTGTCCCACAGGACCGGCTTATCATCCTAAATCGTTCTTGTTGGCCGGATACCTCCCAGCAGCTGCACCCCAAACGCCTCTGCAGGCGATCGCCGCCGCCGCCTCGCGCGGGCGCCTCGGCAGCCTGGCCGTCCTCGGCCTCGAGGGCAACGCCGTGGGCGACGCGGGCGCGGAGGCACTGGCGCGGGCCGCCGCTGCTGGTGCGCTGCCCAGACTCCAGGAGCCGAGCCGCCGCGGACGACATCCTCTTCGTTCTCCTCCCAGGGGCGACGTTAGTGGGGGATAGGCTCAGGAGGGGGCATCTTGGAGGCCTCTGGTCTGGGGCATCTTGCAGGGGCAACGTCGGGGGGAGATTGATCTGGATGTTTGACGTTTGTCGGCGGTGTTCGTCGGCTCCTGGTGCCTTTCCAGCCTCGGGATGCTCTCCAGCAGCTGCGCCTCGCTGAAGCGTTCTGGGGGTTCCAGGATCGTCCCGAGCGGCCTCCGAAGAACCGAGCTACGACTTGGAAGCCAGGGGGCCGCGCTATGGGGGGGTAGGCTCCAGGGGGAGGCATCGGCCCCCAACCGGCCATTCTTCGCCAATGGGGCTCCAGAGCTCAGACAGGCTTCATTCAAGAGGCGTATTCACGCCATTCCGCCGACCCCCAGACGAGGCGTGGAGTCCACAGTTGAGGCGTCGTGAGTCTCTTGGGCATGATGTGGGAATTCTTGTGGGCATCTCGAGAGCTGTTTGAGGGCCTGGCGGGGTCTCCTGGGGGCAGTTCTGGAGCGAGTTGGCGGCCGCCTGGGGGCCTCTTTTGGCACTCCCGCTCTCCGCCAGTGGGGGCCCGAATCTCCAGAAGCTCTTATTCGCGCAGCTTTCTGCTTCCCCGTCCCTCCCCTCCCCCTCGCCTCCTCGCTGCCGTCCTTCTCCAGAGCAGTCGGGCCCGCCCCGCTCTCTGGCGCGAGGGGCACTGTCGGGTCTGTGCAGTTCACGGAGCGGCCCCGGCGCGCGGGGCCGAGCGTGGGCGTTCTGAGGCCCCGATCGAGAGGAGCACGGGGACGAGGAGGGTCAGAGGCCGTAAGCTGTACGTTCCCGCCGCCCGCGCAGCACGGGTGTCTCACGACCCCAGGCGGGGGACACACTGGTCGCTGAGGGCCCCCCTCGGACAGCGGAGGGCCGTGCCCTCGAAGTTGTTGCCTGAGTCTGCGGGGCGTGAGACGGTATGAGTGGGTGCAGTCCGATCAGGATGGCAGGGAATGATGGCGACGACGGCGACGAGGGCAACAGCTGATGCGGTCATGATCACGGCGGCGGCCATGGGCGCCGGTAACATGATGCTGAAAACGTGTGTCGACGTCAACGATTGCGGGAGGACACAGGCGAGTCCCCCCTTACAGTTCTGGGAGGCCGCGCGGGCCTGACATGTGGAGTCGCAAACTCCTGGTCAGGGGTGGGGAGTCCCCGAACTGTCAGTCGACGAGTGGGCACCCTGACATTCCCGCGCACGTGTGGGATAGCCACATCTGATAGCCCCTCGCCGCCCGATGATTGGATGCTGGAAGCAATCCGTGCCCATAGGCAGACGATGCAGCGACCAGCATCCGAGCCGCTAGGACGAGAGGATGGGAGGACGAGGAGGAGGCAGGGAGCCTTTCGGAGGAGGACAGTTCTTTTGTGCATTGGCGTGACGACCGCAACACTCCTCCACGCAGGGAGAGGACAGTTTTTTTTGCAACGGCGTGACGCCCGCAGCACTCCTGCATGCAGGAAGAGGACAGGGCCGAGACTGACTTCCCTGAGATATCGAGGGGGGGCTCCTATAATGGGCCCCTTTTCCACCACCACTACCATAGGTAGGAGAAGGAGGAGGAGGAGGAGGAGGACCTCCCCATCCTCCCTTCTCTCCCGTCCTACATATGGTAGTGGTGGTGGAAAATTTGCCCATCATCCTACCCTGGCAGACACTCGTCCACACCCAGCCCCGAGCGTGCGTGCAGGCCCAGGCATCCGTCCGTGAGATGTTTTTGTCAATGCACGGCCCCCAGGGGTCCCGGCCCACTCCCAGCCACGCGCAGAGAGGGGTGCAGTGGAGGCCCATGCCAAGAAACGCCCTGCTTGCCTCCAGGGTGCCCTGGATTTCTTGGGCTTCGATGGCTCTGCGATGGAAAGCGTGGCGTTCCCACGCCAAGCATCTAGTGGACGTCCTGGGGCCTCAGGGTTGGGTTTCTTGTGGCATGCTTCTCGCGGACTGGCCTCCCGTGTAGGGAGAGGGGGATGGCCTCTCAGAAGCGCCCGTGCTCCTTGACTGGTCGCGGACCTCGTCTGCAGATGCAGGGCGGTCGCCTTCTAGGAAGCGGCCTGCTTCTAAGAGGCCTTCCCCCCGTGCCCCTGCCCCGCGGCGCGCGCCGCCACCCAGGGGGGGGGGCGGGTTGCCGTCGCCCGCCGGCCCGCTCTTGACAAGCCCCCCGGGGGGGAGGCGGTGGCGTGCCCGGGGCCTCGACGGCTGCCGATGCCGATTCGCTTCGGCCTGGGATCGGGGGCGGCAAAGAGGGGGGTGATGACTAGGTGGGGGGGATATCATGGCGGGGGCCAGGATAGATCCCCAGATCTCGTGGCGCCTCTTCTTGTTTCATACGTCCCTGGCCCCCCCGCTGGGCCGCGCAGATGCCGCCGGTCATGATTTGCACCCCCCCTCTTGGCCGCTCCCGATTCGGCCTGGGACTCCGATTTCGGTTCCGATTTTTCCATGGAGGCACGCTAGCCTGCCCATGTCCGCCGAGTCGACGTCGATTCGATTCTGGGCCCACCGGCGTGCCCCAACGCTTGACAAACAACATTTATCTACTCCGGATCTCTGAGGGCAAGCAGAGGACAGTACCTACCACTGCAGCCCGAGAAAGCGCAGAGGGCGCAACGACCAGTGCCCGTACCCCCAGACTCTACCCACGCAACTCCGCATAAGAAGCATAGAGGTTCAAACGCTTCACACACCTTGCAGGCCCTGAGCCTCGACTGGACTGCACCGGGGCAATCGCGCGGGCTTCGCACGCGCTGCGCGTGAAGGCCATGCACCATCGTACACGCCCTGCACGCCAGGGGAGGTGAGAGAGGGGGAGGAGGAAAAGCCAGGAGTGCTCGTGCCATACCCAACATCCGATCCCTCCCTTCCATCCCTTCCCACGGTGCTGATTTATCCACGAGGACCACATCGTGGTAAAGACCCCTAAAAGACCCCTATCGTGTTATGCGCGCTGGAAGAAAAGGGAAATGTGTGGGACCTGTGCGACCTGGGGACCTCCTATGGGGCCTTTGAAACCTGCGACACCTGTGGGACCAGAGAAACCTGTTGGACCTGTGGGACCTGTGGGAAGTGTGGGGCCTGTGAGACCCGCGAGACCTATGTGACCCGCGGCACCAGCGGAACCGGCGGGACCTGTGGGATGTGTGGGACTCCTGTGGAATTTGTGAGACATGCGACACTTATCGGGACCTGTGGGACCTGCGGGACCTGTCGGATTTGTCGGACCAGTGGGGCATGCGAGATCTGCGACACTCGTGGGACCTGTGGGCCCTGTGGGACCTGTCAGGCCAGCTGTACCTGTGGGACGAGGTACTACACTTATGGGTCCTGTGGGAGCTGTAGGGCCTGCGAGACCTGTAGGACCTGCGAGACCTTCGGGATCCAGAATAATTGCCCACGCTGGGGCGGGAGCGCTATTCTGAACGACGAGAGGACAGCGCCGATCCGGAAATGAGGTCGCGCTGCAGCGAGAGCATTCTATTGGAAGGAACACAACCGATCGAAGTAAGACAACACGTAAGAAAAAAGCGCGCCCGCGCAAAACATGTGCGTAACAACACTATGCGAAGGCGGGGCGGCTACTCTCTGGACATTTCCTTCACATGGTCAGGGGGTGAGAGGAGAGTAGTAGTCAGATTGTGTAACTGTGGAAGCTAAGGAAGAGGGAGGGAGGAGGAGGAGTAGGAGGAGGACAAGGAGGAGGACGAGGAGGAGGAGGAGGAGGAGGAGGAGGTGGACGAGGAGGAGAGGAGGAGGAGGAAGAAGGAGGAGTGAGAGGAGGAGGAGGAGGAGAGGAGGAGGAGAGGAGGAGGAGGAGGAGGAGGAGGAGGAGGAGGAGGAGGAGGAGGAGGAGGAGGAGGAGGAGGAGGAGGAGGAGGAGGGAGGAGGAGGAGGAGGAGGAGGAGGAGGAGGAAAAGGAAGAGGAGGAGCAGGGAGGATGTAGAATTATGGAATATCCCGAACGATTTTACTACCGCAGGGCTTGTTCTGCGGACGTGGCCGAAGTGCGGCCGCTGCCGGGTGGCCCGAAAAGCAGGCGACGAGACCCGTGCTGTTGCCGCTCTCGAGTGGCTCCCAGCCTTGTGCTGGTGGCCCGCAGCCCCACCGCCTACAGACCCCCGACGTCGCGTCTGTTCGAGTAGGGGATCGACCTTCGTGGGCCCTGGAAACGACAGGGCCGCTCTTTCGCCAGCTCCATGCTGCTGTTTTTTGTTAAACGGTCCCGCCGCCGTTTTTGCCCCCGGTGCGGTCGCCGCTTGTTTGCAGGTTCCGGATCTGGTTCCAATCCCGGGGCCGTGTTTGTTGCCGTTCCTGGTGACTTTTTTTAACCGTTTCCATTTTCAAGAGATTTGGTCGAAAACAACGGAAAAACGGTTACCCCAGAGTTCATGTGTTCGTCGATTTGCAAACAAACATTCCATTTATTGTTGGTGAGAATTTGATGAGAAAGCCAATTGGGGCACATTAATTCTGTAGTCGATCCACTACTCGATTTCTGAATGACGTGGATCCTTGGAGCTCTCGGCCTTCTCTGGGAGCCAGGTTTCATCCAGAGTTTTGTTGACTGCCCAGGCGCCCAGTGAGGGTCCCCATGAGGCCGAGATCTTCCCCGAAAACGTCTTGGTCTAATCCTCCCAGAGGGGTCGGGAGTAACTAGGGGGGATCGGAGGATCGCGCCGCATCGCCCGCGCCAAATCGCCGACGTATCGGCGATGCGGCTCGATGTGGACTCCGATTTTCTCCACCCCGACGTTGCCGATGCATCGCCGACGCCGCCCGCTGGATCGCCCATGCATCGACGATGCATCGCCGGTACCTCGGCGATGCGGCGCGATGCTCCGACCTCGTCTACTACTCCGACCGCCTCCAGGAAGCATCTGCCTGCCTGGGGCTTATGATGTTCCAGTCGACTTTAGCCATGATCACCAGCAAGAGTGTGGAGCATCAAGAGAGTGCCGATACTGACGGGTTTTCGCGTGCCGGGCCCTGGGAGGCGCGACTCGTTCGACGCTGCTTCGACCCTCCTCCTGGGTGCTCGAAGTCGTGCCTGGGGCGTGGTCTCGAAGCACGCTGTGAGCAGCGTAGCCGGTGGCGTGAGGCTCTTCCCCGTGGCGCGCGGGGGTCTGGGCGCCCGCAGCAATGAAGCCGCGGGGCCGATGAGCCCGGCGCGCCGGGCGCCTCCCGCGCCCCCCCGCTGGCTCCTGGGTCTACTCGCCGCGGCCCTCCGCTGGGTGCCGGCCGGCGGGTCCCGCGCGGGCGCCTCGGCGGCCCGGGGCCACAGGGAGGAGGAGGAGGGGGGCCAGCAGCGGCACCGTAGTCCTCCTCCCCGCCTCCTCCCTCCTCCCGCCTCCCGCCTCCCTCCTCCCTCCTCCCTCCTCCCTCCCTCCCTCCTCCCTCCTCCCTCCTCCTGCCTCCCTCCCTTCGTGGGCCCTGGAAACGACAGGGCCGTTCTTGTGACCGGTTCCGTTTTGCCGTTTTGTTGCCGGTTCTGACGCCGTGTTTTTACCGGTTCCGTCGCCGTTTTTTGACTGGTTCCGGCTCCGGTTCCAATCCTGAAGATGTTTTTTTGACGTTTCCGGTCGCCGTTTCTTTCCGTTACCATTTTCAAGGGACATTGTTTCAGAAATTGTGAAAAAACGGCTTTGTCGCTTCCGGGGCCCACAAAGCTCCTTCCTACCTCCTCCATCCTCCTCCTCCTCCTCCTCCTCCTCCTCCTCCTCCTCCCTAACCTCCTCCTCCTCTCCTCCCTCCTCCTCCCTCCCTCCTCCTCCTCCTCTCCTCTTCCTCCTCCTCCTCCTCCTCCCTCCTCCTCCTCCCTCCTCCTCCTCCTCCTCCTCCTCCTCCTCCTCCTCCTCCTCCTCGCTCCTCCTCCTCCTCCTCATCCTCCCTCCTCCTCGTCCTCGTCGCGTCCTCCTCCCTCCTCCTCCTCCTCCTCCTCCTCCTCCTCCTCCTCCTCCTCCTCCTCCTCCTCCCCCTCCAGAGATCCGACAACAGGTTTTTTCGCTGTGTTCGGCCTTCAGGGGCCCCTGCCGGGCCGCTGGATCGTCAAAAGACGACTCAGGATGGAAGTGCGGTCCTGGGGAAGGGGTCGAGACGTCTGGTGGCCCCGCATTGAAAACATCACGACGTCGGATCTCAGGGAGGGCGACGAGGCGACGATGCGAGGCAGTGCCCCGGCACTGCTCCGGAGCATGCTCAAGGCAGCCTCAAAGCAGTGCCCTGGCCCTGCCGAGTTTGGCCTCGTCCCGGCTTCCTCCTACTCGCGGCGTCACCCCAACATATTTGTATCAGATGTGCGTCGCCCCATCCAGGGGCGACGCGCGCACCAAGACATCTTACAATATATCCGTCCCGGCGGGCGCTTTCTGACCACACCGCTCGGGAAACGGTATACCACAAGATGCGCATACCATATGTTCGGTTCGGACGCGCGCCTCCAAGGCGGACATACAGTACTGGCATGCCTCGTTGCTTCCTCCTCCTTCGGCGCTGGCCGCCAGCCCAGCCGGCCGATGCCCCCCCGCTCAGCGGCACCGTGACGGGTACTCACTAACGGTCACTCTGGAAAGTAGCCCGAAGTTGCCATTTTAGGGCCTCTTTCTGGCATCGCAGAGGTGCCCACATCTGGGAGGCCTGGGTTCGCCGGGTCACTGGCCAAAGTGCCCGTCCGTGGAGTCCCCGTTGCCCGTTAGAGGGGCGCTGAGGCCACGACAGGGGGGTATAGTGAGGGGAAGGACATCGGGGGGGATAACTAGGCTCAGGGAATACGGGGCGTGAAAACGACAACAGCCACTGCTTTTCTTGTGTTGCCGCCTTCCAGCCCGCAAAAACAAAGCAGTGGCTGTGGTCATTTTCGTAGTGCCTGGCACCAGGGAAATGACCACAGCCGCTGCTTCTTCTTTTTCGGCCGGCTGGAAGGCGGCGCAAACAAGAAGCAGTAGCTGTGGTCATTTCCCCGTCCCGCAGGGAAGATGCCTCTGGGGTCGAGTTCGAGGCGTCCAGCTTCTTGATGTGTTCGTCGGTTCCCTGCGGCCTCCCAACCTCCGGATGCGTTCCAGCTGCCGCGCCTCGCCGAGGGCGCTCCCGGGGGGGCCGGAGTCGCCCCGAACGGCATAGGGAGGCCACGTCGAGGGGGGGCCACGTCAGGATATGTCGACCCCTATCCCAGGCTTTGAGAGGTTTTCCACTGGACCAGGGATTTGAGGCCCAACCCTGGGATACATATTATATATATATATATATATATATATATATATATATATATATATATATATATGTGTATGTATATATATATATATAGACAGTGGGGGGGGCGTCTACCCTCGATAGAGGTGCTTCCGAACAGCCCCCTTGGGGCGTATCCTGGGGGTTCCCCCTTTTTCTGAGCGGCCAGCAATTCTCGGGCGGAGCCGAGGGATTCGGGGAGGAACAGCGGGGATTTGGGGGCCACGTCAGGGGGGTTACGTCAGATGTCAAGCAGTAGCGAAGCGTCCCAGCTTGCTTACAGGTCCAGCAAAGAATATTCCAGGAACCTTTGTGGCCTGCGCGGAATGTTCTTCGAGCATTTATGCTTGATGTTGTTCTGTTCCAAAACACTGGGCGCATGTTCTAAAAACACTGCTCTCGTTCTTCGAGCACTGCTCGGTTGTAGTATCAAGTCTTGGCAGGCCTACAGGACTGCCGGGACCGTCGGTCTCTGCTCAAATTGGGCGCTGCGTAATGGGGGGGTCATAAATGGGGGGGTGGCGAGGGTGGTCCGAAAAGGTACCCAAACGGTACTTAAACGAGCCCCCTGGGGCTCCGGAGGGGCCCGAAAGGGGCACGAAAGGGGACCTTTTCTGACCCCCCCATTTGTGACCCCCCCATTAAGCCACGCCCAATCAAAGGGGGGGGGAGCGGTTCCGAGGGGGGTCCCAGACGTGCTCGCGCCCTGAGCAACATCACGGCGGGAGGTGCTTGGCAGCATTCGGCTCCGGGGGGCCCTCGCAGAGCCCACGGGGGGGCCGGGGGGCGTCTCAGAAAAAGCGACTCGGGGCGCGAGCCCGGTCCCAGGGAAGGCCCAGTCAGCGGAGGAAAAGCAAGGGCTCCCACGAGGGCGCGAAGTTCTTCGCGCTTCGCGCTTCGCGGTCCTCGCTCCTTCTCCCCCTCCTCCTCGTCCTCCTTTTCTCCCTTTGGGGGGGCGGCGCGAGAGCGCGAAGTTATTCGCGCCTCGCGCTTCGCGGAGCGCGAAGCGCGAAGTTGGGAGCCCTAGAAAAGGTACCCACACCTCTACCCTCCTCCCGTTTTCCTTTTTCTGTTGGGCCTCCCGGAGGGGCACTCGTCGCCACCGCCGGATTCGCTTCGGAACCCTGGTCAGAACACCTCGGGAGAGGTCCGGGGAGTAGCGGCATCGGTACCTTTTGGGTTCCCCGGTCAGGGCTTCGGAACCCCGCATCCAACCACACAGTACAGCAGACTTCTGGGAGGTCAGGGGGGACACGCCAACCGGGGTTGATGGGTTGACGACGCCGATCTGGCGGCGACGGGTCGCCGACTCCGAGTCTGTGCTCCCCTCGGGCCGAACGAAAGGGGGGGATAGGGAAAGGGGGGGGTACGAAATCTGCTGCATGCAGCTGGTTTCGGCCCCGCCGCTGGGCTCATTCCTCGATGTATCGAGGAATGGGCCCGGCGCTGGGAAAATCAGCTACGTGAGCTGATTCTCTACCCTACCTTTTGCTATCAACCCTTCGTTCTCCCCGGTTGTGTCCACAATCTCCTTGTACAGGGGGACATGCCCGACCTAATCTTGATTGCCTGGGGCTACCGTTGCACCCTGCGGTCGTCTTCTGGCGGTCCGGGTGCCCGGCGAGGGCCCCCAGAAGCGGAGCCCGAGCGCGGCAGACAACAAAACCTCCGCACGGGATTTCCCGAGGCGCTGGAGGGCCGTCCGGAGAGGCGGTTCGAGACGCAGTCGTCGACGGTGTGTGAGGCTTTTGGTATGCTGCGCGAGGTGCGCTTATGTAGCATCTGCAGACGCTGCTCGAGACGTGCACATCCCTGACCTTCCAGGAGGGCTAAAAAATAGCACCCGACTTAAAAACCTATCCCAAAGCTATTATACGTCTTGGTTTTAGGCTGTTTCGCTCGGCTTTTTAGGTTTTTGGGTATCCAGTGCTAAAAAATAGCTCTCTGGAAGGTCAGGGATTGGGCGTGCCAAAGAGGGCCTCGCCCTCGAGGATCGAAGGAGTCGTCGTTTTTCTTCCTCGGCGGAGGGGCGGCAGACGGTCGGCGGAAGGCGAACGGGGCCGCCTCCGCCGGCGGAAGCCAGCGGATGCCGGCGGCGGCAGGCGGTGGGAGTGAAAAAGTGCGCCCCCCAAAGAGATGACAACATTATCAAGGGCGCCCTCGAGGGCGCGAAGTTATTCGCGCTTCGCGCTTCGCGGTTCGGCTCCGATTCCTCCTCGTCCTCCTCTTCTCCCCTGGGAGGCGGCGCCAGAGGGCGAAGTTATTCGCACTTCGCGCTTCGCGCAGCGCGAAGCGCGAAGTTGGGAGCCCTTAATTATTGTTGGGTTCCTAGTTTCCAGAGTCCGCCATACGAGTGACGCAAGAAAACGGGGTCGCCTGCGCCGACATTGGCGCGTAAGCTGCCCGCGTAAGGTCGCGCGTGAGCGTCCTTGCTTCAAATGTGGCGTGCCGCGCGGGCGGCCCGCGTAGGCCACCGCGTAAGACTGCTGCTCTGCGTCATCCCGCGCAACACCCATTTTTTAGATCGTCGCTCAGATGGAGCGCTGGAGGTTTGCAGGCGGGCCGGCGGGGGTAGGAGGAGGAGGAGGAGGAGGAGGAGGAGGAGGAGGAGGAGGAGGAGGAGGAGGAGGAGGCGGAGGAGGAGGAGGAGGAGGAGGAGGAGGATGAGGTGGAGGAGGAGGGGAGGAGAGGAGAGGGAGGAGGAGGAGGAGGAGGAGAGGAGGAGGAGGAGGAGGATCGCTCCCCTGCAGGCGGGCGCGAGGGGGCGCTGGAGGGCTGCCGCCGCCGGCGCGCGCGAGGAAACGGGCGCTGTCACGGCAGGCGGCCCCGGCGGGGGCGTGGCCCTTGCGGGGCTGGGGGCGCTGGCGCACGCGGAGCCCTCCAGAGATCGGGCCGGGCGAAGGGGGGGGATAGCAAATCGGGGCCTAAGAGACGGGGGTCAATGCAAACGGGGGTCAGCCAGGGCACCAGATCCTGCAGGATCCTGCGAAGACCCCCTCTGGCTGACCCAGGTTAGCGAGCCGCTCGTGGCCGCGAGGCGGCCGCACATATTGGCTGACCCGGGTTTGCGATGACCTGCGTTGCAGTTTTTTGTTGTTGCATTGCAGTTTTTGGTTTCCTGCTGACCCAGGTCTGGATTGACCCGGGTCAGAAGATCCCCGAGCAAAGGGGGGGGTGAGAATCAGCTCACGTAGCTGGTTTTCATGGCGCCGGGAGGCGCCCATGTATCGAGGAGTGGGCCCGGCGGCGGGGCCGAAGCCAACTGCGTGCAGCAGATTTCGTACCCCCCCCTTTCCCTATCCCCCCTTTCGTTCGGCCCGAAGAGACCCCCTCGCGTCGTGGAGAAACATCGAAGAAGAAAAGACCACACAAACATAAACTTTTGGCGCTCCGCGCGGGTCTCTTGGATCCGCGCCTGGGCCCCCCGGCGGCGCCTCCAGCGCCGCCCCTGGCGCGCTCTGCAGACCTCCCAAGGGCACGGAGCAGTCAGACAGGTGGAGGTTTGTCCCCCTTTTCGGCCTCTCCCCGGGCCCCGGGACCGTCCACAAGCGACTCGGGTTGAAACGCTGGCGCCGGGGAAAGGTTCGGGACTTCCAGGGGCCACTATTTGAAAAATCAAAACGTCGGATCTCTGGGACTGATGTCTGGAGATCCAGCTTTGCAATGTTTTCACACCGCGCTTTCTCGCTTGCTCTATAGCCTTGGGGTCATCACGGATTGATCTGGCTCGGAAAACATGTTTAGAAAAACATTGTGTAGGGTTCATGCCGTGATTTCCCACGATGTTGTATTTTAAAGCAACGTCAACGTCGGATTTCACGGGTCTCTTGGGGGCCCTCGCCGAGCCTTGGGACCTTACCAACACCACTCGCGGGATGAAAAGCCGGTCCTGGAGAATTGATCTAGATTTCTGGGAGTCGTTTTGGGGAAAAAACGCGACGTCGGGGGTCTCAGACCGGAGAACAGACGGCATTAGCAGAAGTTTTAGGAGGTACGCGCGGATACTTCTCGGAGCGGCGCTGGAGCCCCTAATTAGGCGGCGCCTGCCTCGGGCTTATCCTTATCCCAGACGATCGACAAGCCCAATCGGGGGCGGAAAAGAAGGGGGGTGATGGCTAAGGGGGGGGGTGGATATCATTGCGGGGGTCATGATGTTTCCCCAGATTTCATGGCGCCTCTTCTTATTTCATTACGTCCCTGGCCCCCCCGCTGGGCCGCGCACATGCCGCCGCCGGCCATGATTTGCACCCCCCCCCTCTTGGACACCCCCCTCTTGGCCGCTCCCGACCCAAGCGCGATGCCAATCTCAGAGGTGCGTCCTCGGAAAGTGAGGGAACCTGCAAGATCGGCATCCAGAGAAGGCGATACCAATCAGATGGATATAGATGTGCCCCAGGCCTGTAAGGACCTCCGAAGGTTTCTGTCTATGAAGCTCTCCCTCTCCAGGAGCACGCGGGCCGCCGGGGCGCGCAGGGCGAGCACGGCGGGTCTTCGGCAGGGCAGGGCGACCTTCGCTCGCGCGGCGGCCCTGGCTCACACGGCGGCGGCCAGGGCGAGCGCTCCGACGGAGAGCTCGATTCCAGCGAGGTGCCCGATGGCCATGGCGACCACGGCTCCCAGGAGACGCACGGTCATGGTGCAGCCCAGCATCACGGCGCCGACGGGGGGCAGGGCGACTCCGACGGAGAGCTCGATTCCAGCGAGGTGCCCGATGGCCATGGCGACCACGGCTCCCAGGAGACGCACGGTCATGGTGCAGCCCGGCATCACGTCGCCGACGGGGGGCAGGGCGACTCCGACGGAAAGCTCGATTCCAGCGAGGTGCCCGATGACCATGGCGACCACGGCTCCCACGAGACGCACGGTCATGGTGCAGCCCAGCATCACGGCGCCGACGGGGGGGAGCACGACCATGGGCCTACGGGCCGTGGTGCAAGTTCGGTTGCCATTGGTCTTGTGACGACGACAATCATGATCCCAGTGGTTCTCTCCATGGCTCTTAGCGAGGGGCTTCTCGGTATACTCACGATGAAATTACTTGATACGTTTGTATCGATATTCTTGGCCGTGCTGTGGTTTAGCGCCTTCAACCAGACTCTCATCACTTTCGGTGTGGCATCATGGTTTCCATTTGCAAAACAAGTAGCTTGTTTATTGCAAGTGATGATGCTTTATATAGTGGCTATCACCGTTGCGTGGCTGTGGCGTGACAAGCACATGCAGCTGACCACGTTCACCGTCTGTGGTGCCCATTATATCGCCTTCGCCGGTATTGGTGCGACCAACCACGTCCAGGAATCCGCCGTTGGCGATGAGTGGTCTGTGTGGTCGTCGTTAGCGTCGCTCGGTTTCGTGATAATGACCGTGGGCTTTCTGAGCGCAATGTATGTGCTCAATTGGGTATTTTTCAGATGGAAAAGGGTAGGTGACTGTGCTTTCCAGCGGTCCGTTGACGAAATGGAGGTGGACATTGCAGGATTAGTTTCTTCTTTCTTAGTTACGCAAGCTGTGCAGCATGCTATAACAGGAGAGTATCCGCATGCGCACCTTTTTCTACAGCTGATTGCCCGGCAAGGAATAGAGACCACGCATTTGCAACGGACTGCCATGCTCGTTTGGTCGACAGTGCTTACATTCGTCGCGGGGTTGTGTCTGCCAATGTTGGAAGAGTACACGATCAAGAAGGATGATCACTGGGCTCGCCGCAGCCATCGTTTCCTCAAGGTCTTCATGGTCATGATGGTTGCGTGGGGGTACCTGATCTGGGGCACCTGGCAGTTCCAGATGTACTACAGCGGCGATCAGATGTATGGACACATGCTGTTCGCCTCGCTGTGTACGTTTGTTGTGCTGGGCCTGCTGTACGTATCCCTTGGCTGTCGGCCCTCCACCCTGCCGCCGCGCTCGGGGATGCAGCAGCTATCATGATGGAAAAAAAACACAGACACAATGAATCGTCAATTCCCTAGAAACTATGGGGAACTATGGGAAGTGGTGGGAAGACAAAAACCCAGAAACTATTGGAAAATACGGGGAATCCTGTCATTTGTGTGTATTGATTTGCGTGTCCCTTGGCCCCTTCATGAGCTATTTCTGCGCCATCCCTCCCTCCACGCCTGGACCTACCACGGCCCGCTCTGTTCTCTGGTCGCCGGCTCCTGGTTCTCTCGGACCCGTCCCCTGCATTTACGTCGGGCGTGTCCCCCTACGGGGGGATTTTGGGCTAAGAATAAAAGATACTCAAAACATACCCTCCTATTATTCAAAAATAGTAGAACGAATCGTCCCCCCCCCCCTGTAGAGGGACACGCCCGACTTAACCCTGCATCGACGAAGAAGACACGCCACAAGCATAAACTTGGAGCGCTCCGCCCGGACGCCTTGGATCTGCGCTGGGCCGCCCCTGGCCCGCTCCGCGTGCCAGGGAGGGGGTTCCAGCGCGGACCCAAGAAAGCCGCGCGAAGCGCCACAAGTTCATGTGTGTAGCGTTTCTTCTTTCTACTATCTGCGAGGTCGCTTCCCCTCCGGGGGGTCCAGCGCGGACCCACGACATCCGCGCGGAGCGCCACAAGCGCCTGCGTGTGGCGTTTCTTGATGCCTTCCACTCTCGGCCCCCCTCCCCTGGAGCTGGCCGTGGATCTGCGGGGTCGCTTCCCCCCCCCCCCGAGGCGCCCACCGTGGCCCCCGGGCCCTCGAGCTCAGCACTGGTTGGGAGGCGACATGCATTATCGGGGGTGGATAAACCTCCCACCTTGACACGTCGATTAGTGAATTGGCCGTTTTCGGTTCGCGAGAGGGCGTCGCGGCCGTCATGTTTGCGGGTCCAGGTCCGTCGGTTTCTGTCCTAGGCCGTTTTCACGAAGGGGAGGTTTACGAAAGGGAGGTTCGTCCACCGCCGAAGTTAGGGGGGTCAGAAACATGAGGGATAGGGGGTCTGCTCCTTTGTGGGCCCCGGAAACGGCAGGGCCGTTTTTTCACCGTTTCCGAAAAAATGTCCCTTGAAAATGGAAACGGCAAAAAAACGGCGACCAGAAACGGCCAAAAAACGGCTCAAGGATTGGAACCGGAGCCGGAACCGGTGACAAAAAGGCGACGGAACTGGTAAAAAAAAGACGGCGTCGGAACCGGTAACAGAAACGGCAAAGCGGAACGGGTAACAAAAAACGGCCCTGTCGTTTCCAGGGCCCGTTTGAGGTCTGCTCTACAGATGAGTCGAAAGAAGCCGCCCGCATGCATCATCCCTAGCGCAAGGGCGGGGCCCTCAGCGAGGCCACGTCCTCACTCCGTTATTGGGCTCCGAGAGGTTCTCGCGCCTTCGACCAGGGATGGGGGGGGGGAGCGCGTGAGGCCCCGCCCGCTGCACCTTCCCGGGGCCCACGTCGAGCCGATCGAGGAGGAGGAGGAGGAGGAGGAGGAGAGGAGGGGGGGGAGGAGGAGGGGGGGGGGGAGGAGGAGGAGGAGGAGGAGGAGGAGGGGGGGGAGGAGGAGGAGGGAGGAGGAGGAGGAGGAGGAGGAGGAGGAGAGGAGGAGGAGGAGGAGGAGGAGGAGGAGGAGGACGGTACTGGATCTGGCCAGCCCGAGCCGACTCGATGCGGCCACGCGCAGAGGGTGGCTCCCCGAGCAGTGCTTGCACGGAAGCGGTCCTACAGCGGAAGTTGAAAGACTGGAATGGTCTCCGGCCAGTCAGGGCCGCCGATCCGGGGGGGGCTCCGGATTCGGTGATCTTCGCGGGGCTCTGTGGCTTCCTCCCCCCTCGATGCTTCCGGTCCTCTTTGCTCTTTCTCCTCTGGGAGGGATGCCTGGAGCGGAAGTGGAAAGATTTGGCGGAAGCTTCCCGCCGATGTTGGTAGCAGGTCGGGTTCCTGGTTCCAGGTTCCCGGGTTCCCGGTTGTTGGTTCCGGGCCGATTTCGGTAGGTTCTGGGTTCCCGGGCTCCCGGGTTCCCGGTCGATCGCCTTGGCGAAAACCATCCACTGATTCGGGGGTTTCTTTGGTGTAGTAGAAGCACCTTGCTTCTTAGAAGGCGCGGGCCTTGCCTATTGGCGGACGGCCAGCGCCTTCGCAGGAGCAGCCCCATTTCTAAGAAGCCCTCCCGGACCCCCCTCTGCGCGCCGCCAACCGATGTCCGTCCGGGAGCTCTGAGGCGGCCCGGTGCTCGCATGGCTCCAGTGGTGCATCCTGACCTGCCGATGCAGCCCGATCCGACGCACCGATCCGTTAGGAGGCAGTTCTTTGCATTTGAAGTTTCGAGTCGCCTCGGCGCTGGTGCCTCCGTGGTCGAAGTTCTGGCCGAATACAGCTCAGGCCCGCGTAAGTTTGCAAAGTCCCCGTGTTTTCGGTTGGGTCCCTGGCGCTATCTGGCTTCAATCCGGTTCGTTGGCCATGTATTCGGGCGTGGTAGCTCTCAGCCGTTCTCGGGCAGGCCTCCCAAGAGCTGCCCTCTAAGATTCGGTCTGATTTCCCGGCGCGATGCTGATCGTCTGGGTCTCGGAGGACGCGTAATTCATGGGGGTGATGCATGGGGGAGCGAGGGCTGCCGAAAAGGGGCCATTTAGGCCCCCGAAGGAGCCATTTCGTGTCCAGAAGGGGGCCTCGAGGGCTCGAAAAAGGCACCTTATTCCCCCCCCCAAGTATTGTCGCTCCAGATGAATTCTCGGGGTTCAAAAGACAGGGGTTCATGCAAACGAGGATCAGTCAGAGCGCCAGATCTTGCCGGATCCTGCACGGCCAGGGTTGCATTGACCCGGGTTTGGGTGCACCATGTCGCAGGACTCTGCAGGATTTTGCAGGAGGCTGCAAAACCTGACCGGCCCGGTCTGGATAGACCCGCGTCAGTAGATCCCCGAGGGAAGGGGTCGGGGAAATGAGGGGGAACGTGGGGGGAGGTGGAGAGGTGGGAGTTTTTTGTTTTTGCTGTAGACCGCTGCTGCGCACGACTTCGAAAGAGGCGCCCGCGCAGGGGGAGAAAAGAGGTTTGAACCGAAATGGCACCCAGTCGACGACGACGTGGAAACCAAAGAAGAACCAGGCCGAGTCCACCCAGCCGCCAAGGAAATTGAACCCGATCACGATGCCATAGGAGTTCGCACCAAGGATGTAGACGACGAGATTCGGCTCGGCGCGAGACCTCAGGAAGAAGATGTGTCTAATTGAAAATGCAGTGCCTCTGGGCCTCCTAGATGGGTCGTAGCAGCTGGGGTCGGGGGATCGCGCCGCATCGCCGATGCACCGGCGATGCGGTTCGATGTGGAGCCCGATTTTCTCCACGCCGACGTCGCCGATGCACCGCCGACGTCGCCGATGCATTGGCGATGCGTCGCGAGCCTCCGACCCCATGGACTCCGGCCCCATCCAGTAGGCCTCCTAGTGTCCACACCATTGTTCGAAGGCTCGCTCCGCTACGCCTCGCATCTTCGGCATCTTGGTCGACGCGCCCCCCGGGGAGAGCGAGGGGCCCATAGGGGGAGCTCGGGCGCAGGAGGGGTCCCAAGAGCGGCGCCAGCAGGGCGGGAGAGGGAGCAGAGGAGAGCACGAGCCCTTTGTCGCGTCACTTGGCCATGCTATCCCACAGGAGGCCATTGTTAGAGAACCAGAGATAATACAAAGAACCCCTAACCTTACTGACGCGATGAAGGCGTGGCCGCACTGAGGTCCCCGTCTTTGCATTAGGGATAATGGTAATGGGCGATTTGGTTCGATGCATCTGCAGAAGAGACCCTCTATCCCTACTGTTTTTGTCCCTCCTAACTTATTCCCCCCCCAAAGGGTTAGGGACCCTTTTTTGTTGATCAGGAGAGGCGCAGCTATCGCCGCCGCGAGTCATAATCCCGCGGGATGCGTTGAGCCTTCGCAAGCGCCACCATAGCAAAACCACTTCTTCACCTGTGAGTTTGGAGGGCGAATGAGGATACGGAAGGGGGGCGGGTCGGAGCCAGGATGGAGAGACGAGGGCTGGCGGTGCCCCGCTCGCCCAAGCTTACACGTTTCCTCCGCCTTCGCGGGGCATTCATGCGTTCTTTCGTGGCCGGTATGACGCCCATTGCGGCCATACCTGGGTCCCTTATGCGTCTATGTGTAATCTCTCGGTGCCCTGCCGTAACAATCTCGGGCTCGTCGGTCTCTCACAGGGCCCGGTGAAGCACATCAGGCAATTGTTTTTCCCAACCATCCTGTGGTGTTGGGTCCTCGTTTTGAAGAGACAGCGCCCCGCGTATCTTCTCCCCCACTCCTCCTCGCCCCCCTTCCTCCTCCGATCCTTGCCTCTGCCTTCCGAACCAGCCAAATGTTTTGGCACACCCCTCACACGTTTCGTGGCCCCATATGGAGCCCCACCGAAAGCCCAAATGCCAGCGTTCGCACGCGGCCACCGCACCCGTTTCGGCAGACCCCTCACACGCTTCGTGGCTCCACAGGGAGCCCCACCAAAGGCCCAAATGCCAGCGTTCGCATGTGGCCACCGCACCCACTTTGGCACACACTTCATACGCTTCGTGGCTCCATATGGCAACCCCCACAAAAAAAGGCTCAAATGCCGGCGTTCGCATGCGGCCATCGCATCCATTTTGGCACACCCCTCACACGTTTCGTGGCTCCATAGGGTGCCCCAGTTACACCCCAAATGCCAGCGTTCGCATGCGGTCACTTCACCCATTCTGGCACACAGCTCACACGCTTCGTGGCTCCACAAGAAGCCCCACCGAAGGCCCAAATGCCAGTGTTCGCATGCGGCCACCGCACCCATTTTGGCACACCTTTCAGTCGCTTCGTGGTTCCATAGGGAGCCCCACCGAAGGGTCAACCGCCAGCGTTCGCATGCGGCCACCGCACCATTCTGGCACAACCGTCGCACGCTTCGTGGTTCCATAGGGAGCCCCACCGAAGGGTCAAACGCCAGCGTTCGCATGCGGCCACCGCACCCATTTCGGCAGACCCCTCGTACGCTTCGTGGTTCCATAAGAAGCCCCACCGAAGGCGTAAATGCAAGTGTTCGCATGCGACCACCGCACCCATTTTGGCACACCCCTCACACGCTTCGTGGATCCATACGGAGCTCCACCGAAGGCACAAATGCAGCCACCGCACCCATTTTGGGAACACCCCTCACACGCTTCGTGGCCCCACAGAGAGCCCCATCGACGGCCCGAATGCCAGCGTGCGCATGCGGCCACTGCGCCCATATGGCGCACCCCTCACACGCTTCGTGGCTCCACAGGGAGCCCCACCAAAGGCCCAAATGCCAGCGTTCGCATGCGGCCACCGCGCTCATTTTGGTAGACCCCTCACACGTTTCGTGGCTCCATAAGGAGCCCCCACGGAAGGCCCAAATGCCAACGTTCGCATGCGGCCACCGCGCCCATTTTGGCACACCCCTCGCACGTTTCGTGGCCCGACAGAGAGCCCCACCGAAGGCCCAAATGCCAGCGTTTGCATGCGGCCACCGCACCCATTTCGGCAAACCCCTCACACGTTTGGTAGCCCCATAGGGAGCTCCGCCAACTGCGGTGCATACAACGACGGTGTTCACGATTGCATATGTTTGGGTCTTTCGCTAGGCTAATTTTCGTTTGTGCGCAATGTGGGAGCGTTTAGAGCTCCCTTGAGTCTTTCTTTTGGCCGTCTTGGGTTCCTTCAGATGGCCTCTCGGGCCCTCATGTTGGGATGGAACTCTTGTTATGGTAGTGGCCTGTCGCCAGGGCCGCCGATCCGGGGTGCTACCGATTCTGCTTGCAACGGATGACATTTTATGTTGAAGAGTGGAGCACTCGCTCGAGACATCCTCATAAGATAGAGATGGGATGTCCCCTCCCACCTTCTGGGCCTGAATGGCGTCAGCCACGGCGTCGGCCCCCGCCCCCTCGACTCCCCCTTCCCGGGCGTGAATGGCGTCAGCCATGGCGTCGGGCCTCCCCCCCTCCTCTCCTCTCCCGAGCCTGAATGGCGCCAGCCATGGCGTCAGCCCCCCCCCCCCCCCGACAGAGTGAGGCGAGAGCTCCTCCCCCCCCCGTCCCGCGCCTGAATGGCGTCAGCCATGGCGTCAGCCCTCCCCATCCCCCCCGACTCCTCCCTCCCGGGCCATGGCGTCAGCCATGGCGTCACCCCCTCCCCCCCCCCTTCCCCCCTCCTGGGCCTGAATGGCGTCAGCTATGGCGTCAGCCCCCTCCCCCCCCGACAGAGCGAAGCTTGAGCGAGCTCCCCCCCCCTCCCCCCTCCCGGGTCTGAATGGCGTCAGTCATTATGGCGTCAGCTCGGGATGAAACTCTTGTTATATCTGTGACCGGGAACCGGCCTAATCCGGCATAATCTTTTAATCTTGCTAAGTCGGCTCAGTCGTGTTGAATTTTGGACCTACTCCGGGTGAGTCCGACTTACTGGCGCGTTCGTCGGGCTTCATCGCCCTTCATCGTTCTTGCGACGACCCGCCAGGAGTTGTTCCCCAACTCACGGGGCGATATTGGCCAGTCTTGGGCCGTGTTTCTAGGCCTCCCAGATGGGGTCGGAGCAGATGGGGTCGAAGGGCTTCGCCAGATCGCCGATGCATCGGCGATGCATCGGCGATGCGGCTGGATGTAGAGCCCGATTTTCTTCACGCCGACGTTGCCGATGCATCGCTGGCGTCGCGGGTGCATTGCGAATGCATCGGCGATGCATCGCCGATGCGGCTCGATCCTCCGACCCCATCTAGGAGGCCTCTAGTGTTGGGCATCTGTCGGTCGGCTCCTCGCTCTGGCTCTTGCGGCGGTGTCCGGAGGAGCATCCCCGTTGACAGGTGAGCGGTGCAGGCGTGAGAACGCATGTAAGCGCCCTCGTCTCCAATGTGGCGTGCAACGCTGGTGGCCCAAATACAGTCGGTGCCCTGAAGAAGGAACCCTTTTCGTTGGGGAGGGGCTCCGTGTTCCTTGATAGTTTCGCAGCTTGCCTTAGGTTTTCCTTAGGTTTTCGATGTGAAGTCGAAGTTTAACTTATGGAAAATAGGAGCCTTGTTCCTTATTTAGGGTTCCTTAGGTCAACGCCCCGACTGTAAGCCACCGCGTAAGGTCGCCATGCCATCTCGCGCAAGGCGCCGTTCTTTGTGTCGCTCCTGCGATGCCCCCGCGTTGGCGCGGAGATCGCAGAGAGGGGAAGCGGATGAGGATTGCGATGAGGGCCCTGGTCGAGGAAGCGCTATCGTGGATGAAGCGTGGATTTGCGGCGGCCTTCGCTTCCGTGCAGGATCGGTGCCCTCCGTCGCAGAGTCAAGCGGCATCGGCGCACTGGTTCGGGTTTTTGTTCCCCTGGTGCGTGGATCTGGCGCCGACGCGCCAGAGCCAGGGATCCCCAATCCGTGCTGATTAGTGTGCGCCCGACTTGGACCGTCTTGGCCCCCTCGTGGGCTCCATTGGGTTGATATCGTGCTGCCGTCTCGGGGGGGATCCTGGGTGCCCTCTGCGCCGTCTTCGAGGCTGCGACGCCCGAAGAGGCGAGCGCACCAGAAACTTGCAACCCATGACACCGGGGCCTCTTGGCGCCACTTGTTGTCGTCTGCCTTCTTTGCGTGGGCCCTTTGGAGGGCCTCTTGGGGTAGTCTCCGTGCCATGCTGCGGCCATCTCTGACCCTCGTGGGCCAATCATCAGAGCGTGAATTACCTACCCCGCTCTCGCTCCCAGGGAAAACCAAGCCATACCATGCGCCTCCTCGTCAAGCGGCCTGACCAGTACAGGCTGCAATTTGGCATCGCTTGGTACCTCTTGGAAGCGAGGGTGGTCAAAAGCGAGGTAGGTTTGTTTGCCCCCTAAATGAGCAAGGGGCGCCCTCGGGCCCCCGAGGGCGCGAGGTCATTCGCGCCTCGCGGTGCGGCTCCGATCCTTCCTCCTCCTCCTCTCCCCTGGGGAGGCGGCGCGAGGGCGCGAAGTTCTTCGCACTTCGCGCCCTCGCGCCGCGCGAAGCGCGACGTTGGGAGCCCTTGATGAGAGACTCTCTGGGGATGTCTGTGGGGCTCTGGATAGCGGTTGGCGGCGTTTGCGGCGAGGGGGGGGGGGCTGCAAATTTGCGTGCGTTGGGAGGGGGGAGGGGGCCAGACGCGTGCCCCAACCAACGGGTTCGATGTCTGTTCATGGGAGCCTTGGGCGGCGACATTGAAATCAGCGTTTCCTGCATTCGGACAGCGTGGGGACCGCATTTGGCCCATCCTCCTGCTCCTCCTCTCCCCTCCGGTTCCCCCTCCCCCTCCTCGTTCTCCTTGCCCCCACGAATTCAGTCCAAGTCTGGTCCGAATCCAGTCCGAATTTGTTCCAAATCAGGTCCACATCAGGCCCAAATTGGACAGTGCCCGGGGCCACGCAGGTTCCCATTGAACGGACACCAAAAACGGGTATTCGATACCATGTTTCGGATCTCAAGGGCTTCTGTGAACGGTTATGCGGCCTCTGTTGAGCCTCCAAGGCACCATTCGGGCTTCATTGGGGCCACCACGGAGGCAGATACGGCTTCGAAGTTTGGCCAGCCGTTTTGGATGCTAGCCTTGGCGATGTTGACTCACGGTGGAGCCACATTGGGCTTTACTCAGGGCCGTCACGACTCCCTATATGTAGTGGCCTTCCAGGGCCCATTTCGATCCAATCGATTCAATTCAATATTGATTCAGGTCGGTTTGATTTAATTTGATGTTGACCCTCGGATGAGGCGTGCTGTGTATTTTGAAGCGGCCGATTCCATTCGGTTCCGACTCCGCACCGATGCGGCACGACTCGATACCAGACCCGCTCCGAATTAGTCGATTGGCAGCTGACCGCTCCTATCTTCAGCCTATCCCGCCACCTTGTCTGAGTCGTGGAGAAGAAGCGTACTGGAAGCCCATTGGGCGGAAGCTCGGGTGTTTCTTAGGGCCTTGGGGGTACTTCCTGGGGGCCTCTGCCCGCAGTCTCGGGGGCCATCTTAGGGAAATGGGTTCGCAATGTCAGTTCGGGTTCCCTCTCTGGCCCCTGTGTGGGGCCGCTTTGGCCCTCTTGGACCTCACGGGCCGTCTTGGGCAATATTGAGTGCCTCTGGAGCCGTATGGATGGTTTTGACGCAGAGACCAGGCTCGTTGAATTCCTGGTCTGGCTCACGCTCTGAGGATTTCGGCGATTTGGGCATCTTGGGCTGTTGCCGAGGTCCACAAATACGGTCCACTTGGCGCCCAAGAGGGCTTCAGAGCACGGTGGCGGATGTGATGACACGACGGTCGTTGAAAGTTTAGGTGGTTTGATATCCAGATCTCAATCTAGTTTAGGCGTTTTCCTACTTCAAGAGTCTAGTTTAGGCCCTCTTCCTCCGCATTCAGGGTGCGGGCGGAGACTCAAGCTACGTCCAACGTATTCCTACTCCATGTTTCCAGCCACTCCTTCCGACCGACGGGTATCGATTCCCAAATCCCGTCTACCAAGGAGCTTCAGATATTCCCCGCGAATGCTGGAAAACCCTGCCAATCGCAATTTAAGAAATCTCAAAACCAAGTAGTCGGACGAACATTGCTGAGAGTTGCGCCTAGAGGCGCGACGGCGGATTTGTGATCCTCCAAGGCAAAGTGACAAGCGATACCGCACGGGAGACGAACAACATCACTGTCAGCGGTCTTTCTCTCGTGGCAGCGTGGAGTTGGGAGCATTGCTTCACGCTGGCCTTCGACGTCATTGGGCACCGGTACAACGTGGGATACCAAGGCCTTGTGCCTAAGATCCTGATGGCCACCGTGATACCGATTATCGTGATTCCCACCTACGTGAAGCACGTCCGGAAGTCCGTCCTGGAAGCAGAGGAGGCCGAGGAGCAGGAAGACGAAGAGCGCAAGAGACGTATCTTGGAGAGGTCTGGCCTTACGCCGCAAAGTGAGGCACACTCACCTCATGGGGCAGCATTCAGCCCCTAGGCGGCATGGCGGCCACCTGAGGCCCTCACCGCTGAGGCCAGAATGGCGGGCGCGCGCGACCACTCCGCTACCATTCCCCCTCTCGGTGCCACTCAAGGCTAGGCTCAATGCCGCACCCTCATTTGGCCTTTTCCGCATGAAAGCTCTGCGCCACGCAAGGAACAGGAGCCCTCATGGATGCCCCAAAAGAATGGGGGGTGGACAGAACCCACACCCTGGCACATCAATTAGTGACTTGTCCGTTCTCGGTTCTCGAGAGGGCGCCGCGGCCGTCCTTTTCCGGGCCCGCGCCCGCCAGGTTTGGGCCCGAGGTCGTTTTCACCACACCACGCTTTACGAAAGCGGATTCTGTCCATCCCCGAAAGCTCCTCCTCCACCTCCTCGTCTGCTTCCTCCTCCTCCTCCTCCTCCTCCTCCTCCTCCTCCCCCTCCTCCTCCTCCTCCCCCTCCTTCTCCTCCTCCTCCGCCTCCTCCCCCTCTCCCTCCTCCTCCTCCTCCTCCTCCACCTCCTCCTCGTCTGCTTCCTCCTCCTCCTCCACTGAACTTGGTGGATCCCGTGCCCGCTCGCATCCTGCGCGTGGGCCCGTCTCGAACAGCACGATACTCCGTGTGGCATCGACAAGACCACCACCGCCGCACTCCGTGTGGCGACCCTGCGCGCACCACCCGTCTTCCTCTGCGCCAGACCCCGACGTCGCGTTTTTTGTTTTTCGATATATACATACACACACATATATATGTATATATATATATATACACACAGTCGGGGCCCTGAAGAAGGAACCCTTTTCGTTGGGGAGGGGCTCCGTGTTCCTTAATGATTTCGCAGCTTGCCTTAGGTTTTCCTTAGGTTTTCGATACGAAATTGAAGTTCAACTTATGGACAAAGGCCCCCCTTCCTTGTTTTGGGTTCCTTCGGTCAAGCCCCCGACTGTAATTTGTTAATGAATGTTTGTGCCACATGATTAAACAACAAATTTATGTTAAACAATAACGTATAGCATGTTTGTGCATATATATATATATATATATACAAATCTAGTTAATAGAGAATTGAACAAGGGGGCCCAGACGTTCCGACCCTTCTTCCCAGGGCTGGCTCCGCATGCCGTGTCGTGCTTTGACGGTCCCGGGTCCCGGGGCCCGGCGAGGGCCCCTGGAGGCCCGAAAGACGGAACACTTCTGCATGGGAATGTTGTATTACTTGGCACGAACGAAATGGGTACGGAAATAATGGGTATAATGCCCGACAGCAGTTCTGGCTCATTTTGAACAGGACTCGCTGTCTGCGCCGCCGCGGCCTGTGTCCATTTGAGACAGAAGGCCGCTTGCCCAACAGCGGCCGCTGTTGGTTTGGGACAACACTTGTTGTTGGGCATTGCACCCATTCTTTCCGTACCCATTTCGGGCGTCCAACATTACGATGGATGGGTGGGTTTCCTCCCACGGCCCGCTCCTTGGTTAGGTTCAACATCGGCGCTGGCGGTCGAAGGCCTAGACTGGCGCAATCCCGTCTGATCCAGCTTTACAGTCGGCCGAATTTGGCGTCAGCCGCTTTAGTGGACTCTGGCTGGGTAGCATCAAGGGCGCGCCTCGCGGTTCGGCTCCGATTCCTCCTCATCCTCCTCTTCTCCCTTGGGAGGCGGCGCGAGAGCGCGAAGTTATTCGCACTTCGCGCTTCGCGCAGCGCGAAGCGCGAAGTTGGGAGCCCTTGATTAGTGGACTCTGGCTGGGTAGCACTCAGTCCCTGCAATGAAGACCTTACAGCAGTTGCCTCCCAACAAGAGCAGCACAAGTCTCCAGTCGGACGGGGCTAGGACGAGGAACAATTCGTCCCAGAGTTTTCTGGAACGCTCTCGGAGAGCGTTCCTCTCTGAGATGGCCGCGGCGCCCGAGATAACCTCCAGAGCCGCCGGGTCTCAGAGATCCTCGAGTTATCCTCACCCGACTCTATCTTCGTCCTGGCTCCAGAGCCGCCAGATCTCAGAGATCTCGAGTTATCCTCACCCGAATACATCCTCTTCCTGGCTTCGTCCTACCCACGGCCCCTCTGTCCTTCAGGGGAGCAGCCTCGCCCTGGCCTCGGCTTATGCCCAGGACCCGAGCATCGCTCGGCGAGAGGGGGCGGAAGGAGGCGATCCCTCCCATCGGCGAACTTATCCTCGTGCTGGCCTCTCCTCCCTCCAGGACCCGAAGCTATCCTCCAGGAGTTATCCCCACCCGACTCGATCCTCTCGAAGAACGAAAACGCCATGAACATAATATTTGAGCGCTTAGCGCTGATTTCTTGCCGCATTGGCCCCCCTGGCGCGCCAGGGAGGGGGGTCCAGCGCAGATCCGAGAAAATCCGCTCGGAGCGCCAACAGTTGATGTTCATGGCAGTTTGTCTTCTTCCGTCCTCGTCCTGGCACCAGGGCCGCCAGTTCTCAGAGATTCTCGGGTTGCCCTCGCCCGAGTTCTTGTTTGCCCTCGTCCTGGCTGCCCAGGGCCCCTCCCTCCGGGGGCCCGCCTCCTCCGCGCCCGAAGAGCACTCCCCGAGCGCGGCCGGCAGGAGCTCTGGCTGGGGGACAACCGCCTCAGCGACAGCGGCAGGGCGCGGCTGCGGGCCGCCGGCGTCCGCAGCCTGCCCATGCTCGGGTGAGGAGCTGGCGGCGGCGAGCGGGAAAAGCGCACGCTCGCGTTGCGGAGCGAAGAAGATCCGATTAACGGGCGAAGTACGGTAGAACATAAACTCTTTCGCTGTCGGGGGCGCCTGTCCCAGGGCGGCTGGAAAGTTTTACATCCTTACGGAGGCACCGTAGGGGTATAAACATTCCAGCCGCCCAGGGGCAGGCGCCCCCGACAGTGAAAAAGAGTATTTTCTGTTGTTCTTCGCCCGTTAATCTGAGGCGGGGATTTGTCCATCAGCTGCACAAACAGAAAGTTTCGACGGTCCGCGCGGATTTCTGAGATCCGCGCTGGGCCCCACCAGCGGCGCCTCCGGGGCCGCCCCTGGCGCGCTCCGCGCGCCAGGGAGGGAAGTCAGGCGCAGATCCGAGAATCCGCGCGGAGCGCCACAAGTTTTTGTTTATGGCGTGTTTTTGTTTTGTTTTACATGTGTCCATGATCGCTTCCTGTCGATCTTCGCGCATTCGATGCGTTTCTGGTCTCCGTGGTCTTCGTCTAGCTATCGCGTGCGTCCTGCGCTCTCATTTTTTGTTAGACTCAGGTGAGCAATTTCGCTTGTTCAATGATGGGGTCCTGAGGGCTGGGGTCCCAAGCTCGAGGTGCACCTCCTTGGGACCCCTTCCCTGAGTACCCCCCTCTGTGAATCACCGGCAGTTGGCGGCGGCGAGCGGGAAAGCGCAAGCTCGCGCTGCTCGAAGGAGAGAACAATGGCATGAACGTAAACTTTCAACGTCCGCGCGGATGTTTTGGATCTGCATTGGGCCCCCCTGGCGGCGCCTCCGACGCCGCCCCTGCACGGATCCGAGAAATCTGCGTGGACCGTCGAAAGTTTCCGTTCATGCCGTCTCTTCTCTTTCCAGCTGCGGAGCGAAGACGGTCCGAGGCGGGTACAGTCGGGGCCCTGAAGAAGGAACCTTTTTGGTTGGGGAGGCGCTCCGCGTTCCTTAAGTGTTTCACAGTTTGCCTCAGGTTTTCCTTATGTTTTCGATAGGAAATCGAAGTTTAACTTATGGAAAAAAGGGGCCTCGTTCTTTATTTAGGGTTCCTTAGGTCAACGCCCCGACTGCATGTGCCCATGATCACCGCCCGTGGGATCGATCTTCGGGGACCTCGGCAGGCGGTGGACGCGAATGCATGCGGGGCCCTCGCGCTGCGGAGCAAGGACCCCCCCGCCCGGGTTGCTCGTCAGCTGCAGCCCCCGGGCACCCTCCTGGGACACGAGGAGCGACAGCAGGCAATGGCTCGGGACGCAGAGACAGCCTCGGGGAACGGGTCGGGGCATCCGCAGGTACCCCGTGATTATCGAGGGAACAATGCATGGGATCCTTGGACTCGCACTGCGGAACGAACAAGAAACATCTGCATTCACGTAGACGTTATGAGGTCCGCGCGGATGTGTTGGATCGGTGTTGGTCTCCCTGGCGGCGCCTCCGTCGCCGCCGCTGGCGCGCTCCGCTCGCCAGGAGAGGCTTCAGCCCCGATCCAAGACATCCACGCTGACCTCCGACAGTTTATCCTCATGTCCAAGGGCGCCCTCGAGGGTGCGAAGTTATTCGTGCTTCGCGGTTCGGCTCCGACCTTTCCTCCTCCTCTTCTCCCCTGGGAGGCGGCGCGAGAGCGCGAAGTGATTCGCACTTCGCGCAGCGCGAAGCGCGAAGTTGGGAGCCTTGGCTCTTGCTCATCTTGCGCATGCTATGCGACGAACGTATTTCTGGCCGTTTTCGGTCCCCAGGCCCTTGCCAGGTCCCAGGGCCGTGCAAGAGCCACTCTGCCACTCCGTGATGAAGAGCGCTGTCCCGAAGAAGGTGTCTAGATTCTTGGCGTCCACGCTTTGAAGAAGAAACAGGCACACGACGCCGTGGCTCTAGGGGTATCGGGGGCCTCCAATCGAGGGAAGCAGCACAATGACTGTGATCAATATGTCGTGGGACCTTGTCGACGCCGATCTTGGTCATGGTTCCTGCCAGCCGCCGTCGATCCGCGAGGGTGATCCACGAATTCACGATGACCGAGGTGGCTGGCGACCAAGATCAGCACCGACGTTTCCGCGCGCAGTCTTGATCATCGCCTCTCTGCCTTCCGTGAAAACACGCGCCAGGCCCCCAGGTCACGAAAACCCCTGGGAACCAGGGCCTGCGCTCCGGTGCTCCGCGCCCCGGGCGGAGCTGGTTCCCTCGAGCCGCCATCGCTCGACCAAGCAGCGGGCAGCCGCCCACGGGGGGCCCCTCGCGCACAGCGCAGAGGCACAACACTGGCTGCATCACCCGCGAGGGCGCGGCGAGCAGCCTCAGGGACAACTCAGGAGGGACAAAAAAACACACAGATACAATTGATCGTCGATCCCCAAGAAAGTATGCGGAAATATGGGAAGTGGGGGGAAGACAGAAACCCAGAAAATATGGGAAACTATGGGGGATTGTTTTGTTTGTGTGTATTTATTTGTGTGTCCTGGGGCCCCTTCGATAACGATCGGGGGGATGGGCACAGGGCGGGATGCATCGACCCCCCATGGCCCATTGTTCGGCGGCACTGCGGGGCCCGAGAGCCCCAGTCCGCCCAGGAAGGTGCAGATTCGCTATCGGGGGCCCATCGCCGACCCCTCGGCGACGTATCTCGGGAGTGGACAGAGCCCCCAACAGTGACACGTCGATTAGTGAGTTGTCTGTTTTCGATTTTCGAGAGGGCGCCGTGGCCGTTCTTTTCCAGGCCTGCGCCCGCCAGGTTTGGGCCTCAGGTCGTTTTCACTAAACCACGTTTTGCTAAAGGGGGGCCTGTCCATCCCCGAGTATCGTCGATTCCTGGTCGATGCATCCCCTCGTCATTGCGCCAGTACCCCCTTCTCGTTGCCCCTCACCCTCGCCTCGCTGGGTCTGGGCCAGGGGGGCTGCTCTTCTCGGGCGGCAGGCAGCGGGGCCGGCGCGAACGGGGCTCGGCCAGATCGGGGCTCAAGAGACGGGGGTCCATGCCAACGGGGGTCCGTCAGAGCGCCAGGGCTTGCAGGAGTCTGCAGAGCCAGGGGCGCACTGACCTGGGCTCGGGTGCAGGTTGCTGCAGGACCCTGCAGGAGTCTGCAGGATCATGCCAGGCCTGACTGGCCCGGGTCCAGATTGACCCGGGTCACTAGATCCCCGAGGGAAGGGGTGGGGGAGAGGAGGGGGAAGGAGGAGGGAGGAGGTGGAGAGGTGGGAGGAGGAGGAGGAGGAGGAGGAGGAGGAGGAGGAGGAGGTGGGAGGAGGAGGAGGAGGAGGAGGTGGGAGGAGGTGGAGAAGAGGAATGAGGTGGCAGAGGAGAGGAGGAGGAGGAGGAGGAGGAGGTGGAGGAGGAGGAGGGAGGAGGAGATGGGAGGAGGAGGAGGAGGAGGAGGAGGAGGAGGAGGAGAGGAGGAGGAGGAGGAGGAGGAGGAGGAGGAGGAGGAGGAGGATCCCCGATCTTCTCGGGCGGCAGGTAGCGGGGCCGGCGCGAGGGGGGCGCGGCGCCAGAGCGCCAGATCTTGCAGGATCCTGGAGTCTCGGACTGTGGCCGAGCCGGGGCCGGGGCCTTCCAGGTGGGGTCCGAGTAGATTCAGGAGGGAAAGAAACACACAGACACAATTAATCGTCGACTCCCAGGAAAATATGCAAAAATATGGGAAGTGGGGGGGAAAACAAAAACCAAACAAATATGGGAAAATGTTTGGAATCTTTTTATTTGTGTGTATTTATTTGTGTGTCCTGGGGCCCCTTCATAGATGGGGTCGGAGGGTCGCGCCGCATCGCCGATGCATCGGCATTGCTGATCGATGCGGAGCCCGATGTGCTCCACGCCGACGTCGCCGGCGCGTCGCCAGCGTCGCTGGTGCATCGCCAATGCATCGGCGATGCATCGCCGATGTGTCGGCGATGCGGCTGGGTCCTCGGAGCCCATCTACTCGGACCCCATCTTAGAGCCCTCTACCAACCCATCGGATTCGATTCGACTTCGGTGGCCTCCGATTCCGCTTCGATTCGATTTCGGATTCCGATTTGGATTCCGAGTCCTCACTGGAGGCCTACCAGCCTGCCGATTTCTGCCGATTCGACTTCTCACGACTTGGCTGCCGACGTCCTTCGATCCGATCCATTTTGATCGTCAACCCGACTTGTCAATTCGATTCTGGCTTCTCCTGCCCCCAACAGGCTGCCATCGCAGCTTTTTCTAGATTGGCTGAGCTGGGTCTGCGTGGAGCCGGGTCTGTCCAATCCCGATCGTCTTCATGGAGGGGGATGGGCGTTGTAGCGTTGCCCGCACTGGGGAGGGTAAGGTTCGCCAGGTCGTTGCCCAAGGTACCCGAAAGTGGAGGACCCGTCAGGGGGGCTGCTGCTTCGGGGAGGGCAGGGGGGCTGACGGGGCCAGGACGAGGATATCGGCTGCACGTGAGAGTGACCCTTCGCTGGAGTGACCCTGTGGTGCCTGCCCACTGGGGTCCCCCGATCGCCAAGCGCGTTGCGATATAGTACAGTCGAGGGGCTCGGTGTTACTTGATTGTTTTACAGTTCGCGTGGGGTTTCCATAGGAAATCGAAGTTTAACTTATGGGAAAAAGGGGCATCGTTCCTTACTTAGGGTTCCTTAGGTCAACGCCCCGACTGTAGCGTCCTGCGCGCTTGCGTGTGGGTACCCCCGCGGTCCCCAGAAAGCTGGGCACCAAAGGCCGCTCTCGCCCGGGGTCCCTCCTTGCGTGGAGTCGGGCGTGTCCCTCTACAGGAGGACTATTCAAAAATAGTCCAAAATGGTATGGGGACGATTTTTCAACTATGTTTGATCATTTAGGGGCATGCTTTGTCGATATGTTCAATTTGTCCTCCAAAATCCGCCGGTAGGAGGACATGGCAGACCTGAATCTTGCGTGCAGCCGAGGGTGAAGCCGGTCCAGAGCGTCCCAGGACGCCCCCAGAGCGTGCCGGCACGCTCCGAGAGGGCGGCGGCGCCCGAGACCTCTCACCGAGCGCGCTCCACTACTCGCAAAGTCCCTACTCGCAACAGTCGGGAAACATGTGTCTGCCCCGATGTAATACATCGGAAATCCCCCGCGGCGGATCCAGGCCACCAGCGAGGAGTTCCTGTGCGAGTGGTGGAACGCGCTCGTCTATCCTCTGGAGCCCCGCCGGATCTCAGAGGCTCCCGGGTTCAATCCTCACCCGACAGAGTCCTCGTCCTGGCCTCGTCTTAAGCCAGGAGGGTAAAAAAACACACACAGACACAATTAATCGTCGATTCCCCGAAAATATGGGAAAATATGGGATGTGGGGGGAAGACAAAAACCCAGAAAATATGGCAAAATATGGGGAATATTTTTGTTTGTGTGTATTTACTTGTGTGTCCTGGGGCCCCTTCATTAAGGGGGTGGGGGCGGGGGGCCGGGCGCGCGAGCGCGAGAGTGCTGCCGCGCGGGGAGGGGCGCGGAGAGCGAGGGCGAGCTGCTCGGGTCCCACCCCGCTCCGATCGGCCCGATTCGAGAACCGCAGCCCGACCATAATCAAACGACGCGAAGATCGGGACAAAATCGGATCGGGATAACTCGAAATCTCTGAGAATCGGCGGGTTGGGAGGATGTACTGGGCGCCGCGCCCGCTCCAGAGCGTTCCGGAACGCTCTGAGAGCGCTCTGGAACGCTCTGGAGCGATTTATCCCGATCCTAGCCTTCTTTTACCCTGGTCGGGTATAGCCAGGACCCCAGGTAAGGGGACCCAGTTAGTAGTAGGGCTCTGGAGCCCCCAAATGGGCCAGAATCACCAAACCAGGTCTGCCGTAGCTGGTGTTTGTCGGGTGACGGCAGTTCCGGTTAGTGGAACGGGCGGGGGGGGCGTCCCCCAGTACACATCACAGAACCAGGTCCCATTAAACCAGTTGTGCCACCGCCCGACCTGAAGTCTTACATCTGAGTATCGTTGGGGATCCTTATTACATCGGATCATCCTCAAAAGGCGGGGAGGCCGGACTCTGTTGAGCACCCCCAAAATTCCGATCGTAGTTGTGAAGAACGATCCAGACATCCTAACATCAATATCTGGAAAAGCTGGCATCCTTCCTGGACCCCGAACTTTATATATCTGCGGGATTATTCTCGCCGGCGCAGGATTATTCCTGTCCCTGTCTGCACGACCCAATTCTCCAGACCTCCGACGTTTCAAAAATTCAGCACCGAGGCTTGTTGTAGTTGTCGGTCTCTGGGGGGCCCTCGCTGGGCCCCGGGACCGTAAGTCGGCTCCGGGGAAGAAGGCAGGGACTTCTGTGGGTGGACCCCGTTCTCGAAGCTTCGATGCATCGGATCTCTGGGGTCCCCGATGTTCCGGCGATCCGATGTGGACCGATGCTCGCGTTGCTAGGGGGCCACAGGCCAACCCTACCCCTACCCCCCACGATTTCTGAGGGGGAGGGTAGGGTTCACTTCGACCAGGAGCTCCCGAGCGAAGTGAACTCCACCCTCCCCCTCAGAAATCATGGGGGGTAGGGGGAGGGTTCGCCTGTGGCCCCCTAGTTGCGCTTCTGTGGAAGCGGGGGGCCGCTTCGGCTGGGGCTCTGTGCCGGCGGCCCGATCCGACGCACGTCACGCTGCGACCCGAAATTTTCGGCCCGATGCTGGCTATCGAGCAGTGGCGAAGCGTCCCTGGTTGCTTCTTGGCCAACAGTGTTCTAAGGACTGTTTGTGGTCTGCACCGGTGTTGCTTCTTGGCCAACAGTGGTTGCTTCTTGGCCAACAGTGTTCTGGCCGCCCCTAGCGCGCGGAGCGCGCCAGGGGCGGCGCCAGAGGCGCCGCCAGGGGGCCCAGGCGCGAATGCAAGAAATCCGCGCGGCGGGCCAAAAGTTGTTGTTTATATTTGTGTTTCTCCTTCTATTTCTAGGAGCGCACAGACAGACCCTCGTGTGTACGAGAGCTCGTGGGTTCCTCGAGGGAGCACGCGCGGCAAGAAGGGCGTCCGCAGCGCGAGGCTGGCCTCGCAGACGGGGTGCCTTGCTCGTGTACGGGGTTGGGCGCGTGCGTCTCGCGTGGACCCCCGAACTCGGGACGATCGAAGTGGGTACGGAAAGAATGGGAGCAAAGACCGACAGAAGTTCTTGTGCATTTTGCACAGGATTCGTTGTAGGCGTCGCCGCGGACTGTGTCCGTTCGAGACAGAAGGCCGCCTGCCCAACAGCGGCCGCTGTTGGTTTGTGACAGCATTTGCTGTCGGGCATCGTACCCGCTCTTTCCGTACCCATTCCTGGCGTCCAAACTAACTAACGTTGGCCTCTTTCCTTGGCGGAAGGAGGAGGCCCTCGAAGACGGAGGCCCCCGGAGTGAGGAACGTGCAGCCAGAACTTGATCGGGGGTGGAGTGTTTTTTGGGAGGGGCGCCCTTCCGTCGCTGGCACCTTCGGCACGTGTCCAGGACATGCATGGGCAGTGCACGGGTCTTTTCAGTAGGAAAAGAAACACACAGACACAATTAATCTTCGATTCCACAGAAAATATTGGAAAATATGGGAAGTGGGGGGGAAGACAGAAACCCAGAAAATATTGGAAAATATGGAGATTGTTTTTTGTGTGTGTATTTATTTGTGTGCCCTGGGGCCCCTTCATATCTTTGCACGGACATCGAGGGGTCTGGCATCCTTGCCATGGCATTCCAGGCCCAGCGTCGACGGCGGCGACGGGCGGCGACGAGCATGCCGGTGCGCCACTGTGGCCCAGCTACAACAGAAGTGAGAATTCCGAGGTACAGGCAACTACCAGACTATGTCATGGTAATGATGATTTCCACATTTGCCATACTTGCTTTCTCAGAGCGTGAATTACCTACCCCGCTTTCGCTTCCAGGCAAAACCAAGTCATACCACGCGCCTCCTCGTCAATCGGCATGACCAGTACAGGCCGTAGTTTGGCATCGCTTGGTATCTCTTGGAAGCGAGGGTGGTCAAAAGCGAGGTAGGTTTGTTTGCCCCCTAAGGTTTCCACATTTGCCATAATTGTTTTGATCTGCGGGGGCTCCAGAAAATAGGGCCGCCAGATGTTCCGGAACTCTTTTGGGCTGTATCCTGAGCCGCTCGCATCATGGCATCGGTCTTGTTCTCAAGCCAGGCTGGTGCGTCTTGCTACGATTAGGGGAACGAAGAATGACGTAAACATACAAACTCGGAGGTCCGCGCGGATTTCTCGGATCGGCGGTTGACCCCCCTCCTTGGCGCGCGGAGCGTGCCAGGGGCGGCGCCGGAGGCGCCGTCAGGGGGTTCCAGCGCAGATCCGAGGAATCCGCGCGGAACTCCGAGTTTGTGTGTCTATGTCATACTTCGTTGCCCTGACGATTGCGGCACTGCCTGAGGCTCGTTGTCTCGTGCGGCCTGGCCAGGTGGTTCGGAGGGGGGGGGGCCTGCAGGGCCCCCCCTGGCGCGCCAGAGGTGGCCACCCAGTTCCACGCCCGCGGCATCGACGCCGCCAAGCGCCAGTGCGCCCCCCCTCGGGAAGGGTGATGGGGGAGGGAGGGGGAGGGGGAAGGGAAAGAGATCGAAGAAGACAAAATGCCATAAACATAAACTTGCGGCACTCCGCTCGAATTTCTTGGATCCGCGCTGGGCGACCCTGGCGGCGCCTCCGGCGCTGCCCCTGGCGCGCTCCGCGCGCCGGGGAGGGAGGGTCCAGCGCAGATCCAGGAAATTCGCGCGGAGCGCAACAAGTTTTTTTGTTGTTCTGGCGATTTGTGTTATTTCTTATTAACATTATTGTTAGTATTAGTAGTATTAGTATTAGTATTATGATTATTATTATTATCCTTATTCGTATTGTGTTTCTTCTTCTGGAAAGAGAGCAGGAAGAGCAAGGGGGAAGGGGAGGAGGGGGAGACCCCTCCCTGCAGGGAGGGGGAGGAGGAGGGGGAGAGGGGGCTTCTACCCGCGCGTGGGAGGGCCAGGATTCGATGCAGGAAGGGGGTCATGTCTTGCAGTCGACTTTGAGTAGTAGGTCGGCCCTGCCCAAACAAGGGTACCCTTGTGTCCTGTGTTCCGCGACCCATGCCCTCTATGTTCCACTGGCAGCGTGGCCATCGGAAGGGTCTCGTGTCCCCTCGCGTGTCCTCTCCAATTCACCCCGGCAGTACGCACTGGCTCAGCATGCAATGACTCACCACATGTGGCAGCTGCGGCGCGGGTGGAACGGAGGAGGCGGCCAGCCGTGCCGTACACACTATGGTGTTGTCTCTTCGGCCTTCCCGTCTGCCGAGACTTCGGCATCTCCACGTTGCGCCCGGACGCTGGAACCTCCCAGTTCCCAGGACCGGACCGTCGAGACCTCTCCCGCTCCCGTCGGGTTCCTCTCTCCCCTCTCACTTCGCCTCCTCCTTCCTCCCTATGCCCGCGAACGGTGCGGTGGCAACACCGCGTGGGGAGTCGGTGGGGAACTCGGGGCGGCCGCCTGGTTTTTTGGGACTTGGGTCGTTCCCTCCGAGGGCGCCTCGGGCAAGTGGGGCCTCCGGGGTCCTGAAGCCTCCCCGCACCGCGCCGCTTTAGATTGCCTCCAGATGGCCCACGGCGCCCCCAAGAGGCCTCCATGGTGCGTCCCAAGAGGGTCCCTAGACGCAAAAATTGGCTCATCTCCTTCGTAAAACGTATATTATTTTACACATTCGGTTCCCTCGCCGTGCAGACGAACGAGAGAGCGCTGCTCCTGAGCTGGAGCGTCGGACCCCCTCGAGCGTGCGGTGGCCGGGGCTTCGAGGGAAGAGCTGGCCGCCGCGACGGGAAGGTCCCCTGGAGGCCGACAAAATCCAAAGAGAGTCAGAGTCCATCCTCGCCCCTCATCCTCGTCCTCGCGCGTTCATAGCAGGTCGCGCGCGCGCGCGGGAGCGTGCGTGGGTGGGGAGGAGGGGCGGAGATGGGAGGAGGGGGGGGGACAGACAGGGAGGGAGGACGAGGGAGGAGGGGGAAGGGGGAGGAGGGAGGGGCATGGATGGGGGGGGGAAGAGGAAAACGGGGAGGAGAACGGACGAGAGAGGGGGGTTTCTGGGGAGGGGGGAGGAGAACGAGGGAGAGGGCAGAAGAGACGGGGGGATGCAGAGGGGTCCCATTCCTCTTCCTCCTCCTCCTCCTCCTCCACCTTCTCCTCCTCCTCCTCCTCCTCCTCCTCCTCCTCCTCCTCCTCCTCCTCCTCCGTCTCCCATTCCACATTTTACGTCGCAGCGCGGCAGGGGTCATCCGCACGCGCGTCTGGGCGAGACGGGGGCACGGAACCGCGACGTCACCCGCATGCAGGAGTAAGGGAAGAGGCGAGGGAGGCGGCCGCGGGGAAGGGGAAGCGGGGGCGAAGGCACCCTCGCGCAGCGAGGCGGCGGCGGGCGCGCGGGGGCGGCGGGGCTGAAGGGCAGCCCTCGGCAGTTGTCGCGGGGCGGCATCAAGATGCACCCAGGGGCGGGGCCAGCAGCCGCACTGGGCGAAGCCCGGCAAGTGGGGGAGGGGGGTCCTTCTACAGGAGGAAAATTCAAACATAGCTCAAAAATAGTCGGGGGACGATGTTTCTACTATTTTTGGCTAACTTGGGGTATTTTTGAGTACTCCAGATTTCGTAATAAAAGGGAGGGGGTCTGGACCCTCCAAGACAAGCCATTTCAGACCCCCCCTCGTGGGAGAACCCTCCAAAACATCGTCCCCAGACCCCCCCAGGCCCTCCAAGATAGCCTGGAAGAGACCCCCCCCCGAAATGAGACCCCCCTCCCTTTATTACGCCTGTATAGGAGGACGCGCAGGACCCGGGGGGAGCTGCGGGCGGCCGGAGGACCGGGGCGCTTAGCGGGGGGGGGGACCGGCGGCGGGCCAATGGCGCGGCGCGACCGGCTTTGCAGCAGCTGCGAGAGTTGCCCCAAGGCGGACAACAGCGGGCGGGCCAGTGACCATACCAGATTCTCCTCCCTAGTTGCCCGATAGCCTGGGGCGGAGGGCGGCGATATGCATTCATTCCGTTGTTGTGAGTGGGCAGCCTTTCCCAGTTTGCATCAGGGGACCAACCACCCTTGAGGCTGCGGAAGCTGCTCGTTTCCCCCTTCCCCCCCTCCCCCACTTGTCTTGCAGGGACCAGCCACCCTTGATACAATGTGAGCTCATGCCAAGAGACACCTTGCTTGCCTCCAGAGTGCCCTGGTTTTCTTAGGTTTCGATGGTTCTGCTATACAGAGCGTGGTGTTCCCACACCAGAAGCCCATGGACGCCCTGGGGTCTCAGGATTTGGGTTTCTTGTGTCGTGTGTCTTGTGGTCGGGCCCCTCTTTACCAGCCTCGAACGTATCCCTATCCGTACGATTGACACGCCAAAAGGCGATGACAATCTCAGGGATTCGCCTTCAAAAAAGAAGGGAATCCCTAAGATTGGCATCGTGGTGAGGAGGTGCCCATCATAGGGATAGGGATATGGTCCAGGCTGGTAACCTCTTGTAAGGCTGTGCGAACTTCCAGCCCCCGCGTGTACCGGCGGCCCCTCCCGCCGGAGAGGCGCGGGCAGCGGGCGCTCGCAGCCACGCCCGCGGACGAACCCGTCGTCCGAATCGCGGCGCTGTGCAATTACAGTCGGGGCGCCGAAGAAGGAACCCCTTTCTCGATGGGGAGGGGCTCGGTGTTCCTTGATTGTTTTACAGTTTGCCCTGTGTTTTCCTCAGGTTCTCCCTGGGAAATGGAAGTTTATCTGATGGGAAGAAGGGGCCTCGTTCCTGATGTAGGGTTCCTTAGGTCAACGCCCCGACTGTACACGACTATGATTAAGTTGGGCCTGTCCCTCTACAGGAGGAATCGTCGAACATAGTCAAAACATAGCGTGGGGACGATGTTGTTACTATGTTTGATCATGTGTGAGTGTTGCTTTGACTATGTTTCACTTGTCGCCCAAGATCCGCCTGTACAAGGGAGCGTGCCCGACCTGAAACTGTGACTACTACTCCCCTCTTTCCCCCGACGCGGGTGAGGTGTCCTGGCCTCCGTGTGCGGTTCTTGCACACAGGATGCCGCCGAGTCAAGAATTCGGATGTTGCGTGTGATGTTTTACCCGAGCGTTTTCAGTCTTTGTCAGATTAGCGTTCCCGCAACAGCGTTGGCTACATGTCTCCCTTTTTCCGAAGCATGTACCCGCTGCAACGCTGGCAACATTTCATGGTTTCGTTTTTTTGTTGTTGTTTTGTTCCAAATCGTGATCCTACTGCAGCGTTGGCTTCGGTTCCGCGTCTCCAATCCTTCCAAACCGTACTCCAACTGCAGCGCTGTTATCGTTTCTGCGGTGTCGGTCCTGAGAGAAGACGTGCTCCCACTGCAGTGCTGATCTCATTTTGCGTTTCCCGCTTCTCAAACCGTCCATTTGCATTTCGCGTCTTGGGCCATGTCTAGCTTCCCTCTCACCCTGTTGTCGACATGCATCGCGTTATCGACGCGACGACGTCGGCTGTGGCCGTGCTCTTCTATGCCATGCTATGCCGTGCTGTACCATGCATCGCGTACTCATTCGGGGCCATTGCCATGCTCGACATGCGACTCTGCGAATAGAGAGGATATGTTCGCAATGGTAAGGGATGAGAGGGAGGCGTATGACGTAAGATATGACGTTTTTCCATCTAGCTTGCTTGTCTCCACTCTCCTATCTCCTCTTCCTCCTCCTCCTCCTCCTCATCATCATCATCAGCATCAGCATAATCATCATCATCCCCCTCCTCCTCCCCACTCCTCCTCCTCCTCCTCCTCCTCCTCATCCTCCTCCTCCTCCGCCTCCTCCTCCTCCTCCTCCTCCTCCTCCCAGCTCCTCCTCCCAGCTCCTCCTCTCTCATGTTTGTCTTTCCTCTCTGCTCCTCCGCCTCCTCCTCCTCCTCCTCCCC